>UESW01004661.1:21908-402201 GCA_900491605.1 Calamus simplicifolius | reverse complement strand
TTTGAGAAATTTGAGTTGAAAATCTTATTATCTAACTCATGCATATACTCAATGTTTTTATAATCATAAAAAAGGGGGAGATTGTTGACTCAAGTATTGATTTTGATGATTAATAAAAGACATAAGTATATTTACTATATTTCTAATAGATTTAACAAGTGTTACATGGATTAAAAAATGTTTGATCAATCAAAAGGAATAAAGAAACAAGTTTTGAATCAAAATATCAAAAGAATTTTTCAAAGTTCAGAGCTTGAAGTCGACACCCAAATGGTCAGGAGCCGACCCCAAGGCGTATCAGAAGTTTTCTGGAATTTTGGCACGGTCTGGAGTTGACACCCAGAGTTTCAGAGCTGACTCCAACCTAAGATATAGATAAGCATATTTTGTTTCAGTTTCCGGAGCCGACACCCAGTATTCGGGAGCCGACACCTGAGAGTTCGGGAGCCGACACCTAAGTTTCTGGAGCCGACTCTAACCTGAGAATAGAGAGCGTATTTTTATGAGCATTTCTGGAGCCGACACCTTCGGATTGCGGAGCCGACCCCCGAAAGCGGCGAGCCAACACTTAACTTTCTCGGAGCCAACTCCTTAACAACCTTTTATTTTCTATTTTTGGATACCCGACTTGGAGCCGACACCTGAAAAGTTGGAGCCGACTCCAACCTATCAGGAACGGATTTTTTATCTGTCAGAACGGACTCCAACGGTAAGATTTCTTTTTACCTAACCTCTAACGGCTATTTTCTTTGTGTGTAGAAAGATCCAAACATCTCACAACAGCTATATTTTCCACCTAAACCTGGATTAAAATATCTATAAAAAAGGAAAATCGTCCGTTTGAAAGAGAGGGGAAATACACGAGAAAAGAGGAGAAAAATCTAGAAAAATACTCTGCAAAAAAAAAAGAGAAATCAAGAGGAAAGACTTAGAGCTCAAATCCATCAACCTCAGAAAGCTCAAAGAAAAATCCACAAGCTTTTCAAGTTCAAATCAATGAGATTTCCATCCTTAGAAGAAAGAAAGCAAAAGTCCTAAATCCTCAACTTCTCAACTGCAAATTTCTGAAGAATCTGAGCTGAGGCCCTGATTCAATCTTTCAAAGAAAAAGAGGAAAGGAAGAAAAAAAGAAAAGCACACATTCAAAGAGCTTCAAACATGCTTTTCTAATCCTTGCTTAGTTTATTGTTTATTTGCTCATTTGAGGAGCTGTTGTGTACTTAAACTTTATTTTTCATTAGTGTTTGCTAATTCAATCGGGGGATTGAATTAGTGGAGGTAGTATACCTCGATACAAGCTAAGGATAGCTTATTGTTGAGTTGTGTGCTGGTGAGCCCGAAAACCAGCTGAGTTCGTTGTGACCCCGGAGGAAACAACAAGTTTTGAGTTGTGAGCTTGTAAAATAACTCGACTGTAATCAAAAGGATTATAGTGTAGACTCAAGTGAAGCTTGGGAGTGAACGTAGGTGTTGGATACACCGAACCACTATAAAATCTTTGTGTCTATCGTGCTTTGTTTCTTAGTCTCTCTCTATCTCATCTATTTGTGATTAGCATTTATCTACTTTGCACTTAAGCTCTTTTATATCAAAACAAAAAGTTTTTTTTAAAAAAAAACTAAAATTTTTTTAAGAACCCAATTCATCCCCTCTTGGGTTGCCATCTGGGCTAACAATTATGAATTACCGTATCTAAATTACTTGTTTATTGTGATTTTAAAATTTTCTATTCTATTTATTAAATAATCAAAATTGATATTCATTAAATTATTTATTTTTGTCAAATTATATAATTTTTAATTCTAAGCTGTTTAAGATAATAGTCTACATCCATAAACACATTACGAGGCATTGTTGTTGGTTTGTTTCTCATCCAAATGGTGTTTGATTTATAGTAATATAATATTAATGATTATATATTTAGATCATAGATGGTTGCCATATTTTTTTAAGAAAAATCCTAACTCGTTTGTGTTTGATTGAAGTTTTCAACCTAATCAGTGAAAAGCATCATTCCCAAAAGCACCCATTTTCCTGCAGCTGAACAAGAAATGGCATTCCATGATAGGAATGGGAAGAACTTTATAAAGAACCTATTTATCATTTGCCAAATGAAATCTCAAATTTTCATTTGGTTTGCCTTGATAACGTTAATTTAAATATCCAGAAATGCAAAATTATATATATATATATATATATATATATATATATATATATATATATATATATATATATATATATATATTAAATTCTAATTCTTTTTTAGTATAAATATTTTTTGTCCTTTAAGTGATTATTAGTTTTTACGCTAGAATATGAAATGTTCTACTAAAAAGTAAGAATTATTTGTAAAATTATTTTTACAAATGTTATAAATATTGAATATATTATTTCAATATTAAATAATATTTATAGTATAAATAAATTTATATATATTAAATTATTAAAATTTTAATAGGCAAGAAAGTCATAAATTAATAATTTTAAATTTAATAGTGTTTTAAATGATAAATGATATTAATATTAAAATTAAAATTATTATATTATATATATCATATATAAAATATAAATATAATATTTAATATTTATATGTTACTAAGTATTTATTGAATATGTAATTAGATTAAATATATTAGATATTTACATAAAGGTCAAGATTATTAATCTTGATATCATATACCTACCTTTTATATGGAATTGGATTATCATAATCTTTGGTAATCTTTGATTATTGAGAATCAAATATTACTGTTCAAATTATCATGTCTAATTATAAATATTAGAATATACATGATAATTTAAGATTACCAAGATGAATTACCATCAATCAAATGCCTCATTTTGGAAATGCAGTCTGCATCCAAATATATCAATGTCCTTGGGTTGATTTTGGATCTAAAAATGACCTATTTTTCAAAAAATTAAAGTTAGAAATGGCCGGTAATTTTTTCTAGCAGTCGCCTGCCTAATTCCATGCATTGACTGACTGTAAGACGTGCGAGACATTATAAACCTAATTCCAACATTCCCAGCGGCATGCTTGGGTTTGTATGTTATTTTTTCAGGATACTTCTGTATGTTGAAGGCTTAATTATGATCAAACCGCGTCTTAATTCACGGCATTACTGGTCTTATTCCGCACAAAATACCCCTTTTCTCTGCTTGTTATTCGTGCTATTGTTGGTTTTCCTTTCTGATACAAAACCAGTATATTTACCCTATCCTAGATAGGTCTAAAAATCTTTTGGGAACCAAATTCAATTAGCCAATAAATTGGCTATGATTCAAAAATTATAATCCAGATGAAAACTAGTTTGTTATTGGCCATGCTTGACCTGGCGTGGACCCAACCAATTGAAGGCCTTGCCATAAGCTCTCTTCATTTCCTTCTTGTTTGAGAAGGGGACACAAAGCATGGTGAAAAAATGGTGAAAAATTTACCATCCCAGGACTCATCATTTCCATGCTAAGTAGATATCTTATGCATGAGAACCGTTGTATATGCTTTCTAGTTGTTTTGGAAAAAAAATAAGCAGTCATATCCTACCACTTATGTGGTCCATATGTGACTGATTTATGAACTCAATGTCTTGGCCAGTTTTCAAAACACTGCTACCAACTTTACTCCATATGGAGCATCCTTAAAAGACATTGATGTTGTGGGAGAAATGAAGTCGTAATTTTACAAGAACAAAATGCAGGAGAGGATAATGGGATTGTAGCTCCCTTATGAGGATTGGAGGGAGAATAATTCACAAAAACAACATAAGCATGAGACAAATTGGCATTGACAATAGTTCGTTACAATGGAAGGAGAGGAATAACAACATATTCCTTAAGATTGAAAGATCTTCTGATGCAATGGCTATGCACTTCTACCATCTTTAGAGTGTCTGTGTGATCCTACCATAGCTGTGTCTTCTTTTCTATGTTCACCTTTTCTCTGCTTTGGTTTTTATTGGCAGCTCCAAATAACCACATATTTATAAAAGATATTATGTAAAGCATCGAGTTCAGGATAATGTCAAGCATAAACTTCATACGTAAAATTAGAGTCCTGTGCTGACCACAATACTGTAACATACAAGAGATTCAGATCAGGGTTTTAATACCAATTTGAGAATTGGTTAGTAGAGAACCCAAATCATGTCAAGGCATATATAGCCACACGAATGTCTTTCCGGTTAGTCTTCCTTCTTTCTAACACTGTAAGGATATTTCTGGTATATGAAAATGCTGGTAATAACAAGAGGCAACGCTGCAAGGCAGTAGAGCGATGGTGGTTTTCCATCAAATATAAACTGCAGCAAGGCAGTAACAAGTAGTGCAGAAACAATGACAAAACCCTGCGTAAACACAAGCAGTTGATACTAAATGCCAAAAGGGAGGGAAAATGTAATGCATTTCTTTTGCTTAGTTATAACAGATCTACTTGCCTTTCTGACGCCACCAGCATGAGCTGTTACCAGCCCAACAAGGATTCCACCAACAGCATTCGATATGGTCGGTAACTGAGACAAGGCATGAGATTGTGACTGAGCAGTAGAGGGCAGAGTTATATAGCACTAATTCTATCTCCAAATGATAGAAATTCTCTATATCAAGGAGGCTAAGGTCATTCAATTTATCAAGTAAACAATTATATGCTCATAAAGGAAGTGACAGACCCACAGCAGTTGCTTCAAGGTTGCCTCAACTTCATCTAGTTCAATTGTAATATTCTGATGTAGTGTAAGATTTATCAACCAAAACAAAAAGGACAGGTTTGAGATAGCACATAGTATGAGGAAATCCCGGAATAGAAGCTTAAGTCAATGGACAAACAGAGTGTAAACACTTAAAAAAAAGAGCTCTTAATCATATACACCATTGAGATTTTAAAAATGCTTGAATATAGAAGCACTAAAAGCTTTAAGTTATTCATGTCCTTGATGCATCCATGTTGTTCATTTTTTAAAAGCCCTTCTATCCCAGTGCTATAGTGCCAACAAGATTCCCCTTTGTTGTGTATTTTAAGACATGGATTAATTTTCAATCTTTTATGAAACTACTGTAGAAAACATCAAGTTTACAATCAGTCATATCTGTATTGCAGCATATGCAGCAGCTAAAATAAATTAGTGTAGTAGGTCACACTAACTGTTTATAAGATGCTATAAATATTCAACTAAAATGTTTTAGAATGCCTATATATATATATATATATATATAGAGAGAGAGAGAGAGAGAGAAAGAAAGTGTTGGACTTGACTACATCGAATGTAGCCATGTCCGGGATCCACACGAGAGAGAGAGAGAGAGAGAGAGAAAGAAAGAGTTGGACTTGACTACACTCGAATGTAGCCATGTCCGGGATCCACACGAACCCTAAAGCCATCCTACCTTTTTCACATTTTCAATCTTTGTGATCGTAAATTGTATGGATCCAGGGGGGAGGGGGGAGGTGAACGAATCTAGGCTTAAAGTGTTACAAATGGTATCAAAGTCGATCCAAGTGTGTGAAAGTTGATAAGCAAAAGGAAATGATTACCTATGCAACGATAGTTAAGTTCCGTCATAGTGTGGAACCACCCTTACAATACCAACAATACGACTCGGGATAGATTCTAGCTAGCTTGTGACGTGCAATGAGGACGTCATTTGACAATAGGGGAGATTGTAATACCCTAAAGATAATCCTAGATCAGATGAGAAACAAAAGTTTAAAGAGCTTATAACTCAAGTTCACCTAGTACTAATTAACTTGCATTCGAGTTTTAAGGCCATGTGATTTCGACCCACTAATAAGTTAATTGGGTTGGCAAGTTGGTTTGGGGCTAGCCGAGTCTAGATTCGGTCACCTCCTCCACCCTTGATCCACGCAGTTCATGGATCCCAAAGATGAAAAAGTGAAAAAAAGTGAAATGCTCCGAAATCCATGTAGATTCAAGGATGAGAAAGGTGACTGAATTCTGGACTTAGCTATATTCGAATGTAGCCAAGTGTATATATATACACACACACACAACACCTAGACATAACCGTCAAAATCAGACTGACTAATTATGGTCAAAAATAAACCAATGAATATCCATTTTACAATGCATGCTATTAAATAAATCTACTCTCTAAATTAAATTTGATGAACAAGGTACTGGACAGGAATCAAAATGTAGAGCTTTAAAAAATCTCATGAACTTCATAATTTTCTGCAGCAGTCCAGAAATTCATGCTGCACATCAAATTGAGTCAGAGCCTCTTGTTGATTCAAATATCCAAACAGGAAATACATCAGACAAACAGCAAGATTGACGTGCAGAAACTTCCAGCGCAAGCTTGAAAGTCATCACTTGGGCTTGAGATGGATCATTTAGGGGCTAAAGTCAGGTTACATACTGATAAATAATCTACAACTTGAGTTTAAAGATTATATCACAATGACATGATTTATGCATTAATCAACATAATTTTTTTAATGAAGCAGTACTTAAAAGGGACTGGAGTCACAACAGAGTTAAAAAAAATTAATTGGATAATAATAAATTTTCATCATTTTCATCACATATTCGTACTTACATATTACAAATGTATAACTATATTGCATTTACATCTTTCATTCATCTCCATCTACACCAGATGACTTATTACATAGATGGCCTAATTAAAAAAATGAAAGCCCATCCATTTTTTTGGGTGGATCAACTTACAAAATCCTGAACCTAAACCAACAAGTCTTGTCCAATTTTACTCAGTCAGCTTCGGGGAGCTAGGTATGGTTGAAGATGTGTTGAAAAATACTTTACAACCAGTGTCGACTTGACACTAAAATCTAAACCCGTGGCAGATTCCTGACCAATGCAATTTTGGACAAAGGGGAAGCATGCCATGAAATAAAGGTTAGTTTCTTGTTTAAAGGCTTATATCATGAGTTAAAACTTATACAACTCAAGTTCCGGCAATTAAGAAGAAACCCTCCAAGGCTCTGCTCAACTTAGAAATAGTCTAAATGAAAAGAAGGAAAGCAAGATCTAGTGTGATTTCACTTATATTTCAATCAGCCAAAGGACAGGCCAAAACATAATGCAACATCACTATTTTGTACAATCAAGTTAATTTGGACGTAACAAATATGAAATTATGCTCACATTTAACACCTCAAAATTCAAATTCACTTCAAAGGCAAAAATTCAAGTTCACTTCGATGCTTGAAAAAACAAATCATGAATAATCTCCATAACTTTGACGTTCAGAATCAATGCTACATGCAAGACCCAATCAAGCTCAAAATTCAGCAAGAATCCTACTATTTGAAAAGCAATGATACTCATTACTAATCTTTAAACATCAATGCCTCTAATTTGGTTTACAAGCTGAACATGAGCAACACAAATGCCTGATTATTCATATGTTTTGTTGTTCATTCATCTTAACTTTCCACCAAGTAGCATATCACTAGCCCTTCCCACTCTACCCAAGGAGGTTTGAGTAACGAGGATTAAGATCCAGTATAACCATGCATATCAGCCAATAGATACTCCATCAGCCACTTGTAGGCATGTTATGATATAGCAACTTGCTTAACAATCTAACAAGATTATATGTACGTAGGACTATATTCATGTCTGGGCAACAATCATCATGGAGTAGGGCCAATCCCTCACTGATGCAAGATCTTAGGCCCATGTATGAAATCTATAGAAGAAAAATTTAAGATGGGATAATTGATAGGATAACTGATGGCCTCACACAAACTTCTTAAGAGTCTTCAGCCTCACACCTCCATCCTCACCAGATCGTGATCCCATGCCACAAAATGTGAGGAACCACTTCAAATAAGGAACTAAAAAACTTCAAAAACTTTACTAATGATAAAGAAAAATAGATATATATTAAATAAATTGTAAAAAATATATCCCTAACTCCAACAAGACTTTTAACTCATTTAATGTGTTTCTAGAAGAAAATAAAAATAAAAATTTGAGCAAAAAATATAAGAAAAAACATCCTCTAAATTATGGACCATGCAATGACATTTTTGTAGACTTTTAAAAGTTCAACAGTACTAACACATGTTTGATAAACTGTTTACACCTTTCTTACTCAAACTCTATTTTGGATGAGTCACAATATATTAGAAAGTTAACTGAATATAGAACATAATGGAAGGAACTTTACTTAAAAGTTTTACTTATGTTGATGCTGATGTAGTTTTATTGAATTGCCTTTTCTAACATGGTTGGAAATAAACTTCAAAATATGAACTTTTTAAAGCTTTGGCAATCTTTCATCATGTGGGTCACTCTGAGTAGACCTCTTTCTAGGCATTTGGATCCTTGCTTTAGGCTATTGGTAGATATAAGACCCTTGACTGCGTCATTCATGTTTAAAATCAACCCTTAGTACAAATTAGTAGAATATAACATAGTATGCTTTACATGCCACCCTTTAGCGAGGAATGATTACATAAATTCTGCTAAACTATACAAAATAAATATAGAGCTCTCTCTAAATACTTTTTGACTCAAAAGAAATTATAAGGAAAAACCTCAATAGTCTTTATATAAAGGGAATCTAGGGCTCACCATACTAAAACTGATCCTAGAAAAGATCTCAATGCTATTTGAAACACAACTAGAACTTTGAAAAAGAGGAAGAAGAAAATAATTTTCATGTATTTTTGTTTATCAATCTCTTAGGTATATACAAGCTACAAATCCTATGTTAGGAAGGAAAACTATTTACATCAAATCCCTATAAATCATAATCAAATATATTTACTTCCTATTAAAGAAATGCAGTCTACTTCCTATTCTAGAAATGCAATATGTAACAATCCCTATGAACCAGAATCAAATATATTTACTTCCTATTCTAAAAATATAATCTGTAACACTCCCCCTCAAGCTGGAGCATAAATGTTTATCATGCCCAGCTTGTTACAAAGATAATCAATCAGAACTCCATTTAGAGCCTTTGTGAAGATATCTCCCAATTGATCTCATGTTTTCACATATCCTATAGAAATCAAACCTTACTGAATCTTCTCACAAACAAAATGACAATCAATCTTAATATGCTTAGTTCGTTCGTGAAAGACTGGATTAGATGCAATATGAAGTGCATCTTGGTTGTCACACCATAACTTAGCCGGTATTGAAATCTTGAGGCCCACTTCAGCAAGGAGCTGATATATCCACATTATTTCATACACAGACATAACCCTAACCCTATATTCTGATTCTGCACTTGAGACGTAAAACCACATTCTGCTTCTTGCTTTTTCATGAAACCAAATTTTCTCCAACAAATACATAATAGCCTGAAATAGATCTTCGATCTTCTTTGGATCTGTCCAGTCAACATCTGAAAAACATTCAATCTTAATATGACCATGATTGCCATACATGATTCCTCTCCCAGGAGCTCCTTTTAAGTAGCATAAAACTTGTTCTACAACTCTCCAATAATCGACAGTTGAAGAAGATATATATTGACTTACCACACTAACTGAATAGGCAATATTTGGACGAGTCACAGTAAGATAGTTCAACTTTCCAACCAATCTTCTGTATCTTTCAGGATCTTCAAACAACTCACCATCTTTTGTAAGCTGCAAATTAGGAATCATTGGAGTGTTGCATGGTTTAGCTTCCAATTTTTTATTTCAGACAACAAGTCAAGCACATACTTCCTTTGAGATAAGAAGATCCCTTTTTTACTTCTTGTCATCTCAACACCGAAGAAATACTTTAGTGTTCCTAAATTATTTGTATGAAACTGACTGTGAAGAAAAGATTTGAGAGATAAAATACCACTAATATCACTCCTACTAATAACAATGTCATCAACATAGACAACTAATAGGATGATACCACCTGCAGACTACTTGTAGAAAACAGAATGATCGGACTTACTCTTCTTCATGCCAAACTTTTCAATAGCCTGACTCAACTTTCCAAACCAGGCTCGAGGACTTTGTTTCAAGTCATACAAGGATTTGCAAAAATGACATACTTTCTCATATTCCCCCTGAGCAACAAAACCAGATTATTGCTCTATATAAACTTCCTCCTAAAGATTATCATAAAAAAATGCATTCTTAATGTCTAACTGATGCAGAGGCCAATTATATGTGGCTGCCATGAAAATAAATAATCGAATAGAAGTAAGTTTAGCAACAGAAGAAAATGTGTCAAAATAATCAACTCCATACGTTTGAGCATATCCCTTAGCAACCAGTCGAGCTTTTAATCTAGCAACAGTTCCATCAGGATTGACTTTAACTGCAAACACTCATTTACATCAAATAGCCTTTTATCTGCAGATAAATGTACCATGATCCAAGTATCATTGTCATCTAAAGCGTTCATTTTCTCAATCATAGCATTACACTATCCAGGATGAGATAAAGCTTCATGAACAGTCTTAGGAATAGTGACAGAATCAATAGATGCAATAAAAAAATAAAGGATGATGACCGGTGTGGCTGATCAGGCCCCGTTGATAATGGGCTAACGGGAAGTGCCCGCCGTCTTCGACAAGAGCCAGGCTCGGTGAGACTAAGTCAGAAGCTCCCCTCAACCTCGGCCCCCAGCACCGAGGTACTCCCGAGTTCTCCTCAGCCTCGGCCCCAACCTCGGCCTTGGCCCCAGCACTGAGGTACTCCCGAGTTTTCCTCGGCCTCGACACCTAGGGACCCCACATGGCCCAGCAGACGCCTGCAACTGCCAAGTGGCCCATCAATCTCCTGCGGCCTTGCATGGCTACTATCGGTTACGGTGCCCGTCTGACACGACCAAGCCCATCTATCACCTGTGACGCCGCACCTGGCAAAGAAATGGCATGTCAGGAACCTCTGACAACCTCAAGGATGGTCGTGGCATGTCCCCCATTAGCCCTGCCATCTGTCCTCTGCCAACGGCGACGCCTTCGACTCAGCAACCTTCCAGAAGGGATAAAAGAGACCCCCAAGCAGGTATAAAAACCCCTCGCTCATGGTGAGGGGGAGCTGAACCCCAAGTCCTCTAGCTAATTCCTTTAGCTCTTTCTTCACTGTTCCCAAGTTGCTTCCTTGAGCGTCGGACGGTCCCCATCGGTGCAACCGGTCCCCGAGAACTTTCTTGCAGAATCCCATTAAGGAGGAGGCGTCAGAAGATTCCCCCGCCGCCCTAGCGGCCCTCCAGATCCTTTCGTTACTCAACGTTCGAGGAACGTGATTTGCCTGCAATAGATTGGCGCGCTAGATAGGGGGGTCAGGAGAGAAGCGAATACCTGCGGAAGCCAATAGCAAACCTCTATCCCCCCGCTGAGTAAAAATAGTGATAACGCACGCTCAGGAGATCTCCACTAGCCACACTGAGGGGCACTGCCAAGAACTTTGAGCAATAGGAGACCGGTCTTCCTGCTCCCCGGGCTCGCCTCTCGGCTCCTACTTCGCCACCATCCCAGGATGATCGAATCGATGCCCTTGCCCTGCAAGTCCAATCGCTCGTGACGGCGGTCCACCAGTTACAACAGCAATCTGCGGCCGCACAGCAGCACCCAATGCCACCTTCGTTAGGCGTGGAAGCAGAGCAGCCTAGTCAACAATTGACTCGCGGGAGATCTCCCCAGAGGGAGGCTTACCGCCGCCGCACCTCGTCCCAGCGTCATCGCCGGGAGGCCTCTAAGAGGCTTTGGTCCCCCTCCTGCCACTCTGACGAATCCTACAAACGGCGGCACGGAGGGAAACCGAGCGGGAGCATCACCATCGGCCCCGCCCCTTCCCGTCCTCAGGATCTTCCCGAAAAGGGTCCTTCGACGGCCGAATCGCTCGTCGGGCCGAGCGACGACTGGAGTACAACTAGCGACTGGAGCTCAGCCGCAGAATCACCAATCAGCTGGAGGTAGACTACGATAGCCGTCCTCCGCTGTCTCGCCACATTATGAAGGAACCGATATCGGCTCGGTTCCGCCTCCCGTAGCTAGACCCATACGACGGCACCACGGACCCCTGGACCATCTAGAGAGCTACAAGGTCCTCATACAAGTCCAAGGAGTGACCGACTCCCTCCTCTGCATCGCCTTCCCGACCACCCTTCAGAAGGTCGTCCGTGCATGGTATTCCAGGTTGCCGCCCTGAAGCATCAACTCCTTCCGACAGCTGGAGAGGGCCTTTCTAGCGCATTTTGATGCATGCCGAAAGATCCCACGGATGGCTGATAGCCTATTCTCTGTCCAGCAAAAGAGCGACGAGTCATTGAGAGACTTCGTGACTCAGTTCAAGGAAGCTGCTTTCGAGGTCTACAACTTCGACGACTCTGTGGCCACTTTGGCCTTGAAGCGAGGACTCTGCCCTTCCTGCTTCGCCAACTCCCTCGACAAGAAGCCTCCGAGCTCTTACTCCGAGTTGCTGAGCCGAGCGCAGAAGTACATCTGTGCTGACGAGACAGACTCCTCCCGGAGGGAAGCCCATGGAGGTCCAGCAAGAAGCAAGCCCGTCTGAAGCCTAAAAAGCCTCGTCCCATGAGGCCTGAACCACCCCGTCGACCGGATAATCGACCGCTGGCCCTCGCTCGAGAGAGGGGCCCTTCACCCCCCTGCTCGTCCTGATATCCCACATCCTGATGAAGATTGAGGACGAGTCGTATCTTCAACGCCCCGCTCCTCTAAAGCCAGAAGCCCCCCGCAACAAGAACCTCTACTACCGCTTCCACCGAGATCACGGTCACGACACAAAAGACTGTCGCCAGCTGAAGAAGGCGATCGAGGACCTCATCCAGCGAGGATCCTCGGCAAGTTCATCTAGAAGGGGAACCCGGCAACTGGGCCCGTCGGCACCCCCGCCTATCCACATCAGCATCGATAACGCCCCGATCGAGAAAACAGTGGCCATAATCACTTGAAGGGCAGGCGGCATGGCCAAGAGGCCGCGAAAGGATGAGGGAGTAGATACTGTAATCCCTTTCTCGAAAGAAGACCTAGAGGGGGTGGATAATCCTAATTATGACAGTGTCGTTGTGTCTATGACGATCGCAAAGCATCCTGTAAAAAGGATTCTAGTTGATATTGGGAGCTCAGTCGATGTCATTAGTTATGATGCTTTTGTTCGAATGAGCTTGTCTGCTGATTCCCTTTAGCCCATGACCATGCCCCTGATGGGCTTTACTGGAAACTCTATGAAGGTGAAAGGGGAGATCACCCTCCCAGCCACGGCCGAGACATCGCCGTGCCAGAGTACAGTCCTCATCAAGTTCCTAGTCGTCCGAGTTCCCTAGCCTACAATGCTATCCCCGGACGGCCCGGCCTGAATCTCTTAGACGCCATCATCTCCACCAAGCGACTACTAATCATGTTCCTTACCAACGGGGGGATTGGGGAGATGTGCGGAGAGAGGAGCCCGGTGTCGTTTTGCTACCATACGGCCCCTAGTCCGCAGGCCATAGTCGCTCCCCCAGTGCCGGAGTCGCTGGACCCCAGGGAGGCCAAAAGAAGGGGAGAGCCTGCCGAGCACCTATTGGCATTTCCACTAGGGGAGGACCCGGCGAGGACGGTCTGGATCGGAGCACTTCTCCCCGAGGAGGCAAGAGACCAACTCCTTACTTTCCTTCGAGCCAACTCGAATGTCTTCGCCTGGTCGGCGCCTAACATGCCGGGTATACCACCAGAGGTGATCACTCACAAGCTCAGCATTAACCCGCAGTGTTGGCCAATCCGACAGAAGAAATGAGTTTTTCCCCCGAGCGGCAAAAGGCCATTGATGAGGAGGTCAGCAAGCTAATTCTCGTCGGCCATATCCGGAAGGTGCATTATCCAGACTGGTTGGCGAACGCGGTGATGGTCCGTAAGGCCAATGGAAGCTGAAGGATGTGCATGGACTTCACCGACCTCAATAAGGTGTGCCTCAAAGCAGCTTCTCACTGCCTAGGATCGACCAATTGGTGGACGCCACGTCGGGCCATGAGACCCTCAGCTTCATGGATGCCTTTTCAGGATATAATCAGATTAAGATGAACTCGGCGGATGAGAAGGCCACTTCCTTTGTGACCAAGAAGGGCATCTACTACTATAAGGTAATGTCCTTCGGACTAAAGAATGCAGGGGCCACATACTAAAGGCTGATGAACAAGGTCTTCGAGGACCAGATTGAGCGCAACATGGAGGTATACATGGATGACATGCTGACCAAAAGTGTCCGCGCCAACGACCATGTTGCTGACCTGACGAGACCTTCGGTAACCTCCGCCAATACCAAATGAAGCTAAACCCCTGCAAGTGTGCTTTCAGGGTCACAGCTGGTAAGTTCCTGGGTTTTTTGGTAATTCAGCAGGAATCGAGGCAAACCCAAATAAGATCCGCGCCATCCTTGACATGAGGTCTTCGGCCAACAAGGAGGTGCAGCGCCTGATCGGGAGGGTGACGGTCTTGAGTCGATTCCTATCAAGGTCGGCCGAGCGGTGCCTGTCTTTCTTCAGGGCATTGCGGAAGGGGAACGGCTTCGATTGGACGGAGTGCCAAAAAGCTTTCAAAGGGCTGAAGGAGTTCCTGTCGACCCCGCCATTGTTGTCGAAGCCGACGGAGGGAGAAGACCTTTCCTGTACCTTGCCACCTCCCAAGAGGCAGTCAGCTCGGTCCTTATCCGTGTGGACTCCGACGGGGCGCATAGACCAATCTACTACACTAGCAAAGTCTTCACAACGCGGAGAGCAGGTATTCCAAGACCGAAAATATTATTTTCACACTAATAGTCTCCGCTCAACGTCTCAGCCCTACTTCCAAGCTCACCCGATCGTGGTGCTCACGGACCGATCGTTGAAGGCGATCTTATCTCGTCCCGATACCTTCGATCGGTTGGCAAAGTAGGCGATCAGGCTGGGGGAGTTCAACCTGTCATTCCGACCAAGATCGACCATGAAATCCCAAGTCTTGGCAGACTTCCTGGTCGAGTGCACTTGGGCCAAGGAGCAGCCGGAAGAGCTCGGCGTAGCGCCATCGGCCATCCCATTCAAGGCGACGGAGAAGGAATGGATCCTCCATGTAGGCGATGCATCGAACTCCTAGGGAAGTGGAGCGGGCCTCATACTCGTGAGTCCCGAGGTAACAGTGAGTACACCCTTCGGTTCCTCTTCCCTGCTACCAACAATCAAGCCGAGTAGAAGCCTTACTGGCCGGGATGAGACTTGCTCAGGAGCTCAAGGCAGAGTACCTCAGAGCCTTCACTGACTCCCAACTCATCTCCGGGCAGATCACTGGGGAGTACGAAGCCTGGAACGCCATCATGTCCCATTATCTAGTAAGGTCCGATCACAAGCCTTACTTTTTACTCACTTCAGTGTCAGTTATATCCCTAGAGGCGAGAACGCCAGAGCCGATACACTATCCCATCTAGCCACCTCGGCCAACACAGCCCTGGGGAGGACATATGTGGAGCACTTGGAGATCCCGAGTATCGAGGCCGTGGGGGAGGTCCTGCCGATCGACCAAGAGCCCGCGTGGACGAAGGCTTATGTCGGTACCTCACCGACGACACTCTCCCCGAAGACCTTGCGGAAGCCAGATTGCTTAAGCAGCGAGCTCCCAAGTTCCTGATGCTAGACGGGCGGCTATACCGAAGGTCCTTATCCTATCCACTTCTTAAGTGTATCGGCCTTGCAGATGCTGACTACGTCCTCCGTGAGATCTACAAGGGCATCTGCAGGAACCACCTGAGGGGCAGAGCACTAGCGTACAAGGCTTGCGCTAGGGTACTACTGGCCCACAATAAGGGAGGACACTGCCAAGTTGGTTCGGAAGTGCGACAGCTGTCAGCGACACGCCAACATCCAGCGACACACCAACATCCAGCGATAGCCGACCTCCCAGCTGAGCTCTTTGTTGGCCCCATGGCCCTTCGCCCAATGGGGGATGGACATCCTGGGACCATTTCCCTCGCTTCCGGTCAGCGAAGATTTCTACTCGTCGCCATCGACCACTTCACCAAGTGGGTGAAGGCCGAGGCACTGACAAAGATTACCGAGAGCAAGGTGAGGTCTTTCTTCTGGAAGTCCGTTATCTGCTGGTTTGGGCTACCCCACACCCTCATTACCGACAGCGATCGGCAGTTCGACAATGGCCCCTTCAGGGAATTCTGCGCCGAGTTAGGCATCCGCCAACGGTTTACCTCGGTCAGCAAACAAATGGAGCGGCCGAGGTGACAAACCGCACCATCATTTAGGGGCTCAAAACACGACTGGACTACTTCAAAGGAAGGTTGGTGAAGGAGCTCCCCAACGTGCTATGGGCCTATCACACAACGCCCCGCACTCCCGCTGGGGAGACCCCCTTTTGTCTCGTGTTCGGCTCCGAGACTGTCATCCCCGTGGAGATTGGCATCCCGAGTCCTCGGATGGAGTCATATAATGAGGACAACCCGAGCCGACTGCGAGCCAAACTTGATCTCGTCGAGGAAGTATGTGACTGGGCATGACTTAGAATGGCTGCTTATTGCCAGAGAGCCGCCAAGTATTACAACGCTCGTGTCTGCTCCAAGGCATTCCTCCCGAGGGACTTGATCCTCAGACGAGCCAAGGTCTCAAAACCGACAGAAGGAGGTAAGCTGTCTCCCAACTGGGAGGGACCCTACCGGATCAAGGAGACTCTACATCACGGAGCATACCTTATTGAAAGACTCGATGGAACTCCGCTCTCCCCATCTAGAATTCGAACAACCTCCACCGATACTATCAACGATGTATGCAACCAACTGATCTTAGGTTTGAGTACCTCATCCTTTTAGCTTATTGAAATAAAGATAACCTTGAATATCTCATCCTCTTGGATTAACAAAGATGTGTTCAAGTATCTCATCCTTTCAGCCAAAGCCCGAGGTCAGCTCGGCACCTAAAGCCCAACTCCGGTCGGCACTCAAAGCCCGACCTCGATCGACACTCAAAGCCCAAGGCCAGCTCGGCACGTAAAGCCCAACTCCGATCGGCACCCAAAGCCCGAGACCAGCTCGGACCTAAAGCCCGAGGCTAGCTCGGCACCAAAGCCCAACCCCGGTCGGCACTTAAAGCCCAAGGCCAGCTCGGCACCTGAAGCCCGACTCCGGTCGGCACTTAAAGCCCGAGTCCAGCTGGCACCTAAAGCCCGATCCCGGTCGGCACTTAAAGCCCGAGACCAGGTCGACACCAAAGCCCGACTCCGGTCGGCACTTAAAGCCCGAGGCCAGCTCGGCACCTGAAGCCCAACTCCGATCGGCACTTAAAGCTCGAGGCCAACTCGGCACCAAAGCCCGACCCCAGTCGGCACTTAAAGCCCGAGGCCAGCTTGGTACCAAAGCCCAACCACGGTCGGCACTAAAAGCCCGAGGCCAGCTCGGCACCTAAGTCCGACCCCGGTTGGCACTTAAAGCCCGAGGCCAGCTTGGCACCTAAAGCCCGAGGCCAGCTCGGCACCTGAAGCCCAACCCTGGTCAGCACTTACAGCCCAAGACCAGCTCATCACCAAGGCCCAACCCCGGTCGACACCCGAAAACCGACCCAGCTCGGTACCAAGACCTGAAGTCAACTTGGCCCTCAGAGGCCGACACCTGCACCGGAACTAAGCCCAGCCTTTTGGCCAGCCCCAGCGCTCGCCTTGAAGTCTACTTTAGTCATAAGCCGAGCCGTCACTCCGAGCTCACTCAACCTCACAAGGAGCAATACTCCAGCAAAGCTAAGTACCCGAAAAAGACTAAAAGACCGACACTTAAACAAAATTTCTTACTTTTCATTACTGGTCAAAAGGTTCACAAAATGCCGACTCAAGTCGACTTCAGTATAGGAAAGAAGAAATAAAAGAAGAGTACAAGATATTCAGGCCTCGGCCAGCACTGACCCATTGTCAGTTGGTCCTGGCGATGCGGCCGACCCTTCCGACGCCTCGTTCGGCTCGATGTCCTCGAGGCCCGTGAGGCCAAGGACTCGCCGACCTTCTCTTTGCCATCTTGGAAGCCCAGGTGATGGGCGCCGGTGGAAGCCTTGGCCAGCTCGTCCTCAAAGGCCGCGGTCCTTCGGAAGTCATCCACCGCATTGGCTGCCCTCTTTTCAGCAGCGGCGGCCCACTCCTCGATGGCGGCGAACTTCCTTTCAGCAGCAGCGGTCCTCTCCTCGGCGGCGACGGCCCTCTCTTTCGCCACTCGTGCTGCTGCCTCCCTCTTGGCCACCCTGGCATCGGCCAGCCGGGCAGACTCTCGGCGCCGATGGCTCACAGCTCGACTGCTTTCACCTCAAAGGTGAAAGAGTCGATGCGCAGATCCCAGGCGCCGATCGTCGCCTTGGCCACGTCCAGCAGCTCACCAGCTACCCGGGCGCGCTCAAGTTCAACCACTGCCTGGCGCTTGGCCTCCTCGAGCTCCTCGGCTCGCTCGGTGCGGGCCACTTCCAGTGCCCCCTTGGCCCTCTCGGCACGGGCCCGTACGTCGGCCAGCTCTCGCCGAGTTTGGCGAGCACTGCCTTGCTCTGGACGAGGACATCCCTCATGGCAGCTATGGAGTTTACCGACTGTACCAGAAAGCCGTTGTCAATATGAAACCAAGTGAAGGAATTCGTATGAAGAAAAGAAAAAGAATACTAACCCACAGTTGGGCCACGAAGACGTCGCAGAAGAAGAAAGAGGCTCCCTGGCGGTGGAGCTCCCCTTGGAACTCGGGCAAGTAGACCCGAGCCATCAGCCGCTCAGCCATGCAGCCTTGGTTCATAAGTGAGGGCCGAGAAGGGACAGCCCCGATCCCACCTCCCTTGGCAGTCCCGGTTGGGTCCAAGGCTGCGGGTGCTGCGTCAGATGCCGACGGCCCCGGTCCCATCTGGCCCTCCTCTCTCGCCTGCTCTCCCATAGGCGAACCTTCCACCAGGGTGGTTCAGCTTCCGGCAGTCAGCTCCGCGCCTAAGAAGGTCGGCTCCATGGGCGAGGGAGTCACCTTGACCCTCGCTCCTCCGGGGATGTGTTGGCGATGAGGTCGACGGCCGGGATGGGCTCGCGGTCCTCCCGGGGCCAATGGATCAGAGGGGCCGGAGTTGAAGATCGGGTCGAGGACCAAGCCGGGGACCAAGACCAAGGCCCCTTCCTCGACCCCTCGACATCGTTGGTGGCCTTCTTCCTCTTGGCCGTCGCTCTCCTCACGACGTGACCCGGTAGCCTCATGTCTGCACATGTCAAAGGTTGATCAATATAAAAAAAATAAAAATAAAAAAAAGAAAAGAAAGAAAAAGGGAAGAGGCCTTCATCATTGCTCGGGATGAGCCAGCCGCAGATTCTCCTCCAACAAGAGCTCATGGCAGCGGGGGATCACGATGGTCAACAGCTGGTGGAATGCCTCCTCGTCTCTCGGGACCACCGACTGATTTTCGTTCGGACCCACATCCGGATCCCCCCAGCTCAGTGTAACGACCTGGGCCCGCAGCATCCAGAAGCCCGTTTCGTTACAAGAAAGCAAGACGGACAAGGTCCACACCAACTTAGGCCACCACAACCCAAAAGGGATCCAATTAATACTTGTTCATCTTTCTTAACTGGTTATAAACCATACAACCAACTCCAATTTCCCTATGTGGGACTATTGGGAGGGGCATCACAATCTACCCCCCTTACAGAAGCAATGTCCTCGTCGCCAGAGGCACATGATCATAACCACTAGGCAGGCAGGATTCTAGAGATGGCCCCCATAGATTCAAGAGGTGACTCCATCAACGTAGCACTTTGTCCTGTGTGGCACTTAGCTCCTACACTTTCGGCTGGTGCATGGCTCTGATACCATATTGTAACGACCCGAGCCCTGGGCCCGCGGCATCCACGAGCCCATTTCGTTACAAGAAAGCAAGACGGACAAGATCCACACCAACTTGGGCCACCACAGCCCAAAAAGGATCCAATTGGTACTTGTTCATCTTCCTTAACTGGTTATAAACCATACAACCAACTCCCAATTTCCCTATGTAGGACTATTGGGAGGGGCATCACACTCAGCCTACCCCCTCGATGTTTGCGAAGAAGAATCGGGTTTTCCACCCTTTGACGGATGTAGGAAGACCCAGTCTGAGGGCTCGACTGGGCCTGGGGTGGAACATCCACCAGCCCGACTGGCGGCGGAGGGTGTAGAAGGCGCGGAAGAGGAAAACCTTGGCTTCTATACCTTGGAGGTGGCACAGCACCAGGAATGCACAGACGGTTCGAATAGAATTCGGGACCAACTGCGCGGGCACTAGGGAGTATCTATCAAGGAGATTGGTTATGAAGGGATGGAGAGGCAGCCGAAGACCCGCCTTAAGGAATACCTCATACAGGGCAGCTCTCCCAGGTCGAGAGGAAGTCACCCTGTCATCGGGGCTAGGGATGAACAACCGGACACTAGCCGGAATCCTATACTGGGCCGTAAAGTTTGCTAGATCTTGGTCGGTTATGGTGGAGGCAGACCCTTCAGGGGATTCCCCTCTAGCCCTAGGTGGAGGACCAGCGATGACCGGACGACCCTAATGAGGGCCCGTCCAATAACCTGCCACTGTGATAGAGGAACCCGATCCTCGGAAGAATCGGAGGAGGATCGAGGAAGAGAGGGGGTCGGGGAAGGTCACAGCTGCGAGAAGAAGTGGTCATCGAAAGGTGGAGCGGAGGACCACAACTCAGGTGAGGAAGCCATGGAAAGGAAGCAAAGAAAGTTAGGAGGACCGACCTAGAAAAAAGGACAGCGAAGGCCGAAGAAAGCAGAAGAAGGCTCAAGCGGAAGCAGAGGAAGGCTAAGTGAGACTCAAGCTCAGGAGAGGAAGGACTTGGAAGCGGGAGGAGCCGGGCTCAGTGCAACTTTCCTTTTACGTCCCTTTTTCGAATTGTCCCGCCCGACTTGACCTGCCATGTGCATGCCTTCCACTGGAGGAGTCGCCTCGGCAACCGCTCAATGCGTGAAACACGAAATCCGCGGCCAATAGTAGGACACTGGTGATGTCGGCTCAATGATGGCGATTACCTTTTCGCGGAATCCGAAGGGTTTCCCCCATTTCAAGGAGGATCCTCTTCGGGTTCGGCTGTAGGAGCGAGCAAGGCGATGGCGTTACAAGACCCCGCACCTCCAGCATTAAAGAGTTGTCGCCCCTGGGGCCACGTGTACCACTCAGCGATTGATGATGCGTCGGGATCAGCCACCGAACGATATAGCACCCCTTTTGCCGAACGGAGAGTACACCCGCACCATCTAATGGACGGGGGCATCTGATGTGGCTGATCAGGCCCCGTTGATAACGGGCTAATGGAAAGTGTCCGCCGTCTTCGACAAAAGCCAGGCCCAATGAGACTAAGTCAGAAGCTCCCCTCGACCTCGGCCCCCAGCACCAAGGTACTCCCGAGTTCTCCTGGCCTCGGCCCCGACCCCGGCCTCGGCCTCGGCCCCAACACCGAGTACTCCCGGGTTCTCGTCTCAACCCCAGCATCAAGGCACTCCAAGTTCCCCTCAGCCTTGGCACCCAGGGACCCCACGTGGCCCGACAAACGCCTGTAACTACCACATGGCCCACCAATCTCCTGTAGCCCCGCATGGCCACTACCAGTTACGGTGCCCCACCTGACGCGACCAAACCCACCTATCACCTGTGATGCCACACCTGGTAGAGGGATGGCATGCCAGGGTACCTTTGACAACCTCAGGGATGGTCGTGGCCTGTCCCCCACTAGCCCTGCCATCTGTCCTCTGCCAACGGCGACGCCTTCGACTCAGTAACCTTCCGGAAGGCGTAAAAGGAACCCCCGAGCAGGTATAAAAACCCCTCGCTCATGGCGAGGGACGGAGCTGAACCCCAAGTCCTCTAGGTAATTCCTTTAGCTCTTTCTTCACTGTTCCCAAGTTGCTTGAGTGTCGGAGGGTCCCCACCGGTGCAATCGGTCCACGAGAACTTTCTTGCAGGAATCCCATTAAGGAGGAGGCGTCGAAAGATTCCCCTACCGCCCTAGCAGCCCTCCGGATCATCTCCGTTACTCAACGTTCGAGGAACGTGATTTGGCGGCAACAATGACAAATGGTTATATGACACAAAAGAAGATACTGGAAAAGTACATTGACGTTATCTTTGCGAAAGGCAATAAGATCATCACTAGAACTGGAAACTAGATCCGATGATAAAGGAACTGGCGCAGGATATGGAGCAGGAGGCGTAGGAATAGGAACCGGATCAGGAATAGAAGGTTTAGAAGGAAGAAGATCAAAACTAGATGATGTAATAGTATATATTAGTAAACCATCTTCCTTCCCCTGACTGATAGAACCTGAAGATGAAGCAAATGGTGTTTGTTCAAGAAAGATAACATCAGCTGACACAAGGTACCTGTTAAGACTGGGACAATAACATCTATATCCTTTTTGCACACGAGAATATCCAAGAAAGATACACTTTAAAGATTTAGGATCAAGTTTTGTAATCTGAGGTTGAACATCCCAAACAAAACAAATACAACCGAATATCCTAGGTTCAATAGAAAATAATGACTTATTAGAAAAGAGGATATTAAAGGGAGTCTTATTAAAAAGAACAGAGGAAGGCATACGATTAATCAGAAAACAGCTGTAAAACTGTATCAGCCCAAAATTGTTTAGGGACTTGCATTTGAAATAACAAAGCTCTGGCAATTTCAAGAAGATGTCTATTTTTTCATTCAACAATTTCATTCTGAGATGGTGTATCTACACAAGAAGTTTGATGAATAATGTCATGTTGAACAATATAATTTCGAAAGTATTCTGATAAATATTCTTTAGCATTATCACTCCTCAAAATTTGTAGAGGCACATTAAATTGAGTTTTGATTTCAGCACAAAAAGTAGTAAAATGAGAAAACAATTCTGAACGATTTTTCATTAAAAATAATCATGTCGTTCGAGAATAATCATCAACAAATGTAACAAAATATTTAAACCTAGTTTTAGAATCAAAAGGATAAGGACCCAAACATCGGGTGAACTAACTCAAAAAAGCACTAGCTCTTTTATTGACTCTAGGACTAGAACTCAAACGATGATGTTTGGCAAATTGACAAGACTCACAATTTAATGAAGATAGGTTAAAAACTGAGAATAAAGTTTCTTTAACATATATAATGAAGGATAACCCAACCGATAATGTGCTTCAAAAGGGGTTACAACTCCAGAACAAGCAACAGACTTTGATACTTGTGTATCAAGAATGTATAGGCCTCCAGGCCCATATCCTTTACCAATAATCCTCTTTGTCATAAGATCCTGAAATAACAAAAATCAGGATAGAATGTGATATAACAATTAAGAGAACGGGTAAGTTTACTAACGGAGACCAAATTAAAAGACAAGTTCGGTAAACTTAAAACAAATTTCAAAGAAATTGAGGGTGTCAGAATAATTATGCCGAACCCTAAAATACGAGATGTAGACCCATCTGCTAAAGTAATTGTAGAACTTGAAGCATGTGACTTAAAAGAAGAAAACATACTAGAATTACCTGTCATGTAATCTGTGGCACCATAATCAATGATTTATTTGGAAGATGAGGAAATAAGAATGTGTTCATTTTATCTGAATCAACGATGGCAGTAATAGAAGTAGATGAAGACTTTAGAGATTCCTGATACTGTGAGAACTTGGCATACTTATCTGTAGATATTGAAATAGATGCATAAGCACATTAGTAGAGGCAACATAAACTGACTGGTTCGATTGATTCTTGCACTGCAACTTTCTACAATCTTTCTTCATGTCCTAGCTTATGATAATAGTAACATACAACACCGCCCAAATCTTATTGAGTATCAAGATTTCTATCATAACTACTTGAGTCTCCCCCTCTATTACCATGTCTATATGGTTGTTTCCCAGATTCAGAAGTGCGGCTGACAACAGCACTATTAGGCTGAGCAGGAGCTGAATTTTCTGTGCGGAGTATCCTACTAAAAGCTTCTTCCAAAGAGGATATTTCAGTGCTAGAAAAAATTTGAGATTTAGCAGCTTCAAACTCAGAAAGAAGACTAGCAAAAAAACTCATAATCGCCATCTTTTCTCTTTGAGCTTGCTGAACTTTCACATCAATACTAAATGGAAGTAGCATATTAAGTTCCTCGTGAGTTTTCTTAAAATCCATAAATAGTCAGTAAGGGATCTGTCACCTTTTTCTGCACGACAAAAGGCTTGACATACCTCATAAGTATGATTGATATTTTCCTTGCCAGAGTACACAAACTCCAAATAATTCATCAATTTTTTTATAAATTTACAATGATTTATCAAACCAACCACCTCATCATCAATAGAATTATGTATTTGCAAAAATAGACGGCATCCTCTCTCAGCCATAAGGTTTTCGAGTCATCGCTAGATGGATCATCAGTTAAATAATTATCCATAGCAATACTCCACAAATAAAGTCTAACGGTTTTACTCCAATCTAAATAATTAGATCTATTAAGTTTATGTTCTATGATTTTTGACATCACAGGAACCACATCAGACACAACAACAGACTTCTTTTCCTCCATATTATCAAATATCAGCCAAATAACAGAGCCAAACCACAACAAAGTTAAAAATACCCAAAGAATCTGAACCTGTCCTAAAGTAGATCCCACACCAATAGATGTTGATCCAAACATGTAGTAAACTTTGTGAAAGTTGAGGCAAGCAGAACGAACAAAAAAGGACCAGATTCCGACAACGAAACTTCGGCGAAGGCTAATCGGCGAGTAGCACTTCCCCAAGTGTAAGCAATGAAAACAAAAAAATTACCGAAAATAGAAACCCAAGAAAACCCTAAAACCCCACTGTTTATATATTTCAGAGTTATAAGCCCGAAAGCTCTAATACCATTAAACACAACTAGAACTCTGAAAAAGAGAAAGAAGAAAGTAATTTCTGTGTATTTTTATTTATCAATCTTAGGTATATATACAAGCTACAAATTCTATGTTAGGAAGAAAATCTAATTATATTAAATCCTTATAAATCAAAATCAAATATATTTACTTCTTATTATAGAAATATAGTCTACTTCCTATTCTACAAATGCAATCTGTAACAATCCTATGAATCATAATTAAATATATTTACTTCCTATTCTAAAAATATAATCTGTAACACTATTAACAATATGATAAAGATACCTAAGCTAGCCTAAACTCCTAAGAACATACACTGTAATTTATAAATGATAAAATATACTATCAAGTGGATGGCCAAAGCCACAACAACAGCATTTCTGTAATCTATCAATCTTTTTTTTTTTTCATGATCAAGTGAACAATATCATAAACACCCACATTGAATGGATATGTTATACATCCCTATTTATGGTCATCTAGCACATTAAGTGATCCATTGTTCTCTACATTCACGCCAAAGCTTGTTTACTATGATCCCAGATCCTTTGGTGTGATCCTGCTGATGATTAATTGGTTTTTTGTGAGTCTTTCTAAAACAAATGGCCATTAAACAGTTTTTGTAAAATGTGTTTCATGAAAAAAAGGGAGGCTTTTTCAAAAAGCTGAAATGAAAGGCTTTCCTGGCCATGGAACTGGGAGGTCTTTGATGACTTGTTTTAGAACATCAGGCAAGCTGAGGACGAGGTTCTGAAATCTCAAGTTGGGCTAGAGCTATCTTGGACTTCTGACAAAAAGACTGCCCTTGACTTAGGAAATCAGAACCTAGAAAAAGCTTTCTTCAAGAATCAATCTTCATAGAAATTATTGTGTTAAGTTGCTAAAAGAGGGCTTTCAAATAAACAATTTTTCCATGCTTCCACTAAAGAATGAAAGACAAAAAATACTCTTTGTGGAATCTTCAGCTCCCTAGGGTCTTGGATCAAGGACCCTGTTGACATGAGAAAGAAGATGAAAATTTCTTTAAGCACTTGCTCCCCACTGAATGTTCAATCTTTTTTGAAAGCATCCTCAATGTCATACCCAACTTACATGTTTTCCATGAAACTCATTTTTCAAGTGTTATGCCGTGCCAGTTTTGGCACAACAAACTTTTGGAAAACAAGCAAACAACTAATTTTATAAAACTCATTCATCTCAAGCTTTTTATAAACTTGTTTGTGAAAAACCTATCAACCAAACATTCCTAAAGTTAGCCGTCAGCTCAAACCTACAACCTGTCAAACTTCCTGCTTCATTTAATTTGATAAAACAAACCCTCACTAATGTAACATAATCCAATTCTCCCCCATATTGGAGAGAACCAACCAAAAGACATGAATAAATGAACCTAGGCAGATAGGCATGTCATCAATAAAATTGATCCTGTCCAGCTCAATTACGTATATAATTTTTCTTAAAAGAGCTCCATTGATTCTCTCAAGTCAACTAATCCCCCAGCAAACAAACAAAGGCAGTGACAGTCTAACAGCTTCCATAAAGGCAATGTAGGATGCAAATAGGCATGTCGGTGGAAAACTCTCTTGTCTCACATTTTGATATGTAAAAGTTAATGTATAGTTGTAAAGCCTAACCTGAAATGCAAATTTAATTAATAATACTAAGTTTGTCACAGAATTCATTAAACCATCAAGAAGCAACAAGAAATGAAACTACTAGATCTTAGTTCTATCAAAAATTGGAACAGAAATGTGCTCCTGAACAAAGACCCACAAGTTTACAATTCTAGAAATAATGGATTTGTTCCAGTCCAAAACTAAAATGTCACAAAACTGTTCTCTATTAGGGTGAAATAACTTAAATTGCACATAATGAGGAATAAATGTAATGCAATAAGATTAAAAAAAAGATAAGATAAGAAAGCAGGAATTGATAATGCAATTTTCAAATTAGAGTTGAACACAGAAATGAAGAATGAAAGGTCAATAATGAGGACAATTACCAGGGTCCATGCAGTCCAACCATGAAAGAACCCATATTTTCTGATAGCCTCTCCATCTGGGGACTTGAAGGTGCTTGCCAATAAACATAAACTTCCTACTACAGACATTTCTATAGTCATTAAGTATGAAGTGTGTTTCTTAACCTGCAAAATAAACAAATCAATAGTGGCAGTGTAGAAACAATTTTGTTCAGAAATAGAATGCTAAGAAATTGACCTGAGAAGCCCACTGACACAATGAAGAAGCCAAACCAGAGAGGACAGAAGCAACCATTACAGGAATAATTCCACGAAATAAAACTTGATCTGTACTAGTGCCACTGGAACCTCTGCCAGAGCTCTCTCCAACACTTAGAAGAATGGCAGCAATAATTAACATTGCCAGAGCTCCTACTTGTTTGACTGATTGCTTCTGCCTGAAAATGTCCAGAAAAGTTTCATCTTAATCAATGTTAGAATTTTAATGCGTTTTTCAGTGCATCCGCCTTAGCTTGTAATCTTAGACTTATTCTAAGTAAAATACAAATGCTCGCTCTGTATCTCTGGATGAAAAATAATAACATAAACTAAAAACAAAACAGGGTGCGGGTTGATCCTTATCGAGCTAAAATGGAACATTTTAAAGATAACCCAGTAAATTGGTCTGTGACCAAAATACTGAAGCTATGATGGCTGAAAGATATGCATGCACCTTGGAATTCACTAGGAAGAAATTATTTCCAACATCAGCACAAATAGAATAAAAATTATTTTCACATTTCAATGGATTGGTGCAATTATTTTCTACAAGACTTAAACCTAATAATGGGACATAAACCCTGCCTCCAAGACAAAATAATATATATGAACCATTTACTATAATGCATAACTTTTTTGGAGAAAATATTCAAAGTGAACAATGTGCCCACTTACCACTATTATATTATTTGCAAGACAATATAGTGTTAATTGATGAAAAAGAAAAAGATTAAGGAAATATTTCTAGGAAAAGCAGAGTATATAGGATGTAAATTTAGTGAGAATAAAAATGAAGATATGGCAAAGTTATACCATGAAACAACTGATTTTGTTACTTGTACATATTATATAAAACAATAAGGAGCTAGATGAAGATATATGTCATAGAATTAGAGTTCTATAGATGAAGTAGAGAGGTGCATATGGAATATTTATGTGATAGACACATATCTTAGAGACTCAAGGGAAAATTTTATAAAACAATAACGCCTACCAGTTTGTATGGCTTCAAGTACTAAATAATGGAGATAGAACATCAAAATAAGTTTATATAGTAGAAATAAGAATATTCAGATGGATGTATGATAAAACTAGAAAAGACAATGAGAAATGAATATATAAGAGGAGCTACAGGAATTACACAAATAAAGGACAAAGTAATAGAAAATTGATAGAAATGGAATGGATATGTACAACAAAAAACCTAACGAGACTCCAATAGTGAGATACTTTGTTTTGTAGTAAAGATTATAAAAATAGGATAAAAAGACTTAAGATAACATTGATGCAGGTTGTGAGAATATATGTGGAGAAATCTGAAATAATACTAGAGATGACCCTAAAAAGGAATGCTTAGCGAATGAGGATTCATCTGACTAATCAAAAAAGGCTACAAAATTATGATTATAGTATATAACTGTAGATGCTACTGTTTATTGAAAATAGTCAATAATAGAGATGAACAGACCTACGTATTACTTACAAATCTGAAGAGTTCTTATATGCCAATTCAGCATTTGCTTGGCAGCATGCCTAATGCCAACAAATCTAGAATAGCATGAAAAAGTGTATAGAATGGGCACTTAGGAATCGATACAACAAATAGGCCGCAAGTGGCATCGAATGTTAACACTCAATGAATCCGATAGCATAGTGAGCTGGAGGAGGGTATCAAACAGATTTACTTGCTATTTGATTGCCAAAAATTGATGCTTTTTCTCTGATCAAGTGAAACATGCGTTTCTGCCTACTAATCCCTGCACAACTAATCTTCACAAGTTGAAAGGAAATCAGAATACTGCTATGGTTAATATCTCGGTAAGATGTCATGCTGCTTAGTTTTGCATGTCTGAGTTATGTGATAGTCCTTGATCTCATGCTGATATGGGAATCCTTATAAGACTATGGTCTAGGGTATTCAAAGAGTTCTAATTTGGTCTTAGACTACAATAGAGAAATATACTTGCTATCAAGGTGATATGAAGATAAAACTTAAGGGTAGTTAAGTTCATGTAAATTTAGGAGTCAGATTGTTGCTAAAGACTAGCTTACTGGATTCAAGGTTGAGTTTGAAACGAACTAGATAAATTTTTACTCAATTGAGATTGTGTTAATCCCTCTTTCAAGTCTTTACATATTCATTCATTGGTAATCGACTATTTATTTGATTTAGTTATGTTTTCTTGTTCCCATGGTACGATTCCATGTCAATGGTGAAGAATCCCTCAGATTTGATGGGACAATTTGTGGACTCATGGTGACGATAAATCCACCAAATTCTCTGCTATATATTACTTTACTTGCATTAGCCTTTAACTCTTCAGAATCTTTCGATAAGAACATATATCATCAACTCAGAAGCTCTAACATCTAGATTCATTCTCCAAATTTATTTCACATTGAGGTTCAACTGCCTGATTTTTTTTCTCAAGCCAGCAAGTTAATATCTCTTGGTTTTGAGCCTTAATCTCATTTTAAAAATTGTTTATTTTAAAATCTAAACCACACCTATTTATTCCAAAAAAAATGAGTTCGAAGTTAGAGGCAATTAGAAACCATCTAAAAGAATTCTAGTGGTAGTATAAGTTAGATTGTTAGAACTGGCTCGATAAGAGGTGCGTTCAAAGCTGTTTTTAAATTCTTTATATAGTGGGAAGAGTGAAATAAAGGCGGGATAATGAAGGCAGTTGTCTACTTTACAAAATATGACTCCCTGACGAAAGTGAAGACTCATCCAAAACGTGGGTAACTTCTGCTGCACCTCTGGCTAGCTTGCCCCCTTATCTTTTTCTTCTAGATAGTTTGCACTTGCGTACTTTTCCTGTTGTTGGAATTCATGTATTTTATAAATTAAATAATCATCTTTTAACTAGTAGCGTCCAAATAAATATTTTTAAAACTTTACTTCTTTCATATCACTTATTGTCAAATTTCTTCTCTAACGACCACAGCATGGTTGCCTGGCACCTCAAATTCTTGTTCATAAGTTAATTATAGTTCATAACCCTCCATCCTAACCTATTTCACAAACCTTGGACACTACCCATGAACAAGTGCTATTCTGGATTCCTAGCACTTAATTTACAGGCACATCTATCAGAGAGAATTCAGAAAAGAACTTCCACTTTTAATTGCCCCCTTTGTCCAAGAAAGACAGCACAATTCCCACAATGTACCTCCCCTGGGTGGAAAGGAACAACAACAGCTAAGCAAAGTCTGATAGATGTTGATTGCCCCAATGTGTGCATGCAAAACCAAGCCCAGACTCTACAAAACACACCCACAAGTTCCATTGTTACATTAAAACAAGGCGTCTTCATGAATTTCACATATCCTAAGAAACATTAGCAATTTTCACAAAATTAAATAAAACAAGAAATGATTAAACAGAACGTAGTTATACAACATAAGCAGTAAGCACATACCTCAAAATAAGATACGTAAAAAGAGCTGTGAAAAATAATTTTGTCTGGTTAAGAATTGAAAAGGTGAGGGAATCTAAGTTCTTGTAGGATATCTGCAACAGACTATTCTGCAAGGCATAAATAGCTGCAGGAAGGCCTGATGCAGTCAACGAGCCAACCAAAGTCCACTGATTGTACACTCTCATCAAACTACTTTCTTTTGCCAAAAGAATCAGCGCACAGATGACCTATAAAAAGAATGCCCATCATATATCTGAGGTCAAGAACATAATAAACACATGGACATAGTTACAACACATGGGGTGTGAAGAAGAACCTTACACCCACCACCAAATTCAATTATTGGAGTTGTACAGTGAAGACTTAAACTGTTAGATGTGATCTAAAGGTCTAAATGCCTTTATTAAAAAAAAAAAAAAAACACACACATTTTGGAGGCCTCTTGCACTGCATCAAGTCGTCTAAATATTGACAGCAGAAAAGAGGTCTTCAAGTCTTCAAAACATATGAAATTTTGTTTGTAGGAAGTAAAATTAACATATAATGGTCTACATTTCCGCTTTGCATAAACCAATGGGTGTATATACCTCTCTTTACACCCTTTGTAATGATATAGCTATTTCATGTACTGGGAAAAAGAAAATCTAGTATGGTATTAACTGCCATAGATATGGTTTTGGTTCACCTTTGCCACCTCGCATGATATAACTAATGAGGTCACAATAACATCTTGCCTGCATCAGAGATGAAAAAAAAATTGTTAATGTTTGACATCGAACAACATGCCTATAAGGAGTATGTCATTGCATTTTATCATTATATTATATATGCTAAAAATGAAATGGTACGGTTTCTCTCATTAGAATTTATCATGTTGAAATGTATCAAAATAGAAGAGATAGAAAACTGATACAGTCACTTTAAGCAATAGAACAACTTCTAGCTGTTTCTCACAGACTCCAGAAGTAAGTGAATAAATAAAAATAATTGCTACCAAAGCGCAATTCATGCAAGATACTTGTAATAAACCCTTTCATTCTCTGCTTAAGCACCTCTGAGAACAACAAGAAACTGCATGCCTCCATAGGAGATAATAGAGCTCTTAGGAGAAGTTATATTCAGTTATAAAACACATGCTGTCTCTTCTCTGAGGTTATTCAAGCAAACCAAGTGTTACACGCGTCAAACAATAGCAGAGTAGTTTGCCTAAGAGAGATGGTGATGGCCATATTGGGTCTCTCAATTTTAAAGCATCTAGCAAAGCATACACTCGCAGAAGGTCGCTTTGTTTAATCAAAAGACACAGAACTTTAGAGGTCCATGCTATTGCAACTGAAACAGATACCTAGCTAATGGTGCTCTCATGTCACATATATCTAAGATTAAGAATGTAATATTAAGATGTAAATGAGATGGTCATGGCCACATCAGGTCTCTTTGTTATTTAAGCTTCTAGTGAACCATAAGCAAATCCACTAAGAACCTCTCTCTAACAATAGTAACAAAAGTCACTTAACTTATGCTTGAGAAAAGGAAAGTTAATTGCACTTTATCTGCTATAGACACATAGCTTAATCATAGAGTGCAACATCTATTGCAAACCTAGTGTCAGTTCATAACTAGAAAGATAAAAGGATCAAACCTGTTTAGTTCTGAATGGGAAAAACTGTACATTATGGATGTTGTCCTTTTAGTTCTCATCTACCATTATTAACCACCCATCTCTTACATCCCAGAGATCTTACACTTATGCTCTATTTAGATAGAGAGAAAAGTAGGAAGGAAAGAAAATGAAAGGAGAGAAAATGGAGAGAAGAGAAAAGTAAAGAGAACATTCTCTCCTTCTGTTTGGATGAGTAGAACAAAAATAAAGAGAAAAGAAAAGTTGATAATTTACAATGATAATAATGCCCTTATTATAAATGATTAAAAAATGCATGTTAATATCGGAATGAAAAAAAAAAAAAAAGAAAGAGCACCTTTGAGTTTTCTCTCCAAAATCTCTCCAATTTTGGAGAGAACTTTTAGATGAGGCCCACCACTTTTTTTCCCATGTTTTTTCTTCTAGTTTTCTTTCCTTCCTACCTTTCTCTTCATCCAAACAAGATAAATTTCATTTTCTTCTGTTTTTTTTTTCTTTTTTTTTTTCTTCCTACTTTTTCTCTCCATCCAAACACAGGCTTATTGTAAGTTATGGATGCATGAAGTAAAAGGCCATATGATCAGTGTTGAATTTCGCCATTGCAAATATCTCTAGAAATTCATAATCTAACAAATCACCTTCTATCCAAAAGGATAATTTAAAAAATAAAAAAAATAAATGATATGGCATTTCCAGTCTACCTCTCTCGTCAGGTTTTCTTAAAAATATTATTTAGTATGTTTTTAGTTACGACAATTATTTTCCCTTTCCTTCACTTAAAATGCTTTATCTCTCCAAAATATCTCAAAACAGTGCAAGTCGTATAACGCCAAGTAAGTTCAAAATCAGCTATTTTAGCTATAAATACGATTTCCAAGCACCAAACATCCACACGCTCGTCCCTATCTTGTATCTTCTTTAATTACTACACATCGAAATTAAATAAGGCAACCACATGATCTTTAAAACTCAAAAAAAAAAAAAAATCATATTAACCAGTGATGCCTGTAAACCATTGGTCAAAAAAGTGATCAAACCCTAAATATACGATAATTTTCAAATGCTGACAACCAGCCGAGGGGTTAAAAAAAGATCAAACCATCTTACGACTAGTTCAAGACATATATAATCAGAATTCGAGTTGAGAATATCAAGAATACTCAAAAAAAAAAAAAAACCTAAAATTCGGAGGGAAAATAAGGTGATTCCAAAGAATGGAAAGGATTGGAGCGAGACCCGATGCAACGCTTGGAGATGAGCGGCTGAGCGCCGTACTGGAGGGTGAGGAGCACGAGATAGAGCCACACCCTCGCCCCCGGGGCGTCCGGCTTCGACGGGGCCTTCTTACGCTGTGCCGCAGGAATAGCGGAAGCCATCGGTGGGGGCGAGGGCAGACGACGCCTTCGGCCACAGGAGCGTTTCCTTGGCGGTGGCCGGGGCTGGCCTCGTCTAAATTCTAATGGTGGAACGGATGGTAAAGCACCGTCTCCGAAGGAAGATCCGGCCGCCCTTGTTGGGCTCGCTTTTCACCGACCAACCTCGCGAAAATATGCTGCTTGGTCCTCGAACTTTTATTCAAAATTCATATTGGTCTTATTATAATTTAATCCTTAAATTTTAACAGTATTACATTAATGATCCTTGTGCTGATCATATATTTAAAAGTTTTTAACTATTATTTTTATTAATGTCTAATTATGTTATAATATTGTGTTATATGCTACTTCACTTGAAGTAACAAATGACAAAAGAGAAAAAGGAAGAATTAGGTTGATCGTTGATAAATTAATTAAAAAGAAAAAGAAAAAATATACATTAGATTTTTAAAAAATTAAGCTAATATAAAATAATTCCTAGATTGATCCTAATTTATTTATTTAAAGTTAGGATTTACCTTCAATGATCCAAACTAGAAAATGATTTGAATTTAAAATAACTCAATAAAAATCATCCAATCCTATATGATTGCTACCTCTAATAACATGGGATTGGCTTAAATTGATGGAAGGAAGTATTATTCCGTTAGCCAACCCACATGTTTACTCATGATGATACATAAATTTTTGTTAATTTTAATCAACTTATGTAATAAATATCAAATTTTAATATTTTTAAGATAAAAGAAACTAAATTGTAACAAGTAAAACTTTCTCAACTTAACTCATCTGAGCTTTTTTTTTCAACTACATGGGATCAACAACATGAATATGCTTCCTTCACTTTACTTCATTTTATTCAGGACTAAGTCGATACTCAAATTACAAATAATTATAATATAATTTTAAATATAAAAGTTTGAGAACTAAAAATAAATTTTAAATAAAAATTTAAGGATGAAGTATATATTTTAGCTGAACATTTTTGTTAGACGGCTTGTTTCCATCAATCAAAATTTGCAGCACATGATGTGATAATTCAGTGTATAATGAAAGCATCATATGTTGCCAGTAATTTCAATTATCAAAAACACTAGTTCTTTTCCCTCTTTGATTTGATAAATATCATGTATCATAATAATATTATCATGTGAAATTAAGTCAAAGTTAAAATAGACTCAACTAAATCTAATTAGATAGGCATTCAATGCAACCATTTGATTGTAGCCAACGACAAAACTAGCCTGTAAAAGTAAAGGCCTATTTGGTATTGTTAGCCAACCAACATATGTTGTTGAAAAGAAAAGATGGTATATGCACATGTGGCAATATAAGCCCTTTTTCAATGGTAAAACTATCATCTCATCATTTGCTAGGTGTATCTAAATTTAGTTATATCCTAAAAATGCATCCATGAAGTTAAGAAGTTTATGTCTAATTGAAATATCTATCAGCCAATCTATCTTCGAAAAAGAAAAGTTATATTTTGGACAAAATTTGCTCAAGTTACTAAAGTTAATACACATTCATCATTTTTCGTTTAACTTCTTTATCATGATGACATTAACCAACCAATCAGGATAGTAAACTTTCCTGATAAAGTTGGCATCTAGTAGTTTGTTTAGCTCTTCCTTGATGGCTTGAATTTACTCAAAGGTAAAGTTTCTTTTCTTTTAACGAATCAACTTATGATGCATAGCTTTACCCTAAGCGAGACTCCATGATCGAAGTACTAGGCAGATAGATTTTGGATTATTGCCATCATTTGGACCATTTATTGAAATGACAAGTGCAATTATTGGTGCTATAGTTGAGATCAATGGTAGAGCTAAGATAGGATTGATAAGATCTTTTATAGTCTTGAAAATCGATAATCCCATGGCTCAGACCGACCTAAGCATCGATCGTGAACATGTTGCAATGCTTCAAGGGCATAGCTAAATATGCTTGTTCCATGTTCCCATATACGACACTAATATATTGACATCAAAATCCAGCTTCCTCGCATCAATTAAGGTCACTTTAAGCTCCCTCCTGTAAGAGCTCCAAAGTGAATAGGATGAGTTCTCTCTTATACTTAAGGTATTGTTGATTGTATTTATAGGCATTTTGAAGGAGTGGAGAAGAGATAGACCCTATCAAATAAGATAGATAGGGAAGAGCTATCGATAAGAAGGCTTGAGTATTAGTGAAGAAAAAAAGTCTTACCGAGCTACACCATGCACAATAATTGGCACACAGTACGTACCAAAGAAAAAAGCATTATTGCCTTTAGCGAGCTAATACCGTACTTAAAAAAAACTATTATAAATGTTGCACCACATCATTAATTTCCTAGCTAGTGAATGCCATATCGTACGTGGGAATACATTGAGTGCCAAGAAAGAATGGCCCCTTTTCTTTTCTTTTCTTTTTTTAACACCTGTGGATGCGAAGAGGTCTGAATCTCTATTAACACATCTTTTAGTCAGCATATGAATCTGTCCCAGAATGCACTTCTCTTCAAACTGAATGGAATGCTATGTTTGTAGCATATGAAAAGAAGTACAAAGAGGACTCTACAGAACTAAAACATATCAAGAGAATTATTACCCAAGGGGAGAGGCTAGCTCTTGCTGTGAATTTTTCTTTTAATTTCACCATCCACCAGCATCACACATTGACATCTCACTAGAAATCCATCTCAGCAAGCAATGCCTGACTGCTCTTACTAAAGCACCTTTTAGTTTTCATCCTCCAAGACATTTTCGAAGATATTTAGTTACTTCCAAAAGGGCAACACAATATCCGATTCAAGGTGCAGGTACATCGGATGGGCGCCATTAGTCATGGCACCGCCCACAGCTTAACCGCCGTACTAGTTTCGACTGCTTAATAATTCAAACGGATTACAAGTTCATAGATACCCAGCAACATACAAAATCCCAACATGCAAAATTAAACCACAAATCTAATATCACCAAAATTTTGCTTTCATGGCGTTGCTAAGATACATAACTTATTTCATGAAATACGTGCCCTATAGATATTCAATAAATGATGCTGAAAATGCATCCGAAAACTTTATGAATTTTTCATAAATTAAAACAAAAACAAGATCGGGCTTGAAAGAAGTGGGCATGAATCTGACTCTTACCAATTCTTTTGTGATCTTTTTTTAGCTTTTGCCATCTGCCAAAGATTCTCGCCCATGATTTCTCTCCAAGTTACAGGAAAATCATGTTCATTAAGCACATAATCACAAATTGTTCACCGTGACTAAATGAGCCTAACATAAAGGTTAGCACCATGAATTTTGGGAAAGCTTTTCCCCTTAGATGTTGCAGCGTAGCTGCTAGCAAAACACATATTTCAACAAGATATTTTATTTCATCATCATCATCAACTACACAAAAAAAAAAAAAAAAGTCATCATTCCAAACAAGTTTAGCCATGCTTTAAGAATCGTGCGAGCATAGCTCCGGTTCTATTGTTTAGCCGTGCTTTACGATTCGTGCTCCGGCCAGGTTCCTTCTTGATCTCCGGCGATCTTCGCCACCTGGGTGTCTGCTTCTCGGAAGACCTTCGTTCTTCTGTCCTCTGGTTTCCCATGGCGTCCGATGAGGCTGCGGGTGGCCGAGCTCCTAGGAGTAGGGTAGCGGAGCAAGGGTTTAAGTGGATTTCATCGTCTCCTTCGCCGGCGAAGGTGGCGAGGTTGGAAGCCCGATTTCGGACGTCGTCCGGGTCTCGAAGGCGTTGTTGGTTGAGGAGATGTCGGGGTGGCATCAGAGGTCTGTTCTCGCCCGTACCTTCCTCAGATGGGTGCCGGCTGAAGCATTTATCAGGGAGTTTAGAAGAGCAGGGATCTCCGGCGCCATTGTCCCAATTAGTCTTGCCTATCGATGCCATATCTTCCACTTCGAAGATGCGGCGGCTTGTGATCTGATTCTCAACCGCCCGTGGGTGGTTAACGGCCAGATTGTGGTACGAAAGCTTGAAAACCAGAGTTCTTCCCGGTTGAGAACTCCATCTCCTCGGCGCTGCTTTGGGTGAGATTGCCCAATCTCCCGATGGAATTCTGAAAGGAGGACATCCTTAGAGTGATCATGGAACCAGCGGGTAGCATCTTTGGTGCGATAATGCCACTCAGTCGAAGAATAGAGGAGGTTTCGCACGGGTGGCTGTCCGCGTAGACCTCCGTCTTCCTCTTCGGCTAGGAACGCGGGTACAGAGACTTCAGGGGCCGTTTTGGCAGCAATTTACCTTCGAATCAATGGAGGGAATCTGCCCGAAGTGTGGATCCTTGCATTTGGTTCATCCATGCTCGCTGTCGGCCATGTCTGAGGAGGAGATAGCTGCCAACGGCCCTGTCTTCGGGCCGTGGATGGCCGCTGTCCGTCAGAGGAGGACTGTTGCAACCTCTCAATTGAAGACTCCTACGATGTCTCCTCTCCGTCTTCAGCTTCTCAATCGGCATCTGGGGATCAGAGTCTGGCTGAAGGGTGGAAGCTCCCGGTGAAGGTGGCTCGCAGGTCCCTCCCTGTGCCTTCGATTGAAGCCCCGATCAGTTCGAAGCAGGGAGGCTTGGTCAGTCCAAAGCTGTGAGGGAAGTTGAATGTTGCTGAATTAGTGACCGTGCCGGTTCTCTTATGAAGCGTGCCGGTTTCAGAAATTCAGCCAGAGAGCAGCTGAAGCAGGATCATGTTGGGGCCTCTAATCCAATTGTGACCCAATCCTTTGTGACTAATAACCCATTTGCCTCTCTAGGATCGGTTTCTAATGAAGGGGGCCAGCTAGAGAGTAGGGATGCATTTCCAGGCCCCTCAAACGGGCCAGACCGGTTGATAGCTTGGCTCCTAGGACTGTCTCCAAACTGGAGAAGAAAAAGGGAAAAGGCAAGGGTTCAATTTCCAAATGCAGAGGGGATCTAATTCCTCCTCCAGGTAAAGTGATCCAGCCCTCCAGATGCCAGGCCAATGGTCAGGAGGTGGTTTTAGTCAACCCGGACAGGGTGCTGATATGGCTAGCGAGGCATCCTCGGGAACTCTCATGGGTCAAGGATTAGCTCTCTTGTCCTCGGCTTTTTCCCCTAGGTCTGCTGGTGTTGAAGGCGACCCAGGTTTGTAGGGTCTGTCCTTCACAGAATTCTGAGGATGGCACCCAGTTTGTAGGGTGCCTTTCTGATAGCATTATGGCTGAGGACCAGGGGAGCCCCATTTACCTCCAGCTAGTTTATGAAGATATTACTTTGGAATGTCCGATGTGCTAGTAAGCCCTTATTTCGTTCCTCTTTTGGTAGACTTCTGCAATTATATAATTTTGATATGTGTCCTATTAAAAACCAGGCTGTCGGGGGACAGTTTGGTGCGGTTCCGAAGACAGATTGCCCGATCTTGGCTCTCTTATGCAGTGGAGGCTGAGGGGATGTCTGGGGGTATTTTGGCCATTTGGCGTGATTCTACTGTTACGATTGATGCTTTCCATTATAGTAACCAGCAGGTCGATCTTGTTGTCACTGAAGCGACTTCTGATCCTTGGCTCCTATCGGCGGTTTATGCCAGTACGGATTACCGGAAAAGACAGGTCCTTTGGTCTGAGCTGCTCTCCCTCCTTGATCAAGGGCTTCCCTCCATCGTTGCTGGGGATTTTAACTGTATCACTGAGGCTAGTGAAAAGCAAGGGGGCAGAAGAGTCACTGGCTCAGTGGATATTATTGAATTTAGGACTTTTATCGAGTCATCAGGGCTGATGGATCTGGGGTACTTGGGGCCCCAATTCACTTGGTGTAATAACCGGCAGGGTCTGCTCGTGTTTGGGAGAGATTGGACAGAGCTCTTGCCACGGCTTAGATGCTTCAAAAGTATCCGGCTATTACTGTTACTCACCTCCCCAGGATTGCTTCTGATCACTGCCCCATTTTGATTGCTACGGAGGCTGACCAGCATCAGAGGAAGCAGTTTAGATTCGAGCGGTTCTGGACATTCCATTCGGCTGCTCGGACCATCATTTCTCAGATTTGGCATCTTCCTATTAGGGGTAATACTGTTTATAGGTTATCTCGTCTATTGCTGGCCAGGCGCAGACTTTCCAGATGGACAGACTGGAGGTTGGGAATCTGGTTAGGCAAGTGGAGATGGTTGAAGCCGACATAAGTGCCCTTCAGGTGAAGGAGGACCAGGATGGATTTCTTACGGATGACGATCTCTCTTTGCTGCGCGAGAATCTTGCTCTTCACCACTCCCTTCTTCGGCAGCAGGAGCTGTATTGGAGGCAGAGGTCCAGGGTTCAGTGGATTCGTGAAAGGGACCATAACACCAGATTCTTCGACCAGTCTATCCGGACTCAGCTTCTCCATTTCTTTCGATCTAGATGATCTGAGTCTACTGGTGATGGTGCTCCGGTCTTTCAGGTATCTGATTACAGGAAGGTTTCCTTTTTGAATAATGCTATGCTTATCAGGGCAATCACTGTGGAAGAGATTCGTCTGGCCCTCTGGGACCTTGGTCCGGACAAGGCCCCGGGGCCTGATGGGTTTCCACCTTTCTTTTTTCATCACTATTGGATATTGTTGGGCAGGAAGTGGTTCAGGCTATCCAATAGTTTTCCAATCGAAACACATTCCTTTGGATTGGAATCAACTCTTATCACTCTTGTACCCAAGCGCTCTGATGCTTCTTCCCTCAACATTTCAGGCCTATCAGCTTGTGCACTACTTTGTACAAGGTATGTGCCCGCCTATTAGCTAGTCGCCTTCGCGCGGTGATTCCCCGCCTTATTTCAGTTGAACAGAGGCTTTCATTAGAGGGCGTTCCATCTCGGACAATGTCCTCATTACTCAGGAGTTTATGCACGATCTCCAGAGAGCCCCAGCCAGACGGTGTCTTATGGCAATTAAGCTCGATATGGAGAGAGCTTATGATAGATTAAGTTGGGCCTTCTTGCACCGCTCTCTTCAGGAGTTCGGATTTGACGAGCTATTTATTGAGTGGGTTATGGCATGCATTCATGGGCCTTCCTTCTCTCTGATCATCAATGGGAATCCGACTGAGTTTTTCCATTCTTCTGTGGGGTTACGTCACGGGTGTCCCTTATCCCCCCTATTGTTTATTTTGGCTGCGGATGATCTTTCTCGAGCTTTCTATCAAGCTCAGCAAGAACGGACAATCGTCCCTTTTATGACTGGAGTGGGGTTGGGTCCTTCTGTCTCTCATCTTCTGTTTGCCGACGACTGTATTCTTATGGGACAGGCTTCTATTGATAATGCGGCTTCATTTGATTCTATTCTCCAGCGCTATTGTCAAGCGACGGGACAGAAGGTCAATCTTCTTAAGTCTTCTATTTGCTTTAGCCCGAAGACTCCCAGATCTACAGAGAAGCCATTATTAATTTGTTGGGTATCTCTACTCAGACTGATAGATTTATGTATTTGGGATCCCCATGACTGGTAGACGACCCGTTGTTCTGACTATGTGGATCTGGAGAGGCGGGTTCGCCAGCGCATTGAGGGTTGACAGGTCATCGGCTTATCTATGATGGCAAGGGTTACCATTATTCAGTTGGTTCTCTCCTCCCTTCCTCTTTATCTACTTTTGAATGCATCTATCCCTATTACTTGTCTTAAAAGGATTGAGAGATGTTTTAGAGATTTTCTTTGGGCCTCCATGCAAGATGGGCACGGCATTCACCTCTTATCTTGGGACATGATTTGCATGCCAACTCAAGAAGGTGTCTCGGGATCCAGTCTATGCTGGTTAAGCGACAAACTCTTTTGGCCAAGCATGCTTCACGGTTTCTCCTAGAGCCGCATTGTCTTTCAAGCTTTGTGATGCGTGCAAGGTATGGTGAATGGACGTCAGGGGCGCATATAGTGCGCCCAGGGGTGTTCCTTCTTCTGGAAGGAGGTGTGTCAGTATGGTGAGTCTATCTTAAGGAATATCTCATGGATGATTGGAGATGATCATTCCATTGATGTTATTCAGGATTCTTGATTTCTGAGCTCCCTCTATCTCGGTGGCCTTCCTTTATCAGTATTGATGTCCCCACTATTTGAGGGTCAAGGATTTGATTTCATTAGATCCCCTCCTGGAATATCCCCATGGTGATCAGTTTCTTTGATGAGATGCTCTCTCCTCTTACCTCTGCCCCCTCGGCTGATGTTAGATTATGGCAGAGATCTTATCTTTCTAGGGCCCCTTCTAGGGACCTTATGAAGGTTTTTAGGCCTCTACCTCAGTGCACCAAGGATGCTGCTTGGATTTGATTGCTTCCCACACTATTCCCTGGGTTCAGTTATTTATTTAGAAGCTTTTATAGGACTGTCTTCCGACTTGTGCCCTGCTCTCTCGTAGGGGTTTGCCAATTCAGCCGATTTGTCCTCTATGTGGTTTGAAAGATGTGGTTTGGAAGATGAGTCTACGGATCATGCTATCTTTATATGCCCTAGAGCAAGGCGGATTTGGCACTTGATAGGTTATTTTTGCAGAATGGATGCTTCAGGTTCCCCGCGTTCCCTTTTCCTTCATGATCTTCGGAGGCCTCTCAGCATAAAAATGGTCTTTGGACGGTCACGGCTTATCAGATTTGAATGTCGAGGAACCAGCTCATCTTCTCGGAGAACTTTATTTCTTATCACCGGCTTGTGTGGAAGATTAGATCTTTGACTACGGATTGCGCCCATGCTTCTCAAGCGGTTGGTTCTGACTCCTCTTGCCTCTGGGAATCTCGGCAGCAAAACAACATACGATTTTCATTTCTTGGGAGCCCCTCCAGGGTTTGTCAAAATCAACTTTGATGGAAGTGTCCGTGAAAGATATGTTGGATCTGCTTTCATCATCCAAGAGCCTCAGGGTGATATGTTGGCAGCGGATGGCTTTGGCACCATTGATTCCTCCGTTCCTATGATAAAGCTTTATGCTGCGTGGGCAGACAACTCTTATGCCTATCAAATTCTTCAAGCTCATAGGGTTGTGATTGAAGGTGATGCGATGACGGTCATCCGATGGCTGCGTAAGAAGTATTCTTCCAAAGTCCCCTCTAATCCTATTCTCAAGGACATTTGACCTATCCTGCAAATGTTGACATAGTCCAGATACGTCACATTTACCGTGAAGCCAATTCGGCGACGGATTAAGTGGCGACTTCCGTGGCTCGACATGCTGGTTATTGGCTGAGGGACCCGTGTCCTACTGTTTTGCAGCAAATTTTGTATTCCAATCTATCTGGGTTGACTTGCACTAGACTAATGTGATCGCCCGCTTGTACCAAAAAAAAAAAAAAGTTGGGTTTAACTACATACATCATTTTTACTTTCTATAAAATGCAAAAATGCTAAATCTTTCTTTATTATTTTTTCAAATTATTTCTTTTTTAAAAGAAAAAAATATAGCTGTACATGACTTCTTAATAAAGGAGAGCCTTAGACAAGGATGACACATACAAGATGATTTTGCTAGAGTCATCTAAACATTCCAGACATTTTTCAGAATCTCTCTTAAGTTTTCTTTAATCATTCAAACTGATCATCAACACAGGTATTGTTAACTGGTGCTGGTATCATCAAACATCTGGAAAGAGAACATGACATGACTCTTCTCCGCAACTTCTATGCCTTTAATTATCAAGATCAAAAGAACTCTATGCACATAAGGCAATGCATCTCTATGTATTTACCAAAATTGATGAATAGAGAGAGAAACAATAATCAGTCTCATATAACATTATACACTTCGAATCTGAAACACAGAATGAAAACTGAAAGTTAAACAACTTCTAGCCCCACTCAACAAAAATAAGAACCAAAAGGATTAATGATTGTACCCAAAGGTCTATTAGGTCACAAGAACGCTTACAAATAGGAAAAATATGATTAGAAAATCAAACCCCCAAGCAAAACTTAAACCTTCAACCAGTGCAGGCTTTGGTCAGGCAGAAGCACTACCAGACATGATATTATCAGCCCTGACCCAACTTGATTAAAACAGTATTCTTGATCAAAGGGTGCGTTCTTCCATTTGACTCACAAGGGAAAGAAACTTTAATTCAAACCAACTACCCCTCATCCATCCATAAAGCATTTTGTTGTCCCAACCTCTCGAGAAGTGTGTTTATTATGGATGATAGACATTGCTGCCAACAGGTCATGATTATTTCTCCATCTTAAATAAACTTAGAACAGGTCATAGATCATTTGACATGAATGCATGATGCCCACAACCATTCAACATGTTACAAGTTACCACCAGCACCAGAATTCATGTCAATAATACAGCTCATCTATAAAAATTGACAGAACCGTTAAAATGTCAACGCGACTGCCACTTCTCAGATACAAAAATAATAAGTGCAGTACAGATTAGTTTAAATAGAAAGTAAATAACAGTACTCAAGATTCATATCTTTATGGTAGGGGCACATATGAATCTAAGGTGTAGCCCTACAATACCCGAAGCCCTAAAAAAAGCATCCACAGCCGTAATACCAGTATTTACTAGTGCCATCTAATAACTAGAAAGAAGTCGGAACAGCAACACTTATGTAGGAGTTACTAAAACCCGTCCCCTACAGACTTATGATTCCACCAAGGATTGTCTGCCTGGATTCCACACATTATATGGGACACCTTGATAGAAGGCATGATCACACCTTTAGACATGAGATGACGAACTTGAATTAGCTACATATCACAACTTGATGAATAGAAGCTCAAATAGCATCGGACACACTTGCTAGCCTTTATTCAATCTTGCAAAAATATATTATTAATGGCATATTGAAAAAAGAAAAGCATTAACCAACACCTCATACACTGCAGATTGAGTTTTCCTCCGTTATACAACAGAGAAAAAATTGACAAGATCTGATGTTGGCAACGCTGATTCAACATTTCAAAATTATTCCGACTGAATGCACAGGTGATATTGATATTTAAAAAAAAAATAGCCACTGTTTATTTGTATAGAGAAAACCAATACAGTCATAGTTAACCTAAGCTTATTGCAGCCAGTGGTGTTTATTCATATGCTCAAATACAATGTAGCAGACAAAGTTAACCCGAGACTACCACAATCAATGATGCGGAATCATGTTTAGGATCAGTATTAAACTCGACAAAATATGCACAAAAAGAAATTACCATACCAATGGATGAAGATCCATTGGAGATGATAGCCATCCACCAATATCAGCAGCACAAAAAATGAGCTCATATTCAACTCACTTCTGCAGCTACAGGAGCAGCAACAGTCTACAACCAACAGGAGCACTCTGCTAGACCTAGTCAACTTGACATCTGCAGCTACCAGGGCAGCAACAGTCTCAAACAACCAACATGTAATCTCCACCAGACCTTCAAACTTCTCAGTTCACAGCTACAACCACGGGCCACATCATCACATGTTGGAAACATGGTGAAATTTGAATTAAATTCCTAGAATAACTAGCTTGTCCCGGCCACATGGCTCTAGGGAATAGATGCATTTCTTCCAACCATGACTATAGTGCACATCCTAAAAGCTGGTTATTGATACACCAGATCTATAACATTGACTTGATTTAGAAGGTTGAAATTATATCTACTGCTCAACCTAGTATCAGCCAATCTGTCATTGAACAGAAGATCTAGCAAATCAAGAACCAACTCCAAAAAATTACACTTCATGCATGGTTGGAAGAAGCACATATAAATTAGGGAAAATCTGTTGTCTGTGCACAGCATGTGGATGTCAAAAGAACAGCAAAAAGCTAGCTGCCCCCTATAGCTATTGGTACATCACCTTTTTAAAGCCCATATGCAGGAGAAATTAAATACTGACATAAACAGCATCAAATGCCCGTGGCACAGCAACTGACATGGTCATCACAGCTACACTACTCCTTTCAGTGCCCACAAATAGGAAATACAAAGAAAAAGATCAGAATGTAAACCAAAAACCAATGGACAAGACTCTGCAACAAGAATTAAACATAATTCTTACCAGCCATGACCATCAAAGTATATTAGAAAACTGGTTTCAGTGCATGTCTTTGTTTTTAGAATGTTGGTCAGCAAAATATCACTGTCAGCATCACTATTAACATCACCATCATCATGGAAGTACAAAAAACATCATCACCACCATCAGCATCATCACCAACATCATCATCAAGGAAGAACAAAGAACATCAGCTACAACATCATCAGCAAGGACATATCCATTTGCCGGTAAGCCACAACAACCCTTTCACGAACAGTTAACTAGAAAAATGCACAGCAGGGTCTATCATAAGTAAAGTTGAACTAAAATATCATAGAACAAGTTCATAAGAAAAAGGGAGGTAGGAGACATAGGAAATACTAAAAGTTCAAATAAAACATAATTCAACTTCTAACAAACGCTAGCAGACTACCAACTACTTGGACACCACAAGCAGAGAATACTGTAGAAACCATGATAAACCCAACAAAGTACAAATTTGCAACCTTAAAAAGGAGTCCAGGTAACCAAAACTATCATAGCAGTTCATTAAGATCCTTGTTTATAGCATATGTCTATGACCAAGCCTCGGGCCTCTCTAACCAATAAAACTGCATGATCCATCAATCCTGTCAATCAAACCAGATGAAAATTAATGACACATACCAAAACTCGGCAAGATATAGTAACTCTGTAAAAGTACAATGCTAACTACCTGGTCAGAACTACGTGGAGATGGACTCCGGGAATCTGCATGTCGACCTTTGGGGGGAACACTTCGTGACGGCGAACGTTGTCCATGGCTACCATTGTCAGGGCTTTCACTGTGAGAAGGAGGGGTCCTGCGAGGTGTTGGACTCCTTCGAGGACTACAGCTACGCCGATCAGGTGAAACACTATCCAACATAATAGATCAGACAAAATTAGACAAATTTGCAGGAGCATTAAAGAACTAAAGAATATATTACACAATGCTACCTGTCATAAGAGCGACTCCTGCTTCTCCTTCGATACTCATCTGACTTTCTACCGCGCCCTCTATAATAATCAGGGCTTAGGCTTCGACTTCTGCTCCTATGGCGATAATACCTTTCCCTGTCCTGGTGCCTGTCATTACGCCCCCTGCTTCGACTACGGCTGCGCCTCCTGTAATCTCTGTCCCGATAATCATCTCTGTGCCTGATCAATCCATTAAAATATATATATAAGCCAATAAGTGTATTAAGAACAAAAAAGTGTCCATGTGTTGCAAGAATTACCACTTTGTGCACATGCTCACACATGCAAATTATATAATAAGCTAACCAAATCATACATTATCATGAATTTGAATAGTTTCCCAGGAAGTTCTATCACAACATCACAAAAGGCATTGACTCTCATGCAATGACCACATAAAGAAGTATTAAAAAAATAATAAACAGGGAAAGAAAACCCTGTGAACCTTAAGTTATTTAGCGTACAAGATATTCAGTCAAGACTGGAGATGCAATCAGTAAAATCAATTTTGATAAAAGCAATTAAAAATGGATTGGATTGTCCTGCTTACTGAGTTGGGATAAGCCAAAGTTTTATGAACTCAAGCTGACCTTAGAATCAAAAATAATCCCAACATGACCACAAGTTGGGCTGGGTTAGGGTTAAGACCCAACAGGACCTTATCCGTAACCCAATCCAAACTTGCCTCAACCTTATTCGATCTGATAAATAAATAAATAGATTTATATTTCATAAAGTATTATTTAGATACATCTTTACCCAATCGCATTATAGAATAACATAAGAACATCCAAATTGTACTGAACCAAAAGAATACCAACCTAATGAAATGTTCAAGACCTTTCTCCAATCCCTAATCACCCATACATACCAACCCAACCTGACTAATCCAATCCAACCCAGATGAACCTGACCCAATCTAAGCTTAACTTGAAATTGGGTTAGATCAGGAGATACAAAGGTACAATTGGTCTATGGTTCGCCCTCAACCCAACACAACCTATCCAAGCTGCAACCCTAAACAGAAAACAAGGCAAAAACAACAAACTGATATTGCCAATCAAACTGATTTAGCATCTTCAGTGCATATCAGGAAGAGAGTCCAAAAAAAAAAAAAAAAAAGATAAAATAAAGATACCTTGGCCTTGGACTACGGCTCCTCGACCTGCCCCTTGTCTTTGGGAGCGCCTCTACAATTCTTCCCTTCTGGCTGCAAAAGAAGATGAATAAGGACCATGTACAGCTATCCAAAGAATCACGTGAACAATTAAATAACCAGAACATTGAAATAATAATGTATCCATATGTAAAATGAGGCATAGTCGCAAGCTAGAGATACAAAAATTTAATTAATTAATTAAATTAAAAAAGAAAAAAACTATGATAAAATGATTGCAAAAGGAAGTGCCAAAAAAACATAAAAATGAACCAAATAAACTCAAACTTGGATAGATGCTACCATTTAAATTAATGTTTAACTTTTTAATAACTTCATCACAGCCAGCAGCAAGACAACCTTATCTGTTCATATGCACAACATAAAAAGCCCAAAGCCCAATTTAATCCCCTCAAATAACTACTCCTGGTCCCTTCCCTCAGGGGCATCCAACAGATAATCTATGTTCTACCAATCAATGCCTACTACATATGATGGCTGACCATGTTCTACAGGGCTGACAGTTAGCAACAACCAAAAAAGAGGTGAATGTAATCGCATCAAAGGTAAGACCACTGTCAGCCAACAGGTTGAAAGTCTAAACCCATTACATGGATACATCCAAATGCCAAACTAGTTACTTGCGCACTCTATTGAAGTTGAAAAGCTGGAGTTAAAAATTTGTACTACTTATTGCAAAAAAAAAAAAAAGCAAATAATCTCATCAATGCCTACAACCTGAACATCCAGCATTATCTTCCTAACAGGCAATGCTGGAAATAAGGTTGTGATTCCCATTATCTGTGAGTGAAGTCCTATTTCAAGTTTTTTTAAAAAATTCTTCGTTAAGCCTAGAATTCCCAACCCCCCCCCCCCCAAAAAAAATAAATAAATAAATAAATAAATAAAAGAAACTCTCAATTGCCAAGACTTCATTGAGAAAACCAACATATATCATAAAATTGTGGTACTTGTTACTACCGCAAATATATCACATGAAGAATTCTTTTCATGAAGGAAAAAAACAAATGAACAATCAAGAAAAAGGGGAAAAAGATAATCAGATCACAAAAAAGACGAAGAAAACATATCACGATTTGAGCATGAGTAACAATCGAAACCCCTCTTTTGATCGCCAAATTAAAAATTTTAACTTACATAGGTTCAGCATTCGGCCCGTATTTAGCAAATTGAACCATAATGTTTCGACCATCCACGTTTCGCCCTATAAGGCCCAAAAAAAAAAATTCAAGGATCAGAAATTTTTCTCGCGAATTTATAATTTATATCGCACAAGAAAATTTGAAAGAAGGGCAAAAACTTGCCATCAAGCTTCTCCACGGCCTTTTGAGCCTCATCAGCATACTTGTACCTCACGAACGCAAATCCCCGCGAATCCCCCGACCTTCATGCCCACAAGAAACACCACATAAGCGGAAATAGAACCTGAAAACCTAAAGCTCTCGAACCCTAGACTAAGATTCAATCTTTAACGCACCTACGGTCCCTTGGGATGAAGACGTCCACCACCTTGCCATATCGATCAAAGAGAGGGAACAGATCATCCGCAGTGGTACCTACGAACCCCAATCAAGGAGATCAGTACAAGCAGGATGGATGAAAAAAGGGGGAGAAGAGGGAGTTACTCACGGAAGCTGATGTTAAGGACGAGAAGGGAGTAGGTGTCCCTGATGTCCGGCGGCCCGGATCGCCCGAAGTGCGACATGGCCGAGGAGAGGGCGAGCAGATTAGACGGAGCTAGGGTTAGGGTTTCGAAGACGAGAGGCGCGGGATGCTTCTCGAAGAAAGCTTATCGCCTGGTTGGAGTGGGAAGCGACAGTCCAAGGCTATATATACGATGAATGGAAGATCGCCCCTGCCTTTTGATTTTATTACTTTGCTGCCCTCTCAGGTATGGTGCGTTGCGTCATCTCTAGATTTTTTTTAAAAATTTGTAAATCACAGCAGCACCCACACTTGGGTAGGTTTATACATTGATTTTAAAAAAAAAATTAAAATTTTGAAACTACTGTCATAATTTTTTTAAAATATTATTTAAAATGATCAATTTACCCGTTCTTTCAATTTGGGAAGCTCAATATGCCCTAACCTTTAGCTCAAATCCTTCCTTTCTTTCATTCAATTTCCAATAAACTTTTAACACTAACTAGTCCGAGACGTAAGCTAAAAGAAATTAAAAGTTTAGCACCTAATAAAAAATTAAACCCCAAAACTACTTAAAAACAAAGAAAGAAAAGAAAAAACTCATAAAACATGAAAAAAAAGCTTTAAACTATACTCATGGATTCCAGCCTCGTATAGAACTACAAAGGAAAATAAATACAATCCAATCGGATTAAAAGATTGGTTCCTTTCAAGTAGGGGTTCAACTCGAGCTCATAAAACTTGAATTTTTTTCAATCATAATTTTAACCTTATTTATAAAATATCAATCCTAACCTTATTTGTAAAATTTTAATCTTAATTCTATTTTTAAAATCGGATTCGAATTGAGTTTCGAGTTGAAATTCGGATTGATAGGGAAAAAAATGATAATCTAAAATAAATAAGCTTAACATTGCACAAATAAGCTAAAGTTTGAAACAAATAAGCTTCACATTGCATAAACAAACTAAAGTTTGAAACAAACAAGCTTCACATTCAAAATTGTACATCTAAAAATATACATCTTTTACATAAGACTAAACCAAAAGAAAAAAAATTTATATTTTCAAACCAAAACAGATACAAAGTAATCCAGATGTTGCATGACATTTCAATAACAACCATATGCATTGATGAAGTCATCTTTATCCTCCGAATGCAAAAAATATTGAGACGATATAAAGAGCTAGCTAGAAGACCATATAAGCCTAATACGAAAGATCTTTTCTAAAATGACAAAAAAAGCTATAAGATAAAATCTCAAATAAAATCAATAGTCAACCGATAAAAAAGATAAAAAAGAACCATAAAATAAAGCTAGCATAAAATTTTGCTTTTTACTTGAAGACACGCTAAATATATTCCTTCAAAAGTCAACAATTATACATCCTGTTTATAAAAATTGGCGCATGTCTCAGCTTTCAAATTGACGTTACACCAAGTTGTTTTTTTTTCTTTCATAAATATCCTTGTGCTCATAAATAAAATAAAATGAATTCTTTTTTTTTTTTTCAAAACCTAGCATATATTATATTATAATTAAACTATGATATTATTGTAGTAGAATAATATTATAATTATGCTATATTATATTTTATTATTTTTTTAATATATATTATTATCATAAAAAAATATATATTAAATTATTATAATAATATAAAAGTAATGTTGAGGTATTTTTCTACTCAATAATTGAATATGGCTAATTGGAGCTAATCAAATTTTCATTATGGACGCTATACATGGGCATTCTCTACTCATTCTTAGGAAAGTAAATAACTAATCAAACATTAGCAACTTGAGAAAGTGTGCTTTGCAAGCCTTTTTTTCCTTGATCAACCAAATATATCAAAATTGTTTTTCTAGAAATAATTCATTTGTAGAAATTTACTTTCCAAAAATATATTTTTTGAGAATTTATATTTCAGGTATCATCTTCCTGTTTCTCCGTGTGCTTCTAGCTTCTAAGAGATTGTAATTTGGGACTAAGTCGATTTTAGCTTGGGATTGCGCTCATGGCCTTATCATTTACTTCTTATATTTTGAAATACTCAAGAAGTCCATAAATATTAACAAACTTATGGGTATCATCAAATCAACTACTACATCTACTATTTTATGCTAGTGTCGTTTGCCCAAGCTGAATGGTTGCAAGGATTTTCAAAACGGGCCTCTTGCTCTGGTAACGGATCTCTAAACAAATATATTCCTTTCCGCTTTTTTTCTCACGGCATCTCGGCTGATGAACCACCATTGGAGGGTGTAGTTCACTAGTTTGAACCCCCCCCCCCCCCGTTTTGTTTCCTATTCCTCTATTCCATGATGGAAGATCTTTTAATTAAAGAGTAGGGAAGGATCACGGGGGCTAGAGGATTATCCGAGAAAGTTCAGATTATCGCCGGACACGCCGGCAAAGTTGAGGTAAATTTTTCTTCCTCTATTTTCTATGTCAACAAGAAATTAGTGAAGCCTTGGGGTTTGAAGGAGAGGGAGGGGGCTGTTGTTGTCAAGAACGGTCACTGGGGGAGCAGGAGCGCTGCCGCCGCCGTCACCACGGTAGTCGAAGGCGAGGTGGCACGTGAGAGAGAAAGGAGAGAGATGGAAGAGAGAACAGGGAGAGGGAGAGAGACAGGAGAGAGAACAGAGAAAGAGAGGCATCGAGCTCAGGGATTTCGTCGGAGGAGGTTGTCGTCGTTGCCACCGTGATCGGCGATGAGCATGGGAGGCGACGAGCATGGGTGGCACCGTCGTGCTAGAGGGGTTTGCGGGTTACTCGGGTTTGAGTTACCATGGGTTCGGGTTGACCGCAACCCGAACATGGGTCAATTGCAAATCGGTCTGGGTTAAACCCAGATCCTTCGGGTTTGGGTTGGGAAAACTTGAGTTCAAGCACTCCTGTAAATCGGGTTTGGCAGGTTGGGTTCGGGTTGAACCCAGCCCAAGTTGCACCCCTACTTTCAAGTAATCCAAGGATCTTGGCTGCTGGGGCTTTAGCTTGCTATCCACATTCACGAGAAGAAAATAATATATGAGTGATGTGGGATAAAATGTCACCGCATCTACTAGCAGATGTTGCAGGTGACAAATCTATCTCCAATTCTGATCCACAAACTACCACAATATGTCCATTCTCCTTTGCAGGAAAGGGCAAGTGATGCCACCTGCTATCTCATACCTTGACAGGGCCGAGCTATCTCCAAACCTCGATAGGGTTGAGCTATCTCATACCTTGGCAGGGCCGAGCAATCTCCGAACCTTGGCAGGGTCGAGCTATCTCGTACCTTGGAAAGGTTGAGCTATCTCCGAACTTCGGCAGAACCAAGCTATCTCCGAACCTCAGCATAATTGAGCTATCTTAGTACCTCGGAGGAGACGAGCTATCTCTGAACCTCGACAGGGCCGAGCCATCTCCATACCTCTGCAGGATCAATCCTCATCCCCTCAACGTAAGCATCATTGCTGCTTCAAACCACGCCGGATATCTCATAGGATGAACAACCCCAATCGCAAGGATTTTGGAGTAAGCTTCCCAAAACAGAAATGGAAGCCAGATATAGCACTCCGTCCATGATCAACGGGATTTTAAATTTTCGATAGGCTTCATCAACTACCGATCCCCGTAACCAATGGGATTTTGGCCTTATTGAATGCCAACTCCCTAAAACGTACCCGAAAAATCAGGTAATTGCTTACCTTCTCGACAGCACACAATACCAAGTCCTAAGACCCTCCAAGTATGCTCTCGAAGGCAATTCTAAGCCTCCAAAAATGAAGCAGAGGCCATTGCTCTCCAGAAACCCTCTCTGGAGCATCCTTCTGCAATAACCTTCTCCCTCTCATCTGTTCACTGAGAGTATCCACTGACTTGAACATCGGAGGGTCTTCCATAGGGACCACCCCTGTGATTCCTGCATGAGAACTGTCATGTAGGTCTATCCGAACGGAAGAGCGTTACCTGGATCCTGACGTGCACCTTCCCCGAATTAGAGAACGGAATTCAGCAGTAATAGATTGGCACTAGAGAAAGGGCCCTAAGTCCCTCTGAAAAACTTAAAACTAAGGAGAAAAGGTTCAAGTAAAAAGGATGAATACTTATGGCCAATCACAAGGGAGCAACCACATATGCTTCTGATCAGGCCACCTCCCAGAGACATAATCCCACAAACATCGTGGCACCTTCGCAGCCACCACCGATCGAGGCTCCTCCACCGCTGGCGTCCTGGGTCACCCAGAACCAGTTTGGTGCGCTGATCCAACAAGTTTAGGCCCTGACACAATTGGTGCAGGGGCTCCCGGCTGCACCCACTCAGCAGCTTTCCGGTGGAATAGCCGTTCCAGACCCACTGGCGGCTCCTTCACCCGACCTGCTCGAGGCCATAAGCCTCCCATGATAATCTGGCCGCAAGAAGGGGCGGAGCCGGTGCAGCAGGAAGGCAGGGATAGAAATCTATCTCGAACCCTTCAAGCTCACTCCTTATCTTCAATCTTCTCTCGCCACGACTCGATGTTGCGGCCGTGATTCCCCCACGCCGTCTCTCCTACTGTTCGAGACGATGGAGTGCAATGGCAACTCCAGAATAAGCGCCAGGAGATAGACGCTGTCAGACAGTCATCCCATTCTCAGCCTAGGGTGGAACAGGGTATATTGTTCATCGACAAAATCATGAAAGAGGTGGTCCCGACCCACATCAAGCTCCCTATCATCGAGCCATACCATAGAACTATTGGGAATTGTGTCCTAAAGCTAATCAACTAACATGTAGATAATTGTGCAAGTTATAAATATATACGAATTATTAATTAATAAAATATTTATTTGGTGGTTCATCACATTACATCTTTCTAAAATAAATTCTTTTGTGATGAAGTCCCTAGAACCATAATCTATTCAATAAAGAGAGGGTTTATTGAGTGGTTCTTAAAATAATCGCGACCAAATGATAAATAGTTATAGGACAACTATGTATTAAGTAAAGATCGTTGTATGTCATATGGGTTGGTTGTCCTCTTTACCAAGGAGTATGGTGACACTGAATGATATGCAAGTGAGGTATATGACACCTCACTGAACGTGACCAATCTGTAGAACACTCTTCTACCAAGAAGTATTCGTGAAGGGATATGGATATAAGTGTCCCTCTGACCTGAGATCACCATGGTAGCTTGCAAGCAACCTACTGTACTTTGGTGTTGGATTATTTGGATTTTTAATCAAATGATAGAAGGTTTCTGGATGCAGTAAAGTACTTGTGGATCAGTGAGTAGATCAAGATAGGATTGACCCCTCCAAATAGTTTGGAGTAAATGTCTCACTATGTTTCAATTTAACAAAACCTTGGCCAGGATAGTCCTTGTGAGAAGTCACAGGACTTGTGAAGATTGAGACACTTTATAGATGAGCTGATCAAGTGCTGGCAGCTAAAACCCTAAGTCATCTTGAGCATTGAGGGTTAAAGGGATGAATTATATGGTAACCATATGCCAAAGGTTCTTGATTGTTGCTCTGCAACCTTCGGCCTATCCGAACGTCGGGTGTCATTGCTAGATGGCGACTTCGATTAGTATTGGAAGTATTTCAGTGCTACCGGCTTAGTGTTCGAACCTATGGGGTCACACACCATAGGAGATTCTACTTGACTGAATGATTGAGAAACTAAATGTTAGTAAATTAATTGGAGGATTAAATTGGCAATACAATTGCTGGCTAGCTCAATTTGATTGAGTTATGAATATCTGGGTTAAATCAAATGGGATTTGGTTTGGTCTTATATTTAGGTAAGCCTAATGTTAACATTCTTACCCATTTAAATTCAAATTATATATTTGAATTTTAAACTAATTTTAATTTCAAGTTTGAAGTTTGAATTTGAATTCAAAATTTTAAGTTTGAATTTAAAATTGATGTTAATGACCTATCTCTAATTACCCCTTATTTCTTATTTTCTAACCTTTTTCGATGAAAGGGTTTCTTCCTTAACTTCCAATCTTTTTCGGTTTTTGGTTAAAAAGAAGATGAAGGGTTTCTTCCTTATCTTTCAAGAACATTGAAAAAGAAAAAGAAGATGAGAAGTTTTTAGGGTGTAAGGGATTCTGGATATAAGGCCTAGGGTAAAAATGTTTCCTCAAGATATACATCCTTTTGAGACTCTAAGAGAACCTTGGTGTTGAAAAGAAGAAATCTCATCGTCGAAGCCTTGGAGAGGAGCTAGCACTCAGAAGAGGCTTGTCAGGACTAAAACCCCAGTGTGAATCACCTGTAGAGGTCATACACCTTTGTGTGGCTTGCAGAAGTTATACCTACCGCCACCTTTTATTGCTGCAAGAGTCATTAAGCATCCAAAGGTAAAAGATTCAATAGTTACTGGTGACTTAGATATGATCTAAGACACTAGGCCATAAACATATATATGATCTATGTTATTTGTATTTACATAGTTTGATCTGTGTACTTTTTTACATAGATTTTATCTATGTATCTTTTTATATAGATTTAATCTATATACTTTTCTTTTATACCTTTATATATATAATTTTTATATATTGATCCTGTTGTAGACTGATATTGGATTTGATCCAATATCTTATTGCTTCCGTTGCGTATTTATTTTAGAAAATTTTAAAATGCATATCTGTAGCCTATAAAAAGATTAACTAACAAAGGTATCAGAGCCTGGTTTATGTTCTTAGTTTTTATCATGCTCTACTCTGGAATGGTCCAATAGGAAAGGCTACTGGTAGTACCTCAGATTATTGTGCCCAATGAGCATCTGGTAAGGATATCAGGGATGCACCAATGAGGAAGGCTACTGTAGTACCTCGGTGCATGGTGCCTAACTACCCACAACTCAAAGAGTGCAATAGGCTGCTGAGAGCACTTGAAGGCTATTTTGGTAGGAAGCCAAGTACTTGGATTGGGTGGATTCACAAGGCCATCCGATCATATGAGAGAAGTAGGACTTAAAGACCATTTCTTTCCATTCAATGGGGTCTCTATGCGTGTAGGGATGCTACTTGTGTCATGACCTATGAAGAAGAAAAGTGATGAGGATATAGATTAAAACTGTTTTAATCTTATTTTTGAATGGTATGATCACAAATTATTTTAATTTTATAAAATTTATTTTACATATTAAATTAAAATTGTTTCAATTTAAGAGTTTATTAAATTTAATTAAGAAATTAAATTATCTTAAACGATGAAGAAATCTAGAAATATGATTTAAAGATCTTAAGTCATTTGTATAAGTTTTAAAGGTCATGGGTTAGCTTGAGTTAGATCCTTAAATTGGATTAGACCTAAGTTTAGATTAATTGGACCAAAAAGAGAACTTAAATCTAATCAAAAGTTGAGTTAGGTTACATTCTTTTTAGATCTCTCTATTAGTTAGATTGATCGGTTCATAAATCTAAATGGATCTGATTTATTGCTCAGTGGTGAGCCCAAGTCTTTAAGATAATCTAATCAAATCTGATGAACCCATCCCATGATCTCACTTACCTAAAAAATGTGGTTGATCAGAATTGATTGGGTAGCTCAATGATTCGAGTTAGCCCATGTCACCTATAGTGAATCAGTATGACTAATTTAGGTACCCATGGACTAATTGTTCATGAACCCTTCTACAAGTTAGTGGGAGGATTCTTGATTATGGTTCACATGTTATCTTTCATATGTCAGACTTTAAAGTGAAACCTTCTAAATTATTAGGTCCTTAGAAAGATAAAGTTATAAGGATAACTAAGTCTTAGCCTCCCATTAATTGGATAGTAATGGGTCCAATAGTTGAGTAATCATTGGCAGACCCAAAGGTCGAATGTTTATCAGGCTATTAGAATTACCAATCCTAATATGATGGCTCAATGTGACTCTCTTAACGGTGGTCAGGTGGGCCGGCCAAAGTCGGGCTTGACTATTTATTGGTTAGAAGCATTGAATTTTGTCATGTTAAAGTTGGACCTAACCAGGACCTTCAATAGGAGGCCCAAAGGCCGATTGAAGTGCATCCTAGGGCAAAATTAATTACTAGAAGTTATTTGGATAAGTAATCGGTTAAAGAACCTACCTTTAGATGTGCATGGGTGAGCCAGCCAATGTCGGGCTCATGTATTATCTATTGAATTTTAGTACCCACTAAGAAATTAAGAGTAATTCCTCAGATTGGAGGTAGAGGCTATCAGCCTGAATAAAATAGTGGGAGGGCCTATACGTAAGCCATATCTTTAGGATAATAATTCATATATAATAATAGGTTTTTGGTTTTCCTTTCAGATAATGTCTACCAACTTGTTGCTTCGTTCGTTGCTTGATAATGAAAAACTAAGGGTCCCAACTTTAATAGCTGGTATCGAAGGCTCAAGATTGTCCTAGAGCATGAACGGATCCTTTATGTGATAACGGATCCAGCACCTGAAGTCCATGCTCTTAATGCTCAGGGTTCGGTCAATTATACTTATTAGAAGTAGCTCTCTGATCGAACCATGTCCGATGCGTAATGCTAGCAGCGATGAATGACGAGTTCAGTCGCAAATTAGAGGAAGCCCAGCCAGAGCAAATTCTTCAAAAGTTGAAGGAATCCTTTGGGACACCAGACGATGTTGAGAGGTACAAGGTCTCTTGTGCCATCTACAACATGCGAATGCATGATGGTGCCTCAATCACTGATCATGTATTGTACATGATCAAGATGATTGAGTGCTTGGGCAAACTCGGTTGTCCCTTGCATGAACAACTTGAAAAAGATGCGATACTGAACTCCCTGCCTCCTTCCTATCTCGACTTTCTCAATCATTATAGAATGAATAAACCTGCAATAAACTATCATGGTCTACTTGGTTTACTGCAGACTTATAAGAAAGATCACCAGCTCAATAAAGGGATGGTAAATTTAGTGGGAGGTTCTTTGGAAGGTCATCGTCCCTTTAAGAAAGGGAAAAAGAAAAATAAAAGGAAGAAAGTGCAAAATGCTGGAACTAGTCAGGCTAAAAAGGTTAAAGCTGATCAGAGTAAGGCAGAGTGCTTCTTTTGCAAGAAGCAGGGTCATTGAAGAGGAATTATCCTCTTTATATTGCATCCCTTGATCCGATCACGCCCAAGAAGAGGAAGCAGCAAGAAAAATGCTGAACAAGATATTTATATGATAACGCCTTGTAATTTCTCTATCTATGATACTATTAATTGGGCATTAGATACCAAAAGTCAAATTCATATATGCAATTCTTTGCGGAGACTTCAAGTTAGTAGAAGATTCGAGGATGGTGAAAGATTCTTAAACATGGGAAATAGAAGCCAAGTTTCAGTCCTGGCGTTGGGAGTCGTCAAACTTATTTTTTTTTGAGTGTTATACAATCTTTTTAAATGAATGCCATTATTGTCCATCTTTCATTTTAAATATCATTTCTGTAGGCCAATTGGCCATGTCTGATTATGAACTATCAATAAAGAATGACATTTGCAAAATCATTATGAATGGTTTTGTTGTGATGAATGGATATATGAGTAATGGCATATATATACTATCCCGATCTGTTAGTGTAATGTATATATCTAGCAAATGCCCTAGTGTTGACCCAATTATTGATTTTGATGATTAACAAAAGACTTGAGTATATTCACTATGTTTCTGATAGATTTATTAAGTGTTTCTGGATTAAAAAATATTTAATCAATCAAAAGGAATAAAGGAATAAGTTTTGAACCAAAATTTAAAGAAATTTTTCAAAGTTCAGAACTTAGAGTCGACACCCAAATAGTCAGGAGCTCAGAAGATTTTTGGATTTTTGGCACGGTCCGGAGTCGACACCCAGAGTTTCGGAGCTGACTCCAACCTGAGATACAGAGAAGTGTATTCTATTTCAGTTTCTGGAGCCGACACCTAGAATTGGGAGCCGACACCTAAGAGTTCGGGAGCCGACCCTGAGTTTCTGGAGCCGACTCTAACTTGAGAACAGAGAACGTGTTTTTATGGACATTTCTGAAGCCGATGCTCTTGGATTCCGGAGCCGACTCCCGAAAGCGACGAGCCGACACTTAACTTTCTCGGAGCCGACTCCTCAACAACTTTTTATTTGCTATTTTTGGACACCCGATCTGGAGCCGACACCTGAAAAGTTGGAGCCAACTCCAACCTGTCAGGAACGGATTTTTAATTGTCAGAACGGACTCCAACGGTAATATTTTTTCTACCTAATCTCTAACGGCTATTTTTCTTTGTGTGTAGAAGTATCCAAGCATTTCATAACGGCTATATTTTCCACCTAAACTTGGATTAAGAGATCTATAAAAAGGAAAATCGTCCGTTTGAAAAAGAAGAGAACAAGAAAGAAGAGACTGAAAAAATCCAAAAAATCTTAAGAGAAAAATCAAAGAGGAAAAGACTCAGAGCTCAAATCCATCAATCCCAGAAAGTTCAAAAAGAAATCCACAAGCTTCTCAAGATCAAATCAAGGAGATTTTCAATGTTAGAAGAAAGAAAGCAAAAGCCCCAAATCCTCAACTTCTCAACTGCAACTTTCAGTGAAGAATCTGAGCTGAGGCCCTGATTCAATCTTTCAAAGGAGAAGAGGAAAAGAAGAAAAGCTTGCTTTCAAAACGCTTCATTCAGGCTTTCCTATCCCTGTTTATTTATTTGCATATTTGCTCATTTAAGGAGCTGTTTTGTATTCTAAAACTCTATTTTTTCATTTGAGTTTGCTAATTCAATCAGGGGATTGAAATAGTGGAGGTAGTATACCTCGGGACAAGCTAAAGATAGCTTGTGTTTGGGTTTTGTGCTGGTGAGCCCGGTAAAACCAGCTGGGTTCGTTGTGATCCCGGAGGAAACAACAAGTTTTGAGTTGTAAGCTTGTAAAACAACTCGACTGTAATCAAGTGGATTATAGTGTGGGCCCAAGTGCTACTTGGGAGTGGACGTAGGTGTTGGATACACCGAACCACTATAAAATCTTTGTGTTTTCCATGCTTTGTCTCTCTCTCACTCTCTTTCTATCTCATTATTTGTGCTTAGCATTTATCTTGCATTCAATCTCTTTTATTTCAAAGCACATAGTTTTAAAGAGCTAATTTTTTTTAAGAACCCAATTCACCCCCCTCTTGGGTTGCCATCTGGGCCAACAATTGGTATCAGAGCTTGTGCTCATTGTTTATTTGATCAAGCGATCAAGAGCTAAAGATCCAAATGGCAGCTCAAGCTGGATCTTCATTTGCTGAAGGTCATTCTACAAATAGACCTCCTTTATTTAATGGTTCAAACTATTCTTATTGGAAAGCTAGAATGAGAATCTTTATCCAAGCTTTAGATTATGAACTTTGGAGTGTAATCACTAATGGACCAAGCACACCACACACTTAGTAGATGGTTCAATGGTTCCTAAACCCGAAAGGGATTGGAATGAGAATGATAGGAAAATGGCTCAGCTCAATGCTAAGGCCATGAATGTTTTATATTGTGCTTTAGATGCTAATGAGTTTAATAGAATTTCTACATGTATTTCCGCAAAAGAAATTTGGGACAGATTAGAAGTTACCCATGAGGGTACTAATCAAGTCAAAGAATCAAAGATTAATATTCTTGTTCATAAATATGAATTGTTTAGCATGGAACAAACTGAATCTATAACCTGCATGTATACAAGATTTACTGATATTGTGAATGGTTTAAAGAGTCTTGGCAAGACCTATACTAACTCTGAATTGGTTCGTAAAATTCTTAGGTCTCTTCCAAGGTCATGGAAGCAAAGGTGACTGCAATCCAAGAAGCCAAGGACCTCAATACCTTACCTTTGGAGGAGCTACTTGGATCACTAATGACCCATGAGTTGACCATGAAACAACATATAGAGGAAGATGTCAAGAAGAAGAAGACCATTGCACTTAAAGCTGCAGAAATTAAGGAAAACAATAGTGAGGATGAAGATGATGATGAGACAGCTCTTCTTGCTAGAAAGTTTAAGAAATTCATGCAAAGAAGAAGACCTTTCCATAAGAAGAAGTATGGAACAAAAATAGATGGAGAAAAAGAAAAAGAGAAGGACAAGGACAAAGAGAAAGACCCCCTCATATGCTATGAATGTAAGAAACCGGGGCATTTTAGATATGACTGTCCTCAATTGAAGAAAGCCTCCAAAAAGAAGAAGAAGGCTTATGTTGCAACATGGAGCGACAACGAAGAATCCTCATCCAAGGAAGAACAAAAGGAAGTTGCAAACATTTGTTTTATGGCAAAAGAAGATGATGAGGTAAGTACTGAAACTCATGACTTTACTTTTGATGAATTATTTGATGCATTTAATGAATTAGTTGATGATTTCAAAATTTTAAAAAAGAAAAGTAAATCCTTAAGAAATGAAAATTTAAATCTTATCAAAGAAAAAGACAAACTAATTTATGAAGTTGAAAAACTGAAATCTGAAAATGAAATTTTGATAAAAGAAAGAGAATCGATTTCCAATGAAAATGTTAGTTTAAAGAAGGAAGTTGATAAATTTACATACAGTTCTGAAAAACTTAATTTGCTATTAAGTAATCAAAGAGCTGTATTTGATAAAGCTGGATTAGGTTATAGGCCTAACAAGAAACAAAAATATGTTAAAAATTCTTTAGAAAGGAACAAGATAAGAATGATGTTTCATGTTATTGCTGTAACAAGAAAGGACATAAATCATATGAATGCAATCTCAGAAAATTATAAGAATTTAAATATAAAAGGAAAGAAAGTATGGGTTCCAAAAGGAACAATCTTCATTGCTACTAACCATGAAGGACCCAAGAAAGCTTGGGTACCTAAACAGAAAGTTTGATCACTTTGCAGGAGTGTCTTGCGGCCAAAAGATCAAAACGAAAGTGGTATCTTGATAGCGGCTGCTCAAGGCACATGACGGGTGACAAGGATCAATTCATCACCCTTGAGGATAAAAGAGGAGGAGTAGTAACCTTCGGAGATAATGGCAAAGGCCAGATTATGGGCTTGGTAAAATTCAGATAACTCCCTCCACTTTTATAGAAAATGTTCTTTATGTAGATGGTTTAAAGCATAATTTAATTAGTATTAGCCAATTGTGTGATAAAGGTTTCAAAGTTTCATTTGAAGCTTCTATCTGCACTATTTCTAATCCTATTGACAATAGCATTATATTTACTGGAAGTAGAAATGACAATGTATATTTAATTGATTTAGACAATCTGTCTACTAGTAGTCATTGTTTAGTTGCTGATAATGCTAATGTAAATGAGGTTGGATGGTTGTGCATCGTAGATTAGGTCATGCAAGCACACACTTAATTTCAAAATTAATTAGAATGGATTTAGTTAAAGGACTTCCAAAGTTAGATTTTGAAAATAACATAATTTGTGATGCATGTCAATTTGGAAAACAAACTAGAAACTCTTTCAAATCTAAAAATATTGTTTCACTTCTAGGCCACTAGAGCTACTTCACATGGACCTTTTTGGACCTACTAGAACCACTAGTCTAGGAGGAAAGAAATATGGTCTTGTGATAGTAGATGATTATTCTAGATTCACTTGGGTATTTTTTTAGCTCATAAGGATGAGACTTTTCCTATATTCATGAATTTTTCAAGAAAGTCACTAATGAGAAAAACAACACCATAGTGTCTCTTAGAAGTGATCATGGCACAGAATTTGAAAATTACTTATTTGAAAATTTCTGTACTGAACATGGCATTCATCATAATTTTTCTGCACCTAGAACACCACAACAAAATGGAGTTGTAGAAAGAAAGAATAGAACCTTAGAGGACATGGCCCGTACCATGCTATGTGAAAGCAATCTACCAAAATACTTTTGGGCGGAAGCTATAAACATGCATGTTACATCCTTAATAGAGCTTTAATTAGGCCAATTCTTAAGAAAACTCCTTATGAATTATGGAATAATAGGAAACCTAACATTAGTTATTTTCATGCATTTGGTTGTAAATGTTTCATTCATAATAATGGTAAAGATAATCTTAAAAATTTGATGCAAAATCTGATGAAGGCATATTCTTAGGATATTCAACAACTAAAGCCTTTAGAGTATTTAACAAGAATTCATTAATTGTAGAAGAATCTATTCATGTAGTTTTTGATGAATCTCTAGCATCTAGTTCAGAAAAGGTTGATGATGAGGAAGATACAAATTTGCTAGAAAGAGATATTGAAAAATTAAATATAGATGTATCTTCAGATCATGAACAAGAAGCTAAAGATGATGATTCACCTAGGGTTGATGTTATTGATACTAATCATAATGAGGTAGATCTTCCTAGAGATTGGAGATATGCCTATGGTCATCCTAAAGGAACTGATTATAGGTGATCCATCTCAAGGTGTAAGAACTAGATCATCAATGAGAAATATCAATAATCATCTTGCATTTGTATCTCAAATTGAACCTAAAACCATTGAAGAAGCTGAAAAAGATAGTAATTGGATGCTAGCTATGCAAGAGGAATTAAATCAATTTACTAGGAATAATGTATGGTCCTTAGTTGATAGACCTAAAGGTCATTCAGTTATAGGATCTAAATGGATATTTAGAAATAAATTAGATGAAAATGGCATAGTAATTAGAAATAAAGCTAGATTAGTTGCAAAAGGATATAATCAAGAAGAAGGAATTGATTTTGATGAAACCTTTGCACCTGTAGCTAGATTAGAAGCAATTAGATTATTACTTGCATTTGCATGTCATATGAATTTCAATTTGTTTCAAATGGATGTTAAAAGTGCATTTTTAAATGGTTTTATAAATGAAGAAGTTTTTGTAGAACAACCACCTGGTTTTGAAGATCATGAATTTCCAAATCACGTTTTTAAATTACACAAAGCACTATATGGTTTAAAACAAGCACCTAGAGCTTGGTATGATAGGTTAAGTAAATTTTTAATTGAAAATGATTTTACTAGAGAAAATATAGATAAAACTCTATTTTTGAAAAGAAAAGATAAAGATTTATTAGTAGTACAAATCTATGTAGATGATATTGTATTCGGTGCTACTAACGATCTTCTATGTCAAGAGTTTGCTAAGCTAATGCAGGGAGAATTCGAGATGAGCATGATGGGAGAACTCAATTTCTTCCTAGGACTTCAAATCAAGCAAAGTAGAGAGGGGATTTTCATCAACCAAACAAAGTACATAAAGAAATTCTCAAGAAGTTTGGAATGGAATCAATCAAACCCCTTGGAACACCAATGAGTCCTTCATGCAAGTTAGACAAAGATGAAGATGGTAAGAAAGTTGATCAAAAGTACTATAGAGGTATGAACGGATCTCTACTTTATTTAACTGCAAGCAGACCAGATATTATGTTTGCTGTTTGTTTATGTGCTAGATTTCAATCAGAACCTAAAGAATCTCATTTAATTGCTGTAAAAAGAATACTGAGATATCTAAGTGGAACTAAAAATGTAGGATTATGGTATTCTAGAGACTCAATACTGAATTTAATTGCTTATTCTGATTCAGATTATGCTGGATGTAAACTAGATAGAAAAAGTACAAGTGGTGCATGTAAATTTTTAGGAAGTAACTTAATCTCTTGGTTTAGCAAAAAGCAAAATTCGGTTGCATTATCTACTACTGAAGTAGAATATGTTGCAACTGGAAGTTGCTGTGCTCAAATCCTTTGGATTAAGCGACAACTTGAAGATTATGGCATAACACTTGATAAAACTCCTATTAAATGTGATAATACAAATGCAATAAACTTAACTAAAAATCCAATCCAACATTCAAGAACTAAACATATTAAAATTAGATATCACTTCATTAGAGAACATGTAGCTAATGGTGAAATTTGTCTTGATTATGTTTGTACTGAGGAACAATTAGCTGACATATTTACAAAACCATTGAGTGAAGAGAGATTTTGTTATCTTAGAGGAGAATTAGGGATTTGTGATCCTTTGGAATGATTTTGAAACCCTTAAGATTGATTATCTAGAATTCAGTTAATCTCTTAAAAATACTTTCATGATTTTAAGGACAATTTATCTAGACATTTGAACAATTTGACTCTCCACATTTAAAGATTTTATCAAAAATTTATTGATTTTATATCGACAAGTTTCAGATGTTTGAAACTCTTTTTTTTTCTGAAACTGTCAGTGGAGTCGACACCTTAATTTGTAGAGTCGACACCTTGTCTGTGTCACTCACGGTCTGTGACCTTGGAGCCGATACCCGCTTAAGCGGAGGACTCCAGCTCGGGCGCTAACAGTGTTAGCGACTTGGAGTCGACACCGACTTTGCGGGAGTCGACACCTGGTGGCCTCAAATTGATTATATTACGGCAGAGTCGGCACTTTCTCATTCCCTATCATCTCCAAACCTTTCCAAAACCTCTCCAAACCTCCCAAAACCAAATATTCCTCAAATTAGCCATTCCTAGGATTCCTATGGCACCTAAGCGTAGGGGATCGATCTTTGAAGCTCCCGTGGCTACAAGGAAGCAGACGATGCGATGCCCTGTCCGTGAACCTACACCGAGCGATGATTCTTCTTCAACGCACTCTGACAATCCTAGCCCCTCCTCTCCACAAGTAGATACCCTAGCTGGCCGAATCATAACCCTGGAAGGAAGGTAGATTTTGATTTCTTTGAAGCCGAGGGTTTTGCAATTGGCAGACAAATCAAGGAACTTGGTTGGGATAAGGTATGTTTCTTAGACGTACCTACTTATCCGCTCTTGTAAAGGAATTTTACTTCAATTTATCAAGGGGAGATGGTGGTTTAGTGAGTATGGTAAGAGGAAAGAGAATCCATCTCACTTCCAAGATTTTAGGTAAACTTCTAGAAATTCCTGTTGTAGGGATGATTGCTACTAGTCACAGTGACAGAGCAGGAGCATTATTAAGGATGTTGGGTAGATTTCACTGATTTTGAGAAATTAGGGCAAATTAGTTGCCTCTTGAACTTAGACTATTGCATAACATATGTGGTAGGATCTTATTTCCCAAGACTGGACGATTCGAGTATGTCTCAGAGCGAGACATATTATTAATGGACAATATCTTAACGGGTCAGCCAATCAATTTAGCAGGGATGATGATTTGGTACATGGCTGAGGCCGAGGGCAAGAGAAGATCTTCATTGCCTTATGGGATGGTCCTAACCATGGCATTTAGAAGTCAAGGGGTTGTTATCTCTGAGAATGAACCTTTGAAGAACCTTAGACACACTGATTATTACAGCATGGCTACTGTGCATAGAATGGGGTTTGTGAAAGTGGATGGTAGATGGGAAAGAAAAGGTCATCTGGATAAGAGAGCGGCTGATATTGGAGTCACTGCACCTTCTGAGGCAGGTCCTTCAGTGAGGCATCCTTCACCAGAACCTAGCAGATCATCACCACCACCAGCACCTACTTTGTCCCTGCATCTGTACCAGTGTCTGTTCCTTTGTTGGTTTTTCTGATGTTCAGCTGGAGCAACTTAAAGGATTATTTAGTACTCAAAAAGAAGAGATAAAGACTGAGTTAGATAGCAGTTTTATGAACTTGAGAGAGACTCTCTATTTCTTGGATGATAGAATTAGCAAGATTGAGTCCACTCTTAGTTCTTCTTCGGAATCTTTGAAAACTGATCTCAAGAATATTTTTGAGAACTTAAAGAGATTGGAGGTGATTCAAAAACTTATTCCAGATGCAATGCAGAGCTTCAAGACAAAATTGTTACTGCATGTGCATTTGTTGATAGAAGACTGAAGGTATTTGTCCAAACTCAAAGTGAAGGAATGGAAAAAATATTAGAAGAATTGCAAAGACTACTTAGAACTCATTTTTGATCATGATGTAATGAAGTTCTTTTGATGTTATTAAAAAATATGATGTTTAGTTTAGTTTGAAATTTTGATGTAACGAAGTCTTTTATGTAATATGATGCTTGACTTTTTGAAGTATGTAACTTTTTGATACTTAATGAATATCATTTGATCTTTGAAGCATCTCTTAATTTTGTCATTTCTTAACCTTTTTGTTGATTACAAAAAAGGGGGAGAAGTATTTGATATATGTATATGCATTAAAAGGAAGAAGCTTAATTGACTTAGTTTGATATGACAGTTTAATTGGTATCAAACATTAAACACATATGAGAAGTAATTGATAGTTGTATATGCATTTATTGTTAAAGGGAAGAAAAGATGTTAAAATAAGTATCATAGGGGGAGCTTACCTATGAGAACTAAATATTTAAGAAATTTGATTTGAAATTCTTATTGTTTAATCATGCATATACTCAATGTTTTTATAATCATCAAAAAGGGGAAGATTTGACCCAATTATTGATTTTGATGATTAACAAAAGACTTGAGTATATTCACTATGTTTCTGATAGATTTATTAAGTATTTCTGGGATTAAAAAATGTTTAATCAATCAAAAGGAATAAAGGAATAAGTTTTGAACCAAAATTTAAAGGAATTTTCAAAGTTCAGAACTTAGAGTCGACACCCAAATAGTCAGGAGCCGACCCCAAGGCGTATCAGAAGATTTCTAGATTTTTGGCACGGTCCGGAGTCGACACCCAGAGTTTCAGAGCCGACTCCAACCTGAGATACAGAGAAGTGTATTCTGTTTTAGTTTCTAGAGTCGACACCTAGAATTCAGGAGCCGACACCTAAGAGTTCGGGAGCCGACACCTGAGTTTCTAGAGCCGACTCTAACTTGAGAACATAGAACGTATTTTTATGGACATTTCTGGAGCCGACACTCTTGGATTCGGGAGCCGACTTCCGAAAGCAACGAGTCAACACTTAACTTTCTCGGAGCTGATTCCACAACAACTTTTTATTTGCTATTTTTGGACACTCGATCTGGAGTGACACTTGAAAAGTTGGAGCCGACTCCAACCTGTCAGGAACGGATTTTTAATTGTCAGAATGGACTCCAACAGTAATATTTTTTCTACCTAATCTCTAATGGCTATTTTTCTTTGTGTATATAAGTATCCAAGCATCTCATAACGGCTATATTTTCCACCTAAACTTGGATTAAGAGATCTATAAAAAGGGAATATTGTCCGTTTAAAAAAGAAGAAAACAGAGAGAGAAGAGACTGAAAAAATCCGAAAAATCTTAAAAGAAAAATCAAAGAGGAAAAGACTCAGAGCTCAAATCCATCAATCCCAAAAGTTCAAAGAGAAATCCACAAGCTTCTCAAGATCAAATCAAGGAGATTTTCAACGTTTGAAGAAAGAAAGCAAAAGCCCCAAATCCTTAACTTCTCAACTGCAACTTTCAGTGAAGAATCTGAGCTGAGGCCCTGATTCAATCTTTCAAAGGAGAAGAGGAAAAGAAGAAAAGCTTGCTTTCAAAACGCTTCATTCAGGCTTTCCTATCCTTGTTTATTTATTTGCATATTTGCTCATTTAAGGAGCTGTTTTGTATTCTAAAAATCTATTTTCCATTTGAGTTTGCTAATTCAATCAGGGATTGAAATAGTGGAGGTAGTATACCTCGGGACAAACTAAGGATAGCTTGTGTTTGGGTTTTGTGCTGGTGAGCCTGGTAAAATCAGCTGGGTTCGTTGTGATCCCGGGGAAAATAATAAATTTTGAGTTGTGAGCTTGTAAAACAACTCGGCTGTAATCAAGTAGATTATAGTATGAGCCCACGTGCTACTTGGGAGTGGACATAGGCATTGGATACACCAAACCACTTAAAATCTTTGTGTTTGCCGTGCTTTGTCTCTCTCTCACTCTCTTTCTATCTTATTATTTGTGCTTAGCATTTATCTTGCATTCAATCTCTTTTATTTCAAAGCACATAGTTTTAAAGAGCTAAATTTTTTTAAGAACCCAATTCACCCCCTCCTCTTGGGTCGCCATTTGGGCCAACACCTAGGATAAACGATATCAATAATGCTTACCTTTGGCACTGTCGGCTAGGTCATATTAACAAGAACAGGATAAATAGGTTGAGACAAGAAGGTCTACTTGAGGTTAATGATTTCAAATCATTATCAACCTGTGAATCTTGTCTTCTTGGTAAAATAACCAAATCATCTTTTGGTAGAAAAGGTAAATGGGCCAATGAAATTCTAAGTCTGGTACATATCAATGTATGCGAACCTATGAATGTTAGTACCAGGGATGAGTATAATTATTTCATTACGTTTACAAATGATCTTTCGAGGTATGATTACATATTCTTGATGAAACATAAGTCTGAATCATTTGAAATGTTCAAACGATATCGTAATGAAGTAGAAAAACAAGCTAGAAAGTTTATCAAAACCCTTCGATTAGATCGAGATGGTGAATATCTTTCTAGTGAGTTTCTAACATATCTTGAAGAGAATGGAATTCTTTCTCAATGAACACCTCCAGGGATACCTCAGTTAAATGGAGTGTCTGAAAGGAAGAATCAAACCCTGTTAAACATGGTTCGATCCATGATGGTTTTGCTTCTCTACCAATCTCCTTTTGGGGTTATGCTTTAGAGTCAGCTTATTATCTTTTAAATAGGATTTCAAGTAAGTCCGTTAACAAAACACCATATGAGATATGGACTGGGCATAAGCTGATACTCTCATACCTTCAGGTCTGGGGCTGTCCAACTTATGTTAAACGTTTGACAACAGATAAGCTTGGACCTAGGTCTGACCGGTGCCTATTTGTAGGGTATCCAAAAGAGTCTAAGAAGTATTACTTTTACTTGCCTGAAGAACAAAAGTTGTTCGTTAGTCTTAGGGCTATCTTTTTAGAAAAGAAGTTCCTTAGTGAAGGAACTGGAGCTAATAAGATTGAACTTAGTGAAGTTCAATAAGGAGAAAAACCGATACACTTAAGAGACAATATAGAAGCGGATTTGATTAGATCAAACCTAGAGCCCATATAAGAACCATTAAGGAGATCTAGTAGGGTATTACGTCAATCAGACAGATACTATAGTTTTTTGGTCCAGGAAGATGATCCTATTGAACTCGATGAGAACAATGAGGATCTGATCACCTATATGGATGCAATGTAGAGGTTTGACTTTAAGAAATGGCTAGAAGCCATGAAATCTGAAATGAAGTCTATGAAAATCGATAATATATGGACATTGATTGATCCACCCAAGGGGATAAAATCCATTGGGCACAAATGGATTTTTAAAAGGAAAAGAGGCGCAGATGGGCAGGTAGAGACCTATAAAGCTCGTCTGGTTGTCAAGGGATATCATCAATGTTATGGTATAGACTATGATGAGACATTTTTTCCTCTGGCAATGCTTAAATCCATTCAGATTATGCTTGCTTTAGGAGTATACTTTAATTATGAAATCTGGCAAATGGATGTTCGAACAGCTTTCCTGAATGGTGAGGCCTAAAGGTTCACATCCACAGATGAGTCAAAAGTACGCAAGCTTCAAAGATCCATTTATGGATTGAAGTAGGCATCTCAGAGTTGGAATATGCATTTTGATAAATGTATCAAGACGTATGGTTTCATTAGGAACAGAGAAGAACTTTGCATTTACAAATGGGCTAATGGTTCTGTGGTTGTATTCCTTGTGTTGTATGTGGATGACATTCTCTTAATCGGAAATGACATTCTAGCACTACAGGGAATAAAGGTCTGGTTATCATCTCAATTCTCTATGAAGGACTTGGGTGAAGCCTCTTATATACTTGGTATGAAAATATATAGAGATAGATCTAGGAGGCTTCTGGGATTATCCCAATCTACGTACATAGACACTATGCTGAAATGGTTTAGCATAGAGAATTCTAAGAAAGGCTATCTTCTAATAGACCATAGAATTTCTCTCTTCAAAAAGGATTGTGCGATAACTCATGAGGAAAAAAAGTGTATGAGTAGAATTTCATATGCTTCGGCAGTGGGTTCTATCATGTACGCTATGACATGTACTAGACCAGACATGGTATATTCACTAGGTGTAGTGAGCAGATACCCGTCTGACCCAGGTGAAGCTCATTAGAAAGTAGTAAAAACTATCCTTAAGTATTTACATCATACTAAGGACCAATGACTAATTTATGAAGAACCTGACTTAAAACTTGTGGGGTATACTAACTCCAATTTTCAATCAGATAGGGATGATAGTAAGAGTGTGTCAGAATTTATTTTATCCTAAATGGAGGAGCGATCTACTGGAAAAGTTTCAAGCAGCACACTATCGTTTGAGAGGCGAAATATATTGCGGCATCAGATGCAGCAAAGGAAGCTGTATGGTTGTGAAAGTTCTTAGGAGAACTGGGAGTGATACCTTCTCTGGATGGTCCTATTTCAGTGTACTGTGACAACACCGAAGCCATTGCTCAAGCCAAAGAGCCAAAGTCCCATCAACGCACCAAACATATTATGTGCTGTTATCACCTTGTGCGAGAAATCGTAGAGCGAGGTGATATCGACCTTCAGAAGATTGATAGAAAGGAGAACCTAGCCGACCCATTCACTAAAGCTCTCAAAATCAAAGAATTCATGGCCATAAATGGAAGATGGATATTAGATGCTATTATGAGTGGCTTTAGTCCAAGTGAGAGTTATTGAAAATTGTATCATAAAGCCAATCAACTAGCATGTTGATGATTTTACAAATTATAATATATATAAATTATTAATTAATAAAATATTTATTTGGTAGTTCATCACATTGCATCTTCCTGAAATAAATTCTTTTGTGATGGAGTTCTTAGAACCATAATCGATTCAATAAAGAGAGGGTTTATTGAGTGGTTCTTAAAATAGTCACGACCAAATGATATATAGTTATAGGACAACTATGTATCAAGTAAAGGTCGTTGTATGTCATATGGGTTGGTTGTCCTCTTTATCAAGGAGTGTGATGATACTGGTATGACATGCAGGTGAGGTGTATGATATCTCACTGAACGTGGCCAATCTGTGGAACACTTTCTGCCAAGAAGTATTCGTGAAGGGATATGGATATAAGTGTCCCTCTGACCTAAGATCACCATGGTAGCTTGCAAGCAACCTACTATACTTTGGTGCCGGATTACCTGGATTTTTAATCCAGTGATAGAAGGTTTTTGGGTGCAATAAAGTACTTGTGGAGCAGTGAGTGGATCAAGATGGGATTGACCCCTCCAAATAGTTTGGAGTAAATGTCTCACTGTGTTTCAATTTAGCAAAACCTTGGCTAGGGTAGTCCTTGTGAGGAGTCACAGGACTTGTGAAGATTGAGACACTTTATGGATGAGATGATCAAGGGTTGGCAGTTAAAACCCTAAGTCATCTTGAGCATTAAGGGTCAAAGGGATGAATTATATGGTAACCATATGCCAAAGGTTATTGATTATTGCTCTGCAACCTTCGGCCTATCCAGACGTCGGTGTCATTACTAGATAGCGACTTCGATTAGTATTGAAAGTGTTTCAGTGCTACCGGCTTAGTGTTCGAACCTATAGAGTACACACCATAGGGGATTTTACCTGACTGGATGATTGAGAAACTAAATATTAGTAAATTAATTGAAGGATTAAATTGGCAATACGATTGTTGGCTAGCTCAATTTGATTGAGCTATGAATATTTAGGTCAAATCAAATGGGATTTGGTTTGGGCTCAAATTTAGGTAAGCCTAATGTTAACATCCTTACCCGTTTAAATTCAAATTATGAATTTGAATTTCAAACTAATTTTAATTTTATGTTTGATGTTTGAATTTTGAATTTAAAATTTTAAGTTTAATTTAAAATGGATGTTAATGACCTCTCCCTAATTATCCCTCATTCCTTATTTTCTAACCATTTTCGATTTTTAACTGAAAAGGAAGACGAAAAGGTTTCTTCCTTAACTTCCAACCTTTTACGGCTTTTGGCTAAAAAGAAGATGAAAGGTTTCTTCTTATCTTTTGAAAGAAGAAAAGGCATAGAGATGAGAAGTTTTTAGGGTGAAATGGCTATAAAGCCTGGGGTAAAAATGTTTCCTCAACATATACATCCTTTTGACAACTCTAAGAGAACCTTGGTATTGAAAAGAAGAAATCTCATTGTCGAAGCCTTGAATAGGAGCTAGCACTCCGAAGAGGCTGATCAGGACCAGAACCCTAGTGTGGATCATCTGTAAAGGTCATACACCTTTGTGTGGTTTGCATAAATTATACTTACCGTCACCTTTTATTACTGTGAGAGTCATTAAGCATCCAAAGGTAAAAGATTCAATAGTTACTGGTGACTTAGATATGATCTAAGACACTAGGCCACAAACATATATGGTCTATGTTATTTGTATTTACATAGATTTGATCTATGTACTTTTTATATAGATTTGATCTATGTACCTTTTTACATAGATTTGATCTATATACTTTTCTTTTATACTTTTATATATATAATTTTTATATATTGATCCTGTTGTAGGCTGATATTGGATTAGATCTAATATCCTATTACTTCCGTTGCGTATTTATTTTAGAAAATTTTAAAATGCATATCTGTAGCCTACAAAAAGATTAACTAACAAGAACCACCAACCCTAATGACCACCTGAGTAGCTTCCAATCCATCATGATGTTCTACAAAGCATCGGATGTGATCCTATGTTAAGCTTTCTCCTCTACTCTTGAGGGTCCGTAAGTATAAGGTTTAACGCCTTGAAGCCAAAATTCATTAATTCTTTTGACGAACCGACACGTCTATTCACCAGTCAGTTTATTAGCAGCCATCGCCACCGACGAAGATCCGACTCTCTCTCGAAGTCAAGCAATGAGAGAGGGAGTTCTTAAGAAGTTTTCTTAGCCATTTCAACATGGCCATATTGGAAGTTGACCACCTCAACCACAAGGTAGCTATGTCTGCCTTAGTGGGCGGAGTACCAAAGGATGGGGACTTTTACCTAGATACAGAGGTCAACTACCCCAAGAACCTCTCCGACATGATGGCCTTGGCAGACAAATATGCCAGGGTCAAAGAATTCAAAATGTCATCCCGAGCCGAGCAATCTAAGAAAAAGAGAGAAGTGCTCGAAAAAGAGCCGACCAACAAGCCCTGCAAGCCCGCCTCATTGCCATAGGGCTCCATCGCCAGAAAGCACACCAGAAGCCCGGCACAAAGATTCAATCAATACACCCCTGAAGTAGCCCACGGAGCAGAACGTCCATTAGAGCTTCGACAACTACCCCCACCAACCCATCGGTGGCTGATAATGTTAATATGATTACTATGGTCGGCTCCTCCCAAGGATGGTCAAATGAAGAGGAGAATTGGCCTAAAAGGGCCCAGTGCAAGGGGCTCACCTTTTCAAATGAGGACCTCGAAAGGATACAGTACTCTTAGGACATAGAACACGGATCACCTTTAAGCAATGAAGACCTTCAAGGGATACAGTACCCTCAGGACATGAAACTCGGATCACTTCGAGTAATGAAGACCTTCAAGGGATACAGTACCCTCAGGACATGGAACTCGGATCACCTTCAAGCAATGAAGACCTTCAAGAGATACAGTACTCCCAAGACATGAAACTCGGATAAACCCCAAGCATATTACCAGTGAATATGCCTGAACCGAGCCATTTTGCTCATTGTAATAAAACTTCACTCTTCGATTCAAATATTTTTATTGAAGAATAATCTTCCTTGAGTTGTGGATGAAAGGAAGGTCTTGCCCGATCATTGACCCATGGGTCCATCTTTCGGGCCTTGGCAAGGCCGATCGAAGCTCTCCGAATCTTGACATGGCCGAGCATTCTCCGTACCTTGGCAGGGTTAAGTAAAAAATCCTTTGGGCCTCGGCAAGGCCGACCGAAGATCTCCAAACCTCAGCACGACCAAGCATTCTCCATACATTGGCAGGGCCAAATAATAAATCCTTCGGGCCTCGACATAGCTGACTAGAGCTTTCTCTAAACATTGGCATAGCCGAGCTTTCTCCGTACCTTGGCAGGGCCAAGTAAAAGATCCTCCGAGCTTCGGCACAGTCGATCGGAGCTTTCTTCGAACCTCGACATGGTCAAGCTTTTTTCGTACCTTGGCAGGGCCAAGTAAAACATTTTTCGAACCTCGGCATGGCCGAGCTTTCTTTGTACCGTAGCAGGGCCAAGTAAAAAATCCTTTGAGCCTCAGCAAGGCCAACCAGAGCTCTCCAAACCTTGGTATGACCAAGCATTCTTCGTACCTTCACAGGGTCAAGTAAAAGATCCTTCAAGCCTCGGCAAGGTCGATTGGAGCTCTCTGAACCTCGGCATGGCCAAGCATTCTCCATACCTTGGCGGGGCTAAGTAAAACATTCTCTGAACCTCAGCATAGCCGAGCATTCTCCATACCTTGGCAAGGCCAAGTAAAAATCCTTCGGGCCTTGACAAGGCCAACCGGAGCTCTCTAAACCTCAGCATGGCCGAGCATTCTTCGTATCTTAGCAAGGCCAAGAAAAAGATCCTTCGAGCCTCGACAAGGCCGATCGGAGCTCTCCGAACCTTGGCATGGTCAAGCCTTCTCTGTACCTTGGTAGGGCCAAGTAAAAAGTTCTCTGGGCCTCGGCAAGACCGACCGAAGCTCTCCAAACCTCGGCATGGCTGAGCATTATCCGTACCTTAGCAAGGCCAAGTAAAAGATCCTCTGGACCTCGACAAGGCTGACCAGAGCTCTTCGAACCTCGGCATGGCCGAGCTTTCTATATACCTTGGTAGGGCAAAGTAAAATATTCTCCGAACCTTGGCATAGCCAAGATTTCTCTGTACCTTGATAGGGCCAAGTAAAAAATCCTTCGGGCCTCAACAAGGTCAACCAAAGCTCTCCAAACCTCGGCACGATCGAGCATTCTCCATACCTTGGCAGAGATAAGTAAAAGATCCTCCAGGCTTCAGCAAGGTCGATCGGAGCTCTTCGAACCTCAGCACAACCAAGCATTCTTTGTACCTTAGCAGGGCCAAGTAAAAGATCTTTTGAGCCTCATCAAGGCTGACCAGAGCTCTCCGAACCTCGGCACAGTCGAGCCTTCTCTGTACCTTGGTAGGGCTAAGTAAAAGATTCTCTGGGCCTTGGCAAAGCCGATCGGAGCTCTCTAAACCTTGGCATGGCTAAGCTTTCTCCATACCTTGACAAGACCAAGTAAAAGATCCTCCAGGCCTTAGTAAGGCCGATCGAAGCTCTTCGAATCTCGGCAAAGCCAAGCATTCTTCGTACCTTGGCAGGGCCAAGTAAAAGATCCTTTAGGCCTCGGCAAGGCCGACCAAAACTCTTCGAACCTCAGCACGGTCGAGTATTCTTCGTACTTTAGCAGGGCCAAGTAAACGATCCTTTGGGTCTTAGCAAGGCCGACCAGAGCTTTTCAAACCTCAGTACAGTCGAGCATTCTCCGTACCTTGATAGTGCCAAGTAAAAGATCCTCCGGGCCTCAGCAAGGCCGACCAGAGTTCTCTGAAACTTAGCATGGCCAAGCTTTCTCCATACTTGACAGGGCTGAGCAAAAACATTCTACATGTCTTGGCACGGCCGAGTGTCCTCCAAACACCGACAAGGCCGATCGAAGCTACTTACAACTTGGCTAGGCCAAGTGTCTATTCTTCCAAGCCTTGGCATGGCCGATCAAAAAATTTTGTACCTCGACAAGGCTGAGCATTCCCTATGCAATGTCAGACTGAGTAGTCTTTACATTACTTGATCATTGCCCATATGGATTGGAGTCAGGTGCTTTAATCCATTTTCTTGGCATGAATAAAAGTGCCCCTGTCGGTTCAAATCCCCCCAATGAGATTGGACCATCATGGACTCTACTCCCTATGCTCGAACCTATGCTTCAAACTTGAAAGTGAGGGGCATGTGATGCGGGGTAAAAATGTCACTGCATCTACTGGCAGACGTGACAGGTGACAAGATCCACCTTCAATTCTGATCCATTAATTGCCACAAATATCCGTACTCCTTTACAGGAAAGGGCAAGCAATGCCACATGCTATCTTCATACCTCGACAGGGCAGAGCTATATCTAAACCTCGGTAGGGTTGAGCTATCTCTTATCTTGGAAGGGCGGAGCTATCTCTAAACCTCGGCAGGACCAAGCTATCTTAGTACCTCAAAGGGACCGAGCTATCTTCGAACCTCAATAGGGCCGAGCCATCTCCATACCTCGATAGGATCGATCTTTATCCTCTCAACGTAAGCACCATTGCTGCTTCAAACTATGCCGAATATTTCAGAGGATGAACCATCTCAATCGCAAGAATTTCAGAGTGAGCTTTCCAAAACAGAAATGGGAGCCAGATACAAACACTCCATCCATGATCAATAGGATTTTAAATTTCTGATAAAATGTCCGTCAGCTTCATCAACTGTCGATTCCTGTAACCGATGGATTCCGGCCTTATCAAATGCCAACTCCCTAAAACACGCCCAAAAAATTAGGTAACTACTTACCTTCTTGCCAGCGCACAAATATCAAGTCACTTGACCCACAAGGTATGCTCTCGAAGGCAATTCTAAGCCCCCAAAAAATGAAGCAGAGGCCATTGCTTTTCAAAAACCCTTTTTGGAGTATCCTTCTATAACAACCTTCTTCTCCTTATCTGTTTGCTGAAACTATCTACTGACTTGGGCATCGGAGGATCTTTCACAGAGATCACCTCCTATGATTCATGCATGAGGATTGTCGTGCAAGTCTATCCGAATGAAAGAGTGCTATCCAGATTCTGATATGCACCTTCTTTGAGTCGAAGAACAGAATTAGCAGTAATAATAAGTTTAGGTGTTGGGAAGAAGAGATGGAGGTGGAGGACAAGAATGGATCCATCTCTTGCTCTTGCATTCTTGGTATTAAACAAAATTTTCTATACCTTTTCAGCAATAGAGCTAAAGATCGATCCCTTTATTCATCTAATATTTCATCTAAAAAAGAGAAAAAAATAGCGACATAATGAAATTGAATAGTTCAAATGACTCACATGACATTCTATTTTTACCAAATGGTTTTTAGAAGCTATGATTGAAAAAAAAAAAACATTCATTAAAAAGGATCGTAGTTTGTAAATAGACGTGCCAATGAACCCATTCCTCCTCTGTTGATCCAATTATTGATTTTAATGAATAATAAAAATTATATGAGTATATCTCTTATGGTACTAATGATTTTGATTAAGTATTTCAGGAATTTAAAAGGTTTAATTAATCAAAATCCAAGAAAAATTGAGTTTGAATCTGTCTAGTGTCAGTATCAAGTTTTAAACATTAGAGCCGACTTTAGAAGGGTTGGAGCCGACTCTAAAGCGTATCGAAACAGTTTGGCACTTTCGGCATGGATTAGAGCCGACTTTTGCAAAGATTAGAGCCAACTCTAATCGAAAGATAATAAGTCCTCATTCTGCTTCAAATTAGAGCCGACTCCTGCAGGGGAATTAGAGCCGACTCTAATGTTAAAATAGAGACTAGTTTTTCGAAGCACAATTAGAGCCGACTCCCATATTTGTTAGAGTCGACTCCAGCATGAAAAGATGTCGACCCCATGAAAAGCCAGAGCTAACTACACGATGAGCAAATGTTACCATTTCGAGTATATCCCAACTTAAAGCTGACTCTAGGCCAGATTAGAGCCGACTCTAATCTGTTAGAGGCAGATTTCAGATGTGTCAAAGATGACTCCAGAACTTATCTTTTCTCCAACAAATCTCAACAGCTCTTTTCTTTTTTGTGCTAAATACATCCATAAGTACATTCAATGACTAGTTTTTATCTAAAGATAGATTAAGAGAAAATTATAAAAAGGAGCCATTCGACCGTTTCAAAATAGGAGAAGAGAGAGAGAAAAATCCTTTGTTCGAAAAAGAGTTTAGAGAAATCCAAAGCATTCAAAAGCCTACTTCGAAGGATTTCTATTAAATTAAAAGGAATAGCAAAGAGCCCTAGTTCTTCAAAGACTCTACATCAATGTTTCTTCTAAAGCTTCAATCCTATTTTGAGGAAGATCATCCAAGAGGAAAAGAAGAAAAGAAGAAAAGCCCAACTTCAGAAATCTTCTAAATTAGGCTCTTCTATTTCTATCTTGTTTATATTGCTTATTTGCTCATTTGAGGAGCTAAATCTCTGTTGTGACCTTACTCTTATTATATTTGGTTATTGATTCAATCAGATGATTGAATCAAAGGAAGGCAAATTAGCCTTGTGCAAGCTTGTTAGCTTATGGTAGGTTTTGTGCTAATGAGCCTATGAAAACTGGCTGGGTTCGTTGTGATCCCATTGTTAAAACAATAAGTTTGAGTTGTGAGCTTATAAAATAACTCAGCTATAATCAGAGAGATTATAGTGTCAGCCCAAGAGTTTCTTGGGAGTGGATGTAGGTGTAGTTAACATCGAACCACTATAAATCTTTGTGTTCGTCATGCTAGTCTATCTTTCTCTCTACTCTATCTTGCATACTCTGTTTTGCATTCTTGCATCACACTCATTGCATTTATTCTTGTGCACTTTCACTTTGTAAAATTATTTTTAAGCATCAAATTTTAAGAACCCAATTCACCCTCCTTCCCTTTTGGGTTGCCATCTGGGCTAACAATTGGTATCAGAGCTAGTGCTCATTCTTTCTTAATCTAACAATCAAGAGCTAAAGATTCAAATGGCAGCTCAAGCTAGTTCTTCTTTTTCTGAGGGACAATCCACAAATCGTTCACCTTTGTTTAATGGCACAAATTACTCATATTGAAAAGCTAAAATGAGGATATACATTCAAGCTTTAGACTATGATTTATGGAGTGTCATTATCAATGGTCCTAGCATTCCCACATACTTAGTTGATGGATCCATTATTCCTAAACCCAAAAGGGATTGGAATGAGAATGATCAGAAAATGGCTCAACTCAATGTCAAGGCCATGAATGTCCTATACTGCTCCTTGGATGCAAACGAATTCAATAGAATATCTACTTGTATCTCAGCCAAGAAATATGGGATCGGTTGGAAGTTACTCATGAGGGTACCAAGCAGATTAAAGAGTCCAAGATTAACATTTTTGTGCATAAATATGAACTCTTTAATATGGATCAGAATGAGTCCATCGCATGCATGTACACTAGATTTATCGACATAGTAAATGGATTAAAAAGTCTTGGAAAGACCTATACTAATTCTAAACTTATTCAAAAAATTCTTAGGTTTCTTCCAAGAGCATGAGAAGCTAAAGTGACAGCAATTCAAGAAGCCAAAGATCTTAATAGCTTATCTTTGGAGGAGCTTCTTGGATCACTCATGACCCATGAACTCACAATGAAGCAACATCAAGAAGAAGATGTGAAGAAGAAAAGGACAATCGCACTAAAGGCTGCTGAAAAGAAAATGAGTAGCAGTGAAGAAGATAAAGACGATGAAGACACCGCTCTCCTTGCAAAAAAGTTCAAGAAACTCATGCAAAAAGGAGGCCATTTCATAAAAGAAAACTTGGTGTCAAAATGGAAGGAGATAAAGAGAAGAGAAAGATTCTGTGATATGTTATAAATGTAAGAATCCTGAACATTGTAAATCTGAATGTTCTCAACTCAAAAAGAGATTTAGAAAGAAAAAGAAAGCATATCTTGAAACTTGGAGTGACAGTGATAATCTTCATCCGAAGATGAACAATATGAAGTTGCCAATATATGTCTTATGGCCAATAAAGAAGAGATAAGTTCTGAAACCCCTATTTATGATTTTACCTTTAATGAACTTTATGATACTTTTAATGAATTGCTTAGTGATTTCAAAGTTTTGAGAATAAAGAATAAAGTTTTAAAAACTGAAAATCTAAATCTTCTAAAAAAGAAAGATGAACTTGCTATTGAATTTGAAAAGATAAAATCTAAAAGAAAGATTTAGAAAAAGAAAAACATATGATTTTTGCTGAAAATCTGAATTTGAGAAATGAAGTTGAAAATATAAGAGATTGTTGATAAGTTTACTTATAGCTTGGAAAGACTTAATTTCTTTTAAATAATCAAAAGCTATTTTTGATAAGGCTGGTTTGGGTTACAAACCACATAAGAAGCAAAAACTTGTTAATATTTTTTTTGTTAAGAAATCGATTGAAAAAGATATTTTTTATTTTCGTTGTGGCAAGAAAGGGCATAAATCCTATGTTTGCAATCATAAAATACTTCATGTTGATGTTAAAGGTAAAATGATTTGGGTACCAAAAGGAACCATATTTACTGCTACTAACCATGAAGGATCCAAGAAGGCTTAGGTACCTAAACATAACATGTGATTGCTTTGCAGCATGTCTTGCAGTCAAATGATTAAAAGAAAATGGTATCTTGACAGCAGTTGCTTAAGACATATGACATATGACAAAGATCAATTCATCACTCTTGAAGCTAAAAAAAATGGAGTGGTGACCTTTGGAGATAATGGTCAAGGTTACATCATGGAAATTGATAAAATTTAGAACACTCTATCCACTTTTATTAAAATATTTTATATGTTGATGGATTAAAATATAATCTAATTAGAATTAGCTAACTATGCGATAAAGGTTTCAAAGTTTTCTTTGAAGCATCTATTTGCACGGTATCTAATCCCATTGATAATAGTATTATCTTTATTGAAAATAGAAATGACAATGTATACTTAATTAACTTGGATAATTTATCTACAAGTAACCATTGCCTAATTGCTGATAATGCTAAGGTAAATGAGATTGGGTCGCTATGGCATCGTAGATTAGGTCATGCAAGCGCACACTTAATTTCAAAATTGCTTAAAATGGATTTGGTTCAAAGACTTCCAAAATTAGATTTTGAAAATAATAGAGTTTGTGATGCATGTTAATTTGAAAAATAAACTAGGAACTCTTTCAAATTCAAAAATATTATTTCAACTTCTAGGCCACTCGAGCTACTACACATGGACCTTTTTGGACCTACTAGAACCACTAGTCTAGGAGAAAAGAAATATGGTCTTGTGATAGTAGATGATTATTCTAGATTCACTTGGGTATTATTTTTAGCTCATAAAGATGAGACTTTCTCGATATTTCTAAAATTCTTCAAGAAAGTTACAAATGAGAAAAATATTACCATAGTGTCTCTTAGAAGCGATCATGGAACTGAATTTAAAAATTATTTATTTAAAATTTTACATTGAAAATAGCATCCATCATAATTTTTCAGCACCTAGGACATCTTAACAAAATGGGATGATAGAAAGAAAAAATAAGACTCTAGAAGACATGACACGTACCATGCTATATGAAAGCTAACTTCCAAAATACTTCTGGGCAAAAGCTATAAACACAGCATGTTACTTCTAAATAGAGCCTTGATTAGACCCATCCTTAAGAAAACTTCCTATGAACTATGGCATGATAGGAAACAAATATTAGCTACTTTTATGCATTTGGTTGTAGTTGTTTCATTCATAACAATGGAAAGGGTAATCTAGGAAAGTTTGATGCTAAGTCAGATGAAGGTATTTTCTTAGATTATTCTATATCTAGCAAGGCATATAGAGTATTCAATAATAAGTATTTGATTGTAGAAGAGTCAATCCATGTAGTGTTTGATGAGTCTTTAGCATTAAGTTTGAAAAAAAAGATAATAAAAAAGATACTAATATACTTGGAAGAGATTTTAAAAAATTGAATGTTGATGTATTTTCAGATCATGAACCTGAAGCTAAGGATGATGACTCACCTAAGGAGAATGATATTGATACTACTCGTAATGATACAGATCTACCTAGAGATTGAAGATATACTTATAGTCATCCAAAGGACCTAATCATAGGTGATCCATCTTAAGGTATAAGAATTAGATCATTCATGAGAAATATCAATAATCATCTTGCATTTGTGTCTCATATAGAGTCCAAAATAATTGAGAAAGCTGAAAAGGATAATTATTGGATGTTAGCCTTGCAAGAGAAATTAAATCAGTTTACTAGGAATAAGGTATGGACCTTAGTTGATAGATCCAAAGATTATCCAGTTATAGGATCCAAATGGTATTTAAAAATAAGTTAGATGAAGATGGCACAGTTGTTAGAAATAAGGTTAGACTAGTTGCAAAGGGATATAATCAGAAAGAAGGTATCGATTTTGATGAAACCTTTGCGTCAGTTGCTAGATTAGAAGCCATAAGGTTGTTACTTGCATTTGCATATTACATAAACATTAATTTATTTTAGATGGATATAAAAAGTGCATTTTAAATTATTTTATAAATGAGGAAGTTTATAGTGAACAACCATCTAGTTTTGAAGATCATGAATTTCCAAATAATATTTTTAAACTACACAAAATACTTTATGGTTTAAAATAGGCATCTAGAGCTTGGTATGATAGACTTAGTAAATTTTTGATTAAAAATAATTTTTTAAAGAAAATATTGATAAAACCTTATTTTTAAAAAGAAAAAAATGATTTATTAGTTGTATAAATTTATATTGATGACATAGTATTTGGTGCTACTAACAATCTTTTTGTTAAATTTTGCAAAGTTAATGCAGGAAAAATTTGAAATGAGCATGATGAAAGACCTGATTTCTTTCTTGGACTTCAAATCAAACAAAAAAGGAAGGAAATTTTCATTAACCAAACAAAATACATAAAGAAAACTATTAAGAAGTTTGGTATGAAAGTTGTCAAACCTCTTGGCACACCAATGAGTCCTTCATGAAAACTCGATAAAGATGAAGATGGTAAAAAGTAGATCAAAAGCTTTATAGAGGTATGATTGATTTTTACTTTATTTAATAGCTAGTAGACCTGATATTATGTTTGCTATATGTTTATGTGCTAGATATCAATCTAATCCTAGAGAATCTCACTTAATTGCTATAAAAAAAAATTTTAGATACTTAAATGAAATAAAAAACGTAGGATCATGGTATTCTAGAGACTCATCATTTAATCTGATTGCATATTCTGATTTTGATTTTGGTTGTAAACTAGATAGAAAAAGCACAAGTGGTGCATGTCGGTTTTTAGGCAGTAACTTAATCTCTTGATTTAGCAAAACGCAAAATTTAGTTGCATTATCAACTGCTAAAGATGAATATGTTACAACTGAAAGTTGCTGTGCTCAAATCCTTTAGATTAAGCGATAATTTGAAGATTATGGCATCACACTTGGTAGGATTCCAATTAGATGTGACAACACTAGCATAATAAATTTGACCAAGAACCCTAATCAACACTCAAGAACCAAACATATAGAGATAAGACACCATTTCATTAGAGAACATATTGCTAAAAATGATGTTTGTCTTGATTATGTGTGCACTAATGAATAATTAGCCAATATATTTATAAAACCCTTAAGTGAAAAGAGATTTTGTTGCCTTAGAGGAGAATTAGGAGTTTGTGATCCATTAGAATAGATTTGAAACCCTTAAAAATGATTATCTAGATTTTAATCAATTTTCCTGAGAACTCTCTTATGCTTCTAAGGAAATTCATCTATATGTTTGATTTCTTGATTCCCCATGTTTTAAGAAAAATTAATTTAGAGTTTGATGCTTAGATTGACAAGTTTTAGATTCTTTGAAACTCTTATTTTTCACTGAAATTGTAGAGCTGACTCTATTGGAATTGGAGTCGACTTTAATTATTTGGACTCTCTGTCTGCTCATTAGAGCCGACTCTAGCGACTATCGGAGCCAACTCTATTTTGAGCACTAACTATTATAGCGATTTAGAATCGACATCTTGCTTTGCGGAAGCTGACTCTAAGTGGTCCCCAGTCGATATATCTAGGGCATAGTCGACACATTTTCAGGCCAAATCTCCAAAATCTTTTAAATTTCTCTCCACTTCTCTCAAGCTTCCAAATACCCTTGATTCTCATCTCCCTTGATCTCAATGGCCCCCAAACACCGAGCTCCCACCATTGGAGTCACCTTCATGATCAAAAGATGGTCATTTGACATTCGATGAGGCCGCCCTCACCAAGCACTCCTTCAACCTTTCCTCCTCAACTCCAAGTGCTATGCCTACTCCTCCTTCACCTCAAGTTGATTTTCTGGCTGGAAAGGCTATAACCAAGGAAAGAAAGGTAGATTTTCATTTCATTGACTGTTAAGGTTTTGATTTGGAAGAAAACTAAGGGATATGGGTTGGGAGAAAGTTTGCTCTTTAGACGTCCCCACTTATCCTGCTTTAGTAAGAGAATTTTACAACAATGTTAGTAGAGAAGATGGTGGATTGGTTAGCTATGTTAGAGGAACAAGAGTTCATATTACTTCAGAAATTTTGGATCATATTTTGAAAATTCCTGTTGTGTTGGGATGCTGCTGCACAACACAGTGATAGAGGTGAAGCTTTGTCGAGAATGTTAAGAGAGGTCTCTGATTTTGAAGAAATTTTGAAAATCAATTGAGTCTGGAATTAAGGCTACTTCACAATATTTGCAGCAGAATTTTGTTTCAAAAAACTGGTAAATTCAAATATTTTGGAAAGAAATGTAGTTGTTATGGATTGTGTTATTATTGGACAACCTATAAACTTAGCTGGTATGATATTGGTTATATGGCAGAGGCAGAAATAAGAAGAGGTCCACCCTACCTTATGGGATGGTTCTGACATTGATTTTTAGGAGCCAAGGTGTGAACATTTTGGAAAATGAACTACAAAAAAAGTTAAGGCATACTGACTACTATAACGTCTCCACTCTTCACCGAATAGGCTTTAAAAAGTTAAATGGCTAATGGCAAAGAAAGAGACAATATGATGTGCCTATGCCTATGAGAGGAGTCAGACAGTAGAGGATGATGATGATATTGTTGAGGAGGTCCTTGGGCCTTCAGCAACTGAACCATCTGCTCCTAGATCTTCTTATGATCCACCTAGATCAAGTTCTTCTCCAGCACTCCATCGGCAGCACCCTCTAGACCTTCCCTTGTTTCTTCTGTTTTTACTCCAGATCAGCTTTTACAAATTAAAGAAGTTATGAAATCTACATTGGATGAGCAAGAGCAAAGAATTAAAGAGGATTTGCGAGATCAGCTTTTGGGTATTAGGCAGCTTATTTATATCTTGGAAGAAAAAGTTGAAAAGATTAAAACATCAATCGTACCTTAGCTGATGGGTTGAAGACTGAGTTACAAATTATTTTGACAAGATCAGAGGTGTTGGTGATGAGTCAGATATTTATTCCAAATGTAATGTGGAGCTTCAATGAAAAATTATTTCAGCTGCTTCCACTATTGAGAGATCATTGAATGGATTTTTAAACACTCAAAAGGATGGAATGGAAAAGATTTTAAAAGAATTGAAGAGGCTTCTCAGATTTGATTTATAGTAAAGATCCCTTCCTTTCCCGCTAATCCAGCCAGTCCAGCCAATCAATTCAATCAATTCTATCCTAGCTTATCTTATATTAAGACTTCATATTTTGTACTTAGAAATTTGCTCAGGTTATGTTGTTGTTTTTAGCTTGTACTTAGGATTGTTAAATTATATTATGTTATCTTGTCTTATATTTATTTCACATTTTAATTGTATTTTCACTTGACTTGTACTTGATCCTTTGTAATCAATGGATGTGAATGCAATGTATAAACTTTTCATGACTCAATGAAATTCCTTTGATCTTTTTAAAATTTTGTGATGTGTAATTATTATTTTGGTTGATTTAAATCCCAATATGAGCAAAGACTACCCTATGCTTTCTTAACTTTTTTGTTGATGAAAAAAGGGAAAGAGTTGTATATGCATATGGACTTTCAATTGTATACACATATTTAGAGGGAGTTATCTTACTCATGAGGAGCCTAATTGAGTTGATAAGAGCTTAATTGTATTGATAATTTGCATTGAGTTTTGAGACTTGAAGAGTATGACTCATTGGATGCAAATTTGTTAATTTCTTGAAATAAGTTGAAATGAAGTAATAATTCAAGATGAATTATGATTATTATCACTCTAATTAAAGAAGTTGTTTATATTTCTACTTATGCTTTAATTGGTTATGCATATACTCAATGTTTTTTCATCATAAAAAGGGGAGATTGTTGACCCAATTATTGATTTTGATAAATAACAAAAATCATATGAGTATATCTCTTATGTTACTAATGATTTTGATTAAGTGTTTCAGGAATTTAAAAGGTTTAATTAATCAAAATCCAAAGAAAATTGAGTTTGAATTTATGTCTAGTGTCAAGTGTCAAGTTTCAGACATTAGAGCCGACTCTAGAAGGATTAGAGCCGACTCCAGAGCGTATCGGAATAACTTGGCACTTTCGGCATGAATTAGAGCCAACTCATGCAGAAATTAGAGCCGACTCTAATCGAAAGACAGTAAGTCCTTATTCTGCATCAAATTAGAGCCAACTCCTGCAGAAAATTAGAGCCGACTCTAATGTTAAAATAGAGACTAATTTTTTGGGACACAATTAGAGCCGACTCCCGCATTTGTTAGAGTCGACTCCAGCATGAAAAGATGTTGACCCCATGGAAAGCCAGAGCTGACTCCACGATGAGCAAATGTTACCGTTTCGAGCATCCCAACTTAGAGCCGACTCTAGACCAGATTAGAGCCTACCCTAATCTATCAGAGGCGGATTTTAGATGTGTCAGAAATGACTCCAGAACTTGTCTTTTCTCCAACAAACCTTAACGGCTCTTTTCTTTTTTGTGCTAAACACATCCACAAGTATATTCAATGGCTAGTTTTTATCTAAAGATGGATTAAGATGATTATAAAAAGGAGCCATCCGACCATTTGAAAATAGGAGAAGAGAGGAAGAAAAATCAAAAAGGAAAAAGCTCAAATCTAAAATTATTTGTTCGAAAAAGAGTTTAGAGAAATCCAAAGCATTCAAAAGCCTACTTTGAAGGATTTATATTAAATCAAAAGGAATAACAAAGAGCCCTAATTCTTCAAAAACCTCTACATCAACGTTTCTTCCAAAGCTTCAATCATATCTTGAGGAAGATCATCCAAGAGGAAAAGAAGAAAAGAAGAAAAACCCAACTTCAGAAATCTTCTAAATCAGGCTCTTCTATTTCTATCTTGTTTATATTGCTTATTTGCTCATTTGAGGAGCTGAATCTATGTTGTAACCTTACTCTTATTACATTTGGTTATTGATTCAATCAGGTGATTGAATCAAGGGAAGACATATTAGCCTTGTACAAGCTAGGTAGCTTGTGGTAGGTTTTGTGCTAGTGAGCCTGTGAAAACTGGCTGGATTCGTTGTGATCCGTTGTTAAACAACAAGTTTGAGTTGTGAGCTTGTAAAACAACCCAGCTGTAATCGGAGAGATTATAGTGTAGGTCCAAGAGTTGCTTGGGAGTGGATGTAGGTATAGCTAACACCGAACTACTATAAATCTTTGTATTTGTCGTGCTAGTTACTCTTTCTCTCTACTCTATCTTGCATACTCTATTTTGCATTCTTGCATCACACTCATTGCATTTATCCTTATGCACTTTCACTTTGTGAAATTATTTTTAAGTGCCAAATTTTTTAAGAACCCAATTCAACCCTCCCTCCCTCTAGGATTGTCATCTGGGCCAACAACCTCCATAAGCAATGAAAACTGAGTATTTATTTTATAATTTCTAAAAAAATTTAAAATTTTTTTTTTTTTGATAAAAGTGAGGCAATGTATATGGTCCTAAGTAAAATTTTTGTATTTGAATTAAACATGGGTCCAACCAAATATCTCCTGAATGTTTAGATTGATTTTGGATACCGTTTTGGGTACATATTTTGTGAAAGGATGTTGATTTTTTTTGGAAGGAACTTAAATTGGCTCTTGCTCGAATGTTCTCCATTTTGATCTATTTATAAGCATCACTTGTTCTCTTTGTAACAAATATTCTCTAGTTTTTTCAAAAATTTAAGTTGAAGCCAAGCATTGTAACCTTGCTCGATGAACTGGCTAGTTTTATTTGAAAAAAATGATGCAAATGGTACCACCCCAGTTTAAAAGATTAAAGTTTCACCCCGGAATGAGTCAACTCTTAATGGATAAAGGCGCATATGAAGAAGAAGATGGGGTTAGCCCTTCTTAATCTCACCAATTAGATTTTTAAAATAAAAAACTAATCAAAGGCAGCAAGTTATTTGTGTTGAGTTGGCCGAGTTAGCGTAGTTAACCACAATCCTACCCAATATATTGGGTGAAGTTTGTATTGTCTCCTATTATTTTGGTGTTTCTTCCATTGCTTAGAAAGGTTTTGTTTGATTATTAGTTATATAAAAATTATTTTTTAAAATTATTACTTTATAAATATATTTTGTTAGAGCATCTTTGATTAAACCTGTTTAGTGAGAGAAAATAATACTATGCAAGATTTAGAGTAACCTATCCAAATCTTGGGAACCGATTTTGAGAGAAATATGAGCTCTAAGTATTTAATAAACCTATTTTTTATTTTGTGCAATACTCAACTATGCTAAAATCATCAAGAAATCTTTATCAAACAAACCATTTAGTAGGAATTTAAAATTTTGGTTTTAAAATAATAATTTTAGAATTATTATCCAACTAAAAAGCTCCAAAAGGTTGTTTTCAAAAGTAATTTTTTGATAAAAAGAATTTTCTTAATATATTTAATATTTGGTAATTATACATATAATATATAATTAAAAAATTTAAGAATAAGTTAACATTTACAGCCTCATAGCCAATGAAGCCAGCATCTTTCAATCCATCCATGTCCTGGAGGTTCCAAGCCAAGCGATGCTTCCTTGTTCTCTTTCTCATTCTCATGCATATATTCTTTCTATCCAATGTTTTAAAAATTAGATTAGACAACAAATTAGCTTGATATTTGGATGTTAATTGGTTCAATCGAATAAATCAATTTAATTGAATCAGATAATGTTATAATTAATTTTTAATTTAATAATATAAAAATATTAAAAATATAAATATCAATTTAATTAAAAATTTTAAAATTTTAAAAAATTTTATTTTATTTTTATTTTTTAAAACTAAAAATTTAAAAATCGAGATTAAGTCGGTTTTTACTCGGTTGATTCAATAAGTTTTTTTAATTTTTATTGAATCATATAAAAGTTAACTTTAATAGTAAAATTAAACCGAACCGATGATTAATTTTTGATTGAACTGGTTTGATCGACCGATTCGATCCAATTTTTAAAATCATGAACCTATCAACTACAATTTTTTTCTTCTTTCCTAATTAGTTTTTATAAATATAATTTTCTACTGATACATCAAGGAAAAGGATGGAATTACCTCCACGTTTTCAGTTGCATAGCTCGAACCTAACATCTCCCAGTCCATGCTTAGGAGCTTCAATTCAACTTTAATCCAGAATTTTATAAAAAAGTGGCATTTTTACTTTTTTTTTTTTTTCTTCCTTCCGTACATGCTTTAATCATGACATTTAGATAGTATTTGATAGAAAAAATATTATCCATGGATAAGTGTACAAATAGAGTTTATCCACTGGCTATCCCTAGGATATTCCTTGACTATCCCATTGATCATATCAAATGCAAAAGGTAAATCCATAAGATAACTTTTTTTTACTCTTATTTGAAGGGATAACCAGCTATTCCTGCATTTTCTAAGGAATAAATTGAGGGGATAACCCATGGTTAACCATAAATTATCCCTTTGGTTAACTTTATTCCCAGCTATCCCTTATAGTTATGGCTTTTGGGAATAAGAAGGGATATTCAGTGGATATCCCCTCTTATTTCCTATTTCAAATACTAAAGAATCTTTTGGTATTTTCCTTCCGCATCCAAAACTTTTCAATTAAAGCTAATTCTATATAATTAGAGAAATTTATAAATAAAAATAATATTATAATTAAAAAAGAATAATTTAACTTCATTCGAATATAACAAAGTTTATTTTTTTAAATTCTTAGATTTACATGAATTCTAAAACATTCTATTTTTTCTTTTTATTTTTAAACTTAATATTTTTTAAAATAAAAATATTTTAACTATCCTAAAATATCTTGCAAGCTGAGCTCTAGTTTGCAGATGAATGGATTTGCCATATTCAAAAGATTGTGAAGCAATCTTAAAAGTTCAAAGTTAATTTCTTGTTTTTAAAAAATCTTTTTGGAAACTTTTTTTTTTTGACTTCTATTTGTTGCAGAGGCATCAAATGTCGTTAGTAATCACTTTTTCCAGATTTTTTTTCTTACTTTAAAGATTATCAAGTAAACCTTTTAAGCAAGATGCCTGCAAATAATTACATAACTAAAAGCCCTTTACTTAGAACATAATATAAACATTCAGATTAAATCAAGCTCCAGCATGAAAAGCTTGATATAAAATCAGGTTGACATTTTCTAGCCTTACTTGGCCAAGGTAGGTCCTTGACATTTGAAACTGATTTTAATTGTGACCCGTGATAAGATATTGAATTGTAATCCCAAATTGAGACGCAATATGAGCAAATTAAGTTTTTATTTTATTTTATTTTAATATTCTAAGTGGATTAAATCTTAGTTTTTCAATCTCCACGATAATATTATTAAATTTCTCGCTTAAAAGTTCATACCATAATAGAAAATTTTAGTATTTATTTCACCCAACAAATGGCCTCCGTGAGAACGGATTCCCAAGATTTTTTTTTTTCTTTGGTTGCATACAAGTGTCTACACACAGGTCCTCCAAAATATAAATCAATGGTGATTTATCAGCCATAACAAAATTTAAATTTATTTAAGTTCATATAATATGACACAAATATTAAACAAAATTTTGAACAATATATGCTAGTGTGTCATCCTTTTTTATTTCCAAAATCAATCCTAAACCTAATATCTTTTAACTGTAGCCACATGCATTTGCATTTGTACACATTCATATAAACTAGTTTTGAGAAAGGAAGGGATCATCACCAAAGACTTTTTAGCATACTAGTTCTTGGAATCTTCTATATTTTCACATCAACTTATTAATTCTTTAAATTTTCTTATAAACATTAGATGTATTAGAAAGGATGGCAATAGGTTGGTTGAGTTCATGTTGTGACAACAACACTCTTAAGAAAACAACCAACCTGGCATACTTAAAATCATATTTAACATAATAAACTCATAATGACTTAGTTAATCTACAAACCAATATCAATCTATTTATTTATGGTCTATCAACCTATTTTAGCCACTGATATGCAAAAATGAAAAAATGCACTAGCACAAAGCTTGAACACAAGGATTTGGCATCTATCATGGTCCCCTTGATGCAATTACAAATTGCTCTAGATGCTGTTACAAGCATATGCCAGCTAAGCATGTGTACTCAATTAAAGAAGCTGAACTCTGTGATCATGCTGCAAGTTAGTATAATCAAATCAAACAGATCCAATGGCATTTTAATTACTTATTTTCTCCAACACATGGTAGAAACAAAGAAATGTTACGAACTATTGTTCAAAATGGTTGCTAGACTTATACAAAGGGAATGGAGAATCCATATTTTTAAACAATTGATTGCGAGTAATGATGGCAAATTAGAGGAGCATGGCCCAAACAAAATAAGCTTCAGATGTGTTGCCTAGATCTAGCAACCCAAGAGGGGGATGAATTGAGTTTCTTAAAAATTTAATCGGCTATCAAGTATATGCACTTATATTCTTTCACAAGTGATTATCGTGTTGTGAGGTGCATCTAATATGCAATCAATCACAGAAAATAAAACACAATCAAACACACAATGTTTATAGTGGTTCGGTGCCAACCTTGCACCTACATCCACTCCCCAAAAATACCTTGGAATTCCACTAGTCACCACTAGTCTAACTGGCTAGCAAACTTGTTTACGGGCACAAGCAATCAAGCCTTATACACTAGCCCTCTAAGCTAGTCTTCTTGTTTACGGGTACAAGGGGACCTTACAAATCAATCCGGGTAGACCTCTATCCAACCACGTTTCACAACTGTGAAACAAACCAAAGCACAAGTAATAGAATGTTTAATACAACAAGCGCTCCTAGATATGAGCAGATTTAAAGCAATAAAAGTACTTATCAACTTGAAGAGCTAATTCCGAAGTTACTTCTTTCTTTAATGAACGCAGCAGCACAATAGAAGTCTTCGAGGTACCTTTGAATGCTCTTTAATGAAGATAGATGAAGCTTGAAGACCACTTGAAGAATCAGCAATAAATGAGTTCCGATGGGTGAAAAATAGCCAAAGCAAAGCTTCAACAAACCTCAAACAAATCTCTCTTTCAAATGATTTTTCTCTCAATCAATATTTTTAATCTATCTTTTTCTTCTATTTTTCTTCACTCTTCTATCTCTCTTTTTTTTTTTTTTTGCTCTTGTAAAAACACTGTTCATGTTCTTTATTTATAACCAGAACACCAAAGATAGAGCCGTTGTGAGAGAAAGAAATCTGGCCAAAAGAGGCCGTTCCAAATGGTAACAAGGAGAGTGAAAGCGACATTCCAAAATTTAGAATCGGCATTCCAAAAATCTTTTAAGAGGAGCCCAGCCGGTTGATTCAAGAAAACAACATTCCAAAATGTAAAAACCAACATTCCAAAATTTTGAATCGGCATCAAGCTGGAATTGGAATCAAGGAGCCATAGAATTCACTTTGAAATTAGAATTCCAAAAATGAGTAACAGGCAGCCGGCAAAGGGAGATTTAAAATTGGAATTCCAACTCAATCCATTAGTATGCCAAGATAAGAAGCCTGAGAATCGCAGAGAGCATTTTAAAATTAGCATGCCAACACCATCAATTAGTATACCAAGATAAAAGTCAGGGAATCGGCAATCTCCAAATACAAGGGACTAGCCATAGGATTTATGCAAATTGAGTAAGCCAGTAATCCGAAGGCAACCCGAATTTAAATCGAAGGCAACAGAATCTAGTATTCCAAATCAAAGATTGTAACCCAAGATTCAAACATTAAGCATCCAATCCGAAGGCAATAGATAATAAGTATAATCCGATGATAATAGAGTTATAAATAGGAGCTTGTAGGATAATTGAATCCAATTTAAGATAATGCAAATATAATTAATCCTGAAAGTCATTTTGTCAAATAAATCGTATTATATCATGAATTGCAATATACCCGGGACAGATGAAGTGTACTGTTCAATAATGAATAACCCAAAATTGATTGAACTTGACAGATACAACATTAGCACAATACTTAATTATTTTGCGTTTCATCAAAATCAATATGGTGTCAACAATATGTGACCGGGAATAAAGCTCATCATCTCAAGAATGACACTGCTCCATTGATAGGTTCAGGATCCCATCTGCATCTTTGGGCCACACTCAGTTACTGCCGCCAATCAATTTTGCATGATCCAAGCTTTGAGGTGGCTCATGCTTTCATCTCACGTGCAGAGTGGCTTACAAGTAGAATCAGGTACTCCTCCATCTAGCAGGGTAATGTTTCTTTGGGCCATCATTTGTCTCTGCAAGAATATCAGATAGAGAATGGAGTGTGGTTTCCTGCTTCAATTTGCCCATTTCTTTCTGCTTTGATTCCAACCTGAGCCTCAAAAGTAGAGAGTTCGTCATCACTGCCACTGAACTTAAGCCCATTAAAGCTCCAGCAATAGATGGTGTCAGCATGGTACCAGTGACAGGTAATAAAATCCCAGCAGCAATTGGAAGTCCAACCTGTTAAGAGAGAATCAAGCCCTTTATGATAAGAGTGCAAATATAGCCAGAAATAATTGGAAAAGAAAGATGGCCTTGTCAGGTTGGGGGGAAAGTCTAGTTCTCATAATACAGCCTTTAACAGCAAAGCATCCAGAACCTCCAAGCAACTTTGCCTTCTTCAGGTTTCATGGACTGCTTTTGCCAAAATTAAGGCCATTTCTGTTAACAATTACATGCTATGAACCAACTATTTTAACATTCTTTAGACACATAGTTTTAAGCAGATGAGAAAGATTATAGTTAAAAGGGAAGGCAAACTTACGATGTTATATGCAAATGCCCACCAAAGATTTTGCTTCACAGTTCTCATTGTCTGTTTGCTCAACTCCAAAGCATCAATCAACTAAAAAAGCAATGATATTGGTCAGGATAAATTTGCATCACCAAACATATAGGAAGTATCATGACAAGAATGACACAAACCGACAAAAGGGGAAAAATACATTTTGCTGTTTTACAATATGGACGCTTTGCCATGCACTGCTCAACATATCTAAATTCTCTTGGGACTCTCTTTTATCTATTTCTGCATATGTTGTTACTCTAATACAGAAAAAGCATATAAATTATAAGGCGAACCTGATGGATGTTGAGTAAAGTGTTTGTAATAAAATCTAAAAGGTTTAGAGAATTAAGGTAATCCATTAACTGAGAAAAGAGATTAGTTACAATTCATGGTAAACTTTGAACTTTATTGAAACCAATGTAGATGGGGAAAAAAAAAAACAGAATGACAATATGTCAGCAACACTGTATGACATGCAAAATTGACCAGCAAAGAGAATCTTAAAAACCAGTTGGCTGAAGCACATATGAGAATGTCGAGATGAATGCATAAAAAATTTAGGACAGAGTGAGGAATAAGTATATAAGCGGAGCTATACGAGTTTCACCAGTTAAGAAGAGAACTGATTGAGATGGAATAAGGATGGACAGCCAAGATCCAAGGGGCTCCGACATTAAATGCACTTTATCTTTGCTGGATTATGCAAGAAGAGGAGACCCAAGGAAATAGACAAAAATAGTGAAAAAAATGACATCAAGAACTGGCATCAAACATAGCATTACATAGGAATGCCTCACAAATGAATAAAGTTAATCCAAATGGTAGGGACAAGCTTGATGGTTATAATTAGTACATGACCAAGAGTTGGCTTAAAAAGTTAACCATTTTAAACCTGCAAGAATCTGATGCATACCGTGCTAGCTTTTAGATCATTTCATACGCATAACATTATTGCATTTGTTGACGTTGGAAATATTGTGGCAAATTGTGGTGAAGCAAGAATTCCTATATATACTGGTAAAGCAAAATCTTGCGCGAAGAGGGTTTAGATCTTTTTAAAAACATATGTGTTGAAATACTATAAATTATTGACCATTAAAAAAATGAGCAACTTATGTATGCTGTAAAATTACAAGTACGACTTAAAATTCTCTAGAAAAATAAAGATTGTGAAACTTGAAAGGTGAAACACGACAAGAAGAGCCTTGAGAAGTATGCTAGAAGTAAACTCGAGCAACTATGACCACCTTTTACTTGTCATGAATGACCTAATTATTAAATCATAGAGAAGATTAAGGCTTTGTTGTTGGTATTGTATTAACATCCTAGAGGAGGCTCCTAGATGCACAATACCTGTTGATTATGCAATGTTGGTCAATGAGACCAGGCTAGCACTGGGCATTGGATTGGAATTATGGAAGGAAATCTTAGTGAAAAAGAATCTAAGAATTGATAGAAACGGAAAAGTCAAGGATATAGTTAGATAAATATCTTTCACTACTTTCGATTCATTTGACATGATAGCAGGATCTTAGAATTTAGAAGTTAGGGGCAAGATTTTTAAAGAAGCAGAAGACCAGACGAAAAACAAGGATGACATAATACTGTTCATGGATCATAGTGATGTAGGGAGTGGCAGAAGTAACAGAAGCATGGTTCCAGATGGATTTGTCACCATAGCCTGTTGCACTATTTATATATACACGTAATTACATATATGTATATGTATATCTAAATATGCACACACATAATTACATATATGTGTGCACGCATGCGCGCGCGCGCACACACACGTAGAGAGAGAATAATTTACAATGGTGCAAGTTCAGGATGAAGCAAGGAGAAGTCATTTGAGATGATTCAGGCATGTGTTTGTGAAGGTTGAAAATAGTACAAAAGAGGGGTCAAGTGCACACTCTAAAGAATAAAAAAAAAAAGATGAACATAAGATAATGAAGATTAGAATAAAAGTAGTGAGATTATTTGCATATGCTTTTGATTTCAGAGTTGGCTTGAAAAGCAAACCGAAATAGGCATAGATCCATATATTTAATTTTAAAAAATAATAGAAAACAACTTGTTGTTTATGTTTATGTTGGATATTCATGACAAACAGGCTCACCATGACATGATGCAAGTGTAAGACCTATGAACACTTCATATTGACGAATTATGACATTATCTCCTCATGAAAACCATTCGTAGCTATACCAGAAGGGTCATAATATACTACTTGCATCCTCACAAAAATCATTGATTGATATAGCAAAAGTGTCGATAAATACTCAAAGAATCTTGTTCACTATCAGGTGTCAATTGTTGATGTAATCTACCATATCTTCAGCCAAAAAGATAAGCTTCAATCATTTTCAAACACAGACCCCCTGCAACCCCTACCTAGCATCTAAAAAAGTTCTTCGGATTCATATAATTTAACCATTGAAGTCGCTCAACTAAATCACCAGTTCTATAAGGTAGCATCAGCATTGTACCATTCCAATAGAAAAATGGTGTTGATATGGGAGTAGGACACTGGTTCTTTCTTGAACTGGCCCACACTACCAGTTGCAAAATGATACTCCATATCAATCATACAGGTTGTATACCAGTTGCTTTTTGTTCTTACTGATACCAACTGTCCTGGTCTGTCCCGATCGTATTGCTACCCCATGATTCCAAGACAACTTGTAAAGGTTTGGTATTGGCATTTAAACCTTGCTTAACCATTCAACAAAACATTAAACACTAGAGATTTAGTGGATCAAAGAATGGAAAGTAGGTAATTGCTGTGACATAATATCAGACAATATCATCTCGGTAGGTTCTTCAACACTTGGCCCTTACGTGGTGCAATTCCTATGTCTCAAATATACTTGATTCCCACATTATCTTTCTGTACTTCACCATATATAAACTAGATTCTGATCACCACTGAACTCATCAAACTCATCTTCTAAGCTAAAATGACGTTCTTTAATGCCCAAGATTTTCAATGACAGAATATTGCAAGCCTTATTGTCTTGTAAATTTTTTTGTTGGGCAGCAGAGACACATATTAATCATGTAAAACTCAAGGAGCTCTTTATATCATTCACCAAACAATAGTTCCACTTATTTATCTTTGTCTAACTCTTGATGCTTCTATAGATGTATTGGTGTGAAAATGATGACATCGCGGTTTCTCTTGGCATTCAATGTTAATTGAATTTCATATTCCTTCCTTGAACCCAGATCTCATTGCATCTATCAACTTTCTTTTGCAAATAATTATACACCATGGTATCTCTATAAGAGTTAATGATAAGTTCATTGACAATGGGTGCAAAAAAATACTAATGCAGTATTGTGGAACTTTGCTCTGGTTCACTATTAACAAAACTTCTCTAGACAATAATATATTAAGTACCTATTGGTACTCATATTTTCTTAAATACCCAACATATAACCTTCTAGGTACTCCACAATAAGCTTTCTCTCAATTAATAAGGACCATGTGTAAATATTTGATATTATCTAAATCTTCCAACAATTGATCTTTGATATGATGCCTATAGTTGATCTCTTTTCTCTTAATTGTTGTTTCATCGCCCTTTCCTAAAGGTTGATACCATATGGTACATAGATTTAATTCTGCAATAGTTGATGCATTTCTATACAATGCCTACATCTTATACAAAATTTATTCTAAGTGCATCTGCTGAATTTTCAAAATCTCATTCCATATACTGGTCAACCAGTTTAACACAGTATCTCATTGATTTTTCAAGCTTCAGTCACTATTCGTTAAGTCACAAAGCCTTCTCATTTTGCAACATATTCATGCTCCTTGCAATTTCAGTATTTTTTTTTTTTTGTAACTTTGGTTATTCAAATGAATACACAGTGCCAACTCCCAGACTTTGTTTTCTCAAAGCAGATGTCTTGTAGAATCCATGTCGTGTCAGAAGATAATCATTCTAAGATTTTTTTTAATGTTACCATGTTTTGGTGCCTTAAAATTATCTTCTTTTCTTGCAGGACTGTCTAACTAACTAGCCTATAGTCCTCCCTTCCCAAATCCTAACTCAGGACTAGCTCTTGCCTCATGTTGAGTCCATTATGCTAACACCTCCATTGTATTAACTTCTTGGAGACTTGCACCCTTTTACTACAATGTAGATACAAAATACATTAGAATTATCAAGTCTGGAAAATGGGAGCAGTACTCTACCATAATTATTATAAAAATAATAAAATAAGTAAAACATTAAGAAGAAGTTGCAAATCATGATGGCGTCCATTGTTTATTATCACTTACACAGAGTAAAGATTATTAAAAAAATCTGAACAAAGGTCTATGTGAAGCAAAGTAGCAAGGGGTAAACAAAAACACATAACAGTCATGTGAGTATTAACTGAAAAAATTGTTTGAATGGTTAAATTTATAGTTTTTACTACCTGCGATAATCTGTTACCCATAAGCACAATAGAAGATACATCACTGGCTGCACCAACACCTTCACCCATTGCAATTCCAATGTCTGATGAAGCCAAAGCAGCAGCATCATTGATGCCATCACCAACCATTGCAACCACCTTTTTTGATCTGTTTGAAGTTTGGCAATGAACTTCTTCTTCTCGTCTGGCTTGACTCCAGAAAGCACCTGTTATATTAGGTCAGTTTTCTTCGTTACGGAGACAGGAACTACAAAGCTTAATTTCAGCTAACAACAAACGTATTCATGGCAAAAAAAGAACTTTAAATATCAATGGTATCTTTCAGAACATCAAGAATATTAGGGAAAGAAACACATATTAGTTTGGATTAGAAGCCTTATTCTTTTTCTGGTGGCCATATTTCCTTGGGGGGCTCTTTGGATGTCCAAATTCATCGTTCGTGAATAAACTCTGCCCATTGAGAGTCAGGTTCATAAATAAGAAGAGAAGCAGGAGCAGTGGAAAATGTCATCAAATTTTTGATCCCCATATTGGAGGATAACATAATCAAACTGAGAAGTGGCTTTCTTGTCCCAGAAAAAATCAGAATTAGAGGCTCCAAGAATCCCTTGATTCCTCAGACTCCCTCTCTTTTCATTCTTTTCAAACTGGATTTTCCATGAGAACAAATTATCCATGGATAAACCCTTTGGGCATCCAAACAGCCCCTAAAGGTCCAAATGTTTTGCATGACCTGCTACAGCATGTTACGATAGCAGTTATCAATGACAACATTGTATAAACATGCACATACAAACTGCATTTAATATTGCATTAGATGCCCTCAAGTTTTTCTTCCAAAGCTAATGAAGACAAGTGAAAATAAAATATGGAGCTCCAGTTACGTTAACATTTTGAATTATACGGTTCATACCTTTTCTTTGTGGACACCGACCATAGATGCCACATGCTCAGCAGTACTCCTTTTGTCTCCAGATAGCATGTATGTGCTAATCCCTTGCTTAGACAAAACTCCAACAACTTCACGGGCATCTTCCCTTATCTTATCCTCAAAGTAAATAATTCCAGCTAAGACACCGTCTACTCCTACATATACAACCGATTGATTTATAGATTCTACATCTGGAAATGGGTTATGAACGACTCCATGCCTGCAAAACAATCGGTTCAATTAGATTACAAAACAGAGACAACACATCCATCATAAAAGAAAACTGCACTTCTTTTGAGGTAGCCACATAATATTTCTGACATGTTTAACTTCTGTCCGGCAATTCAGCAATATGAATGAATGTGTTAAGCAAACATAAATCATGTCACTTGATGGCATAAGTCCAGCAGAAGAAAGAGATTAAAAAAAGGGATCAGTTCAATGCCTTTATCACACTTTAAGCAGAAAACAGAGTTTTAACAAGTGTTGATCCTGGAAAACTATTATTCACAGCAATACCTTCTGAGCCAGCTCAATGTCCCAACAGTAACCACCTTCTGCTCAACAGTGGCTACTGCACCAGACCCAGGTTCCTCCCTGAATGTTCCATCTGTTGCCTGTGATTAGATGCTAATAAGAATGATCAAAGGCTACAAAATTGAATCAAGCACTAGCTATACATATTGTGTGTGCAGCATGCCGAGCATGCTGACATTTGTTGCCCAAATAATCAAGCAAGTGTTTTTGTTGTGTCTTCAGATCATTATCTCTTATATTGTCAACAAGAATTAGATAATATCCTCGACTTTCAGATGTTCAATAAAAATTAGGTAGCAAAATAGTCATTTTTTCAAACAAAAAAAAGAAAAGAACTAGTTCAATCTTCATGGTATTCAGGAGTCAGACCATAAACCAAGAAGAGCCAGTCAGTTAAAGAGTTTAGATGGCTAAACAAATCTCAATTCGAACATCATTTAAATTTTTGAAGATTGCTCTGATTGTGCAGTATTGTGATCAATACAAAGCATTAGTCAGTGTTCTAATCTGATCTATTTTTCTCTTTAATGATTGCAGTTTCATTCATTTAGGTCAAAATGAAAGCAGTTAGTTGGTATTTGGAATGAAACCCCTGCACTCCAACTCATCATGCTGGATCATGGTCTAAGGGAGGGTATCTCTTCGGACAATAGGATACAAATACTTATTTACTTGTCAAAACCCATCTCCTTGGCATCCAGTGATGCATGGATGCCCTTGACAAAGACCATCAGAGGGACAAAATACAAACATGGTAAACTCTAGAACCATGGACATCCTAGAAACAGCCATAAAAAACTCTGATAGATGAATAAATCCTTTTCAGATATAATGTAAATTCTCTATGCAGGGCACAACTTCCAGTAACACCTCAACAGGATGACACATGAAAGAAATAATAAAGAACACTCCTCTTTTTGCACTACTCATTGGACAACATGTCCAGAGGAGGAGACGCAACAAGCGTGCATCAGTCAAAAAATTAACTATGGTGAATATCCTAGCTAGAGATCTACAACATGCAAAATGCTCAAGCAGATTTGTCTAGGATGGCAATGAGCAAAACTATAGGCACATATTTACTTGCAGCAATGGGTCTGGCAACTAATGTTAGAATTTCCTGCTTGAGTGCTCATCCAAATATGCTGTGGAAACATCAGATATTCAATCTCCTTCATAAAATCAAAAACTTGCAACATGTTAGACATTGATATTTTAATATTAGCTGGCTAAGGTGGAATTTTTTATCATCTCTTCATATTTTTGGAACCTAAGAAGTATCAAAAGCACTAATGCAAGTGTTATATTACAATTTCAGTGGAACCAGCAAAGGGAAAAAAAGGGTAGCAAGGGGAAACCTAATTTTATGTATAAGCCTTACTGCAATATTATTTTGGCAGTTTTCAATAATAATTTCTTTTCTGAATATGATAATAAAGTAAAGATATCAGGTATTCTAAGATGTTATAAGTCAAGGAAAAACTTGATCCGCTGTTTCTCTCTTGTACCAGAATTTCAAACATTATGTTGATATAACAAAGGATGAAAGTGACAGCAGACCGAGCTGGTTGAGTCTTTGGAGGCTGTACCAAGAGACGTAGGTTCTTCAAATACAACCTTCAATATGGTCTAAGGGATTAAGGGTATTTGGGGGAGTGCTCCCCCTATTGCATAGCTCATTACATATACCCTTTTTCTCCACAACCAAACAGATGAAGAAGAAATGAGACAAGATTGGTACAAGCACAACATCTATGCTGCACACATAAAGGTCATTCAACTGGTTAGCCTAATGTGCAGGCTATGGGAAATCATTAAAACCTACCACCCATAAGAAGTTGGCAGGGGGTTTTAATCCATTTGACAGGAGAGGAAAAAATGGGATTGGAGATCTTGTGATATACAGATAACAAAAGGAGAACCTGCCTCAGCAGCATTGTTGTAGGTATTTAATTGATTTATTTCTCTCACAATCATGTGTTTGTGCACAACATACGCATGTTCTGTTGAAATGTGTGCATGCATGTGTATCAATTAATAAATATGATTTACTTAGAAACATCATCTAGAAAGAGATGACCCAAAGTAATCCATTTACTTCATAACAGGTCAGCCAAACCGGACAGTTCAGGGTGAACCAAGTTGAACCGGCCCAGAACCATGATGATTTAGCCTTTTAATTTGATACAGGAAGCGAACTGCTCGTATCACCCTTATACCAACCCATACTGAATTGTACTAAACCAACCCATACTGAATTGAACCATCCGGTTTGGCCTAGCATAGTAGCGAACATGGGTGGAGCCTTCCAATCCACCAGACCAATATGTCATCAATTCAATATGATACACGCCATACTGAACCATTCCGGTTTGGTATCGGCATGATATCGGTTCCTGGTATGGTGGACCTTGCTTCAATATGTAGTTAGAGTTAAACAATCCTCGTTTTTATATATGATGAAATATATTTGGCCTAACCCCCAATTTGAAGAAACAAGCAAGAGAATGCATATTAAAAATTGCAAATCATTATCTCAATGCACCTCAAGGCATTGTCATTTATCCTTGCATAATTTTCTTACTATTTATTTTCAAGCTAAGCCCAAATTGATTGGGTAAATCCTGATCATAATAGTTATGACCTTTTAATATTTATTTTCATCACTCTAGAAGTAGGAGCATTCGTCAAACGAGTGGCTTATAATGAACACAGGAAAAAAAAAATTACATGCTTGACCATATTATATGTGAAACAAAAACACAACCTTTTAAATTATGTTCAACGCTATGCCATGTCTATGTGAATAATTTTCTCTTCATTGCATGTTTTTGTCACCACTATTTTAGGTCCACGTTGTTTGTATTTAAAACAATAACTTTGAAATATTCATTTTCTATCATCATATTGGCATGCCAACTTTCAAGGAATGTTTTCTAATTAGAAATAAGCAAATTTGTTCATTTTGATATGTGATGCTCATGACTTTGCCTATTATTACAATCAGCATTTTCCATTCCTAACAATAACCATCAAGCCTTGCCCTAATGAAAAATTGTTCCTATTGGTATTATTGTTACATTCTGAAAGGAAATATAGAACGGAATAACCTGACTGAACCTTCTTGTGAAGAATAAAAATGCGAGAAGATTGTTCATCATAAGGGTTTATAGAATATCCTTAGAACTTTCAACTATATAACCATAACTACAACTATAACCATTAAATAATGCCCCAACTATCTGGAGTCAGCTTGACCATGAACAATGTAAGCAAGAGAAGAAAAGAAAAGGAAAGAGAAAAAGAGACAAGGAAAACAGTAACAGGGCAAGGCAAAAACATGAATGATGGTTGTCTTATGTCTAAGGGCTCATTTCTTCATGGGTTCAGATAAAGTACTAAACGGAAAAATATGTATTACAAACTTGAGCAAAAGCACCTTCACATTAAGGCAACTAGCAGCTCGAGCAGCTTCTAGAATGGCTTTACCAACTGGATGATTTGTGTTTGATTCGACTCCAGCAGCTAACCTCAAAATATCAACTTTTGTCCATTGATAATCTAAACTAGTCCTGTACAGAAAGATGAAGATTTATCATTAAAATCTCTAAATCCTAGCTAGTAAAAAAAGTTTTTCTTTAAGTCAATTATGTAAAATCTAAAAAAGAAGATTTAGCATATTAACTTGTAGCAATATATCTGTCTCAGAGAAGCCTGCTAACAACCTACAAATACTTAAGCCCCAAGATAAAGAGTGGCAGACATTAGGTTGACAGTCAACCAATAAATATAACTTGGATTTTGCATTAACTCAACTCAACTCAACTCATCTAAGCCTTTTCCCAACTACATGGGGAACTTGGATTTTGCTTTAAATTAATATAAATCATTTGCGGTCTAGGCAAGGTTTGAAATATCATTTCTTACAAGTGATGTGCTGTTTCACAAGATGGAACAAGATAGGAAGAAACAAATTCTACAAAAATGATTTTCAACTGAATAATAGACAAATGTAGTACTAATAAGTGTTTACTTGCATAAATTTAAGTGTCATTATCAGACATGATGAAGAATATCCGATTCTTCCAGCTTCAAGTGCTATATCTCAACAAATGGTGTGAATCAGTGATTGTGGATGCACATGAATACATCTGTACGTCTAGCATTGAGTTCATATAAATATCCAAAGAAAACTTAAGGCTTGCAATTTTTCTTACAAATAAGATGTAGTCTAGACCATGAGATAATTGCATAATTTTTTTAAAAAATTATGAGTTATGAAAAAAGAAGATTTTCACAAAGCAAAACATAATATTGTAAGCATGATTATATCAATACAACAATTCGATAAGCCATTACCTACATGGCGACACTTAATATTGTTTCTTATCTTTAGTGTAATCAAATATGTTCGATCCACCACCACCACCAGCAGAAACAACAAGATCGTTGGAGATAAAGTTTGTAAACTTTCTGGGTTCTTAATTAACAAATTAGGATTTTCTATTTTGAAGAATCCTGGATAAACTGCTTCTATATTTGTAATATATAGAAGGGTCGCAATGTATCAGACAACCATAACTCTACTAGGAACAAAACATTCTGTCAAAGTAGATGGCATAAGGACAGGGGATATTTCACTGTGTGGTCCGCCTCCAACAATGAATGGATAAACTGTAATTTGTTCCTTATAAATAAAAAATGAAGCCATTTATGTTTTATGTCCAGGAGTTACTAGCAATACTAGTTCAGTATATTTAGCACACAGTATCCATGCTGTGACTAAACAATATTTTTCAGAATAATAGGGTTATTTGATCAAATTGTTATAAAGGGAGTAGTACTTCTCTAGCAACAGAGATGACATTGGCAGATGCTCTGAGACATAAATAATACAACATCGGTCACATGCATTATCGTATTTTTCACCTCAGGTCTAATAATTCTATCATTAAACAAGTATTTATCACTTTTCTTTATGTAAAACTATAAATCTATATGCCACTGGAATACATATACCAGAACCCTGCTATTCATGCTTTATAGTAGAGCAGAAATAGCTCTGTTCATGATAACAATTAATTACAGCACATATGATACTTTCTTGTTAATGAAAGAAAATGGCCTCCTGATGCCACAGTGATTGATGGTGTTATGATGCTTAAATGAATTATAATCCGTTCCCAAGAAACAATTATAGAATAAGAATTCTGTTTCTAGTGGTTAGATTTAAAACATGTATACAAAAGAGTAAACCATTCCGAAGATTTGAAAATATTAATTGCCCTATCACTTAACTTTGAATCCTGATCCCCATCATGCTGAGAGGCTATAATTTTTGTCACCACAGGCTTCCAGTTGTTAAAGTCCCTGTTTTGTCGAATACAACAGTATCAACTTCTGCAAATTTTTCTAAGACATTTCCACCACGTAAAAGCAGTCCTTTGGTTGCTCCTAATGACGTTCCAACCTGAAAATCATATTAGGTCAACAGAACCTTAAGACCAATTAAAGTTATAAGAGGAAAAGTTCATACTGTCAAAACAAAATGAATATGATGTTTTGTTGTACCAGCACGGCTGTAGGCGTTGCCAGCCCAAGAGCACATGGACATGCAACAACCTGCACTATGATGAGAATATTAGACTAGTGATAACCACATGATGAGAATATCCCAAGCAAGACATTAATATAAGCAACAGAATCATGTTACGCTCATGTAGGCATAAACTCAACCTTCGAATATATGTGAATACATGGCATAATGCATTCCTATCCATTTGTAGAGGTTTGAGTTGATCAGACTTTTCACCTCACATGCAATAAATGCATAATCATAAATATGCGTAGGGGTCCTGCATTGATGAGAATTTTGACCTTCCCTGCTGCAAAAGCATATTCTATTCTTTTGTGATTGGCATTTGACATATCTTGCTATTTTTATGAATACTTCTGTCATAGAGAAAATCAAACCTAGAAGCATTTAAATAGGGTTCTAATATAGTTGTATAAGACGCCTTGAGTTTTCCTAGGTGCCACTTGGCGACTTGGTCCCCAGGTAGGTTCATTTTGCTGACATACTCTTCAGCCTTGCATATTTTCTACTTGGTATTTGACATATCTTGCTATTCTTATGAAAATTTCTCCCTTAGAGAAAACAAGACTTAGAAGCATTTAAATAGGGCATTGATATAGCTGAATCAGACCACTTGAGTCTCACTTGGTTTCACTTGGTAACTTGGTCTCACTTAGTTCCCTCATTTTCTCTTTTCAATTATATAATATAAATTAGAGTCTTCTTAATGACCATTTTCCTTGCCATGGTGGAAGAACATTTAGACTGTCATTCAGACAAATCATAGCATGAAATATGATAACCTGCCCGTGCATTTAGAACTTTGTTGCATAATGCCTATCAACTTTTTTCCATTCTATGAAGATTTAAGGTTTTCAATCTGAAACCATAGTACTAGTGCTGTCAACTGCAAGGTACAGAATACGCTACCACACAATATGGGTCTACATGTCCATAATTAAGGGATCATGGCCACAACTACATTATTTTTATAAATATGAAGGAAATCCTTTAGCACTCAATTGTGTTGCTCACATATCAAGTGTTGACATCTTGTTCATACCAGTCCCATAGAGGCAAGAACACATCCTCCCAACCATGAGCCAGAATTGGGCAAACTGGAATAGTATTTCACCATATTCAGATGTATCGACCCTGTATGACCGAGCACAATTTTTTCCTTTTTCAGCTCATCCATGCCAAGGCATGTTGAGATGCACTGCCCCAACAGAACACCCGTACTGAGGGATATTGAAGCGCAGCATATGGGCCAGCCATCAATATGGCACCTATCCTTGAGATCTGAATCCTCAATGGACATCTAAAGTGATGGCGCTTTATATGGTTGTCATGGCTAAGAACCCTATGTTTTCCTCTTATTGTTTTATTTTTTATTTTATCCCAATAGGGAAGTTGTACTGAATCCTGCAACCTCAAAGTTATTTTTATCCTTATTGCTTGAGCTGTGTGGGCCTCCACATGGACTCAAAAAGAATCAGACGCCATATGAATCCAGCCATACCAAGGATTTTCAATGATCCTATCCGAGAACCTGCTTATTTATCAAAGATTAGCCACTGAAAATGCTCCACATGCAACTTTGAACTAATGCAAACATTTTCAACTAGAACAATCGCATATAACCAAATTTTAAAAGAGATGACACAATGAATAAGCTTCAAACTTTTCCTGATTGTTTTAAATTTATATGCTTACTCATAGAATTTAGAGGTAGTCTCTATACATCCATAAGCATAGTCTGATCTAATAGAAGTTTAAGAATTAGCTGCACTAAAATATGAAAAGGTTGATATGAGCACCCTGATTGCCACCTAAAGCATGCACCGCATACAAAAGCATACTCAAGGCTACAAAAGAATATAGAGCATATCAATTGCAGATAACTTGGGAAAAAAGACCAGAAAGGGTTTGATGAACCCAAATAATCATTAGTTTCTCCACCAATCGGTTCCATATGATAAGTAACGTACATTGATTCAGCTTTTTGAGCTTTTTGATTCGTTGTAAACTTTACCTTTCACTTCTTAACATCTTCAATTTTTGTTACCCAAAAGGAGCGTGACCGCAGGAGCAAATAACTGACTAGGGGTGATACAGTGCAGCATTTGAATACGATAAAAAGAAGAGAGAGAAAAGGGGGGGGGGATGCAGATGCCTAGAAATCATTTATACAAAATACCAGTGGGCTTAATTTGATTGATACTTTGGAAGCAATGCATGAGACAGATTAATAAAACATAAGCCAGTGTACTGTATTCATGTTATTAAGTAAGATCCACTTGTTACATAAATGGTAGCTACAAAAGTATATAACTAATTGAACATGTGATCAATAGCCTAAAATGGGAAGGGAACATTCTGAAAGTGGTGTAGAAGCAGAATTGAGATCTCATAGAGGTTATGCAACCCCTGGAAACATTAATATGGCATGATCTTAGTGGTATGATGATGCCTAATATACTTCTACATGCAACATATTGGCCAGACAATTGCCTTATTAAACTTTGTTCTGTTTGTACAATTTGTTGAATAAATGGTCATTTTAAATTATCCCTTTAGTTCCACTATCATGCACATTCCAGAAGTGCTTCTCTGTTTCAACAAAGTGTTATGTCATGGGAGCACCAAACTAAAAAAATGGGTTCACAATAACAGAATAACAAGTCTCAAATTCCTTGATATAATTTGCCTAAAAATAATCACTAAAATACTCAGAAGAATAAGAGACAGCCTTGATTTTTCACTTAAAGTTTTTATACTCATGATTATAAATAAAGTGGGAGGATAAACGTATAATCTTTTTTAATCTAAATGAAAAGAATACATAAAGGATTAAAGTGTTTATCTATAAATTCATGTAAGTACAAAGTTACAAAAACAGCCCACGTTGAACTGATGAAGAATACCTATAATTGGTAACAAGAAATTTTTTCAAAAACTAAAAGTTGGTGTGTAAGTCCTCAAGGAACTAAATTACTTGAGAGGTGGCCAAAGCATGAAAAAGTATAAAACCACCAAATTAGTTCAGCAAGAAGATTTAATATATGTGCAGTTAAAATGAAACCATCCTCGTCCATATCTTCCCTTGGAATCTAAAAAAAAAAATTGTTCTCTTAGTGCAACCATCTGTCAAGGATTAGAGGTTTGCTTGAATATGTTTGCATGAATATGTTTTAATTCCAAACTTCCAATGGAAAGTACAAGATATGGCATACATCATGTATGATGCTCTAATCAGATTTTATTTTTTCCGAAAAATGAGACCACACATATAATAATCTGGGGACAAGTTTCGTTAAGGATTATCCTGATCATGCTTTTACTTGAAAATCTTCATACAGCATTGTGATTCTTCTCCTACAGTTGGTCATATAATAATTGCATGTGATGATTCTTCCACAGATGCCCTTTAAAATCGGCAGGAAAGAGCTTTCCCTGTTTTGCTGTTTCTTGGGCCTTAACTTCTAAGGATCCTCTTTTTCTAAATAAACATATTTGTCCTCGGTTTAAACATAATTTTATCAAGATCATTATTCATGCTTGATTAATAATACGCTGCTGATCTGAATATAGAAAGTTTTAGGAAATGGGGAATATGGATTAGGTTGAGTTTAATATCTCAGGTTTACATGAACAATTTGTTAAGCATTGTTTGGTTGTGCTTGTTATGAAGGCTGGTATGGTCATGAATCTATGCTGATACTTTGTAATGTAAAAAAGAAAGGATTATGAAGGGGAAGAATACTGTTAACCTGATACACATTGCCTATCCACTCCTTAATAGCTTAAGCTTTTGGGGTCAAGTGATTAGTTAACATGGCATCAGAGATCATGTTCCTGGAGGTCATGAGTTCAAAGCCCCTCCAAAGTCAGCTACTATTTAATCCACTTGGCTGTTATCTTGACTCATGTCAGTTGCTGTCTTATTTATCTCTTCACATGCATGGTTCCGGATACATGTGAGGAAGATTGCTAAGATATGCATTGTGGATTACTTCTGCAATAGTTTAAGACATACGTTGTAACTGTCATATGTAAGGAAGTTCAAAATGAAGTTCAGTTAGGAGAAAAACTACGAAGAGGGCAGCCCCCAAACAATGCCATCACATTTTATTCTAAAAAATAAAAAAAGTATTCTTTTAGAAGAATTTAAGACTTTTTATTTTGCTGAACAGCAGCAGAATTCTGTTATGATCTCCTCCATTTCTACCATGTCTAATTTAAATAACTAGCAACAACTAGTACTAGCCTCTTAAGAGAGGAGGAAAATGAAGTAGTAATAGCAAACAGCATTTCCAAGAAACAAATCTAACCCTTTTGTAATAAAATACATTTAGCCTCATCTTACCCTTTAAAACTTTTCAAAAACCATTACCTTGCAACAAATTCTTTTTTCTTTTTTGTGTATAGTGGTGAGGGGAGATCTGTTGAAAAGACCACGTGTGCAGCGTTCTTCACATGTTATGTATGTTACAAACCTAGTGAAAGATTTGCATGTTTTTCATAGATGCATGTCTACTGATACAGTAAAAGAAGAATACATGAGAAATGTGATTGAGCAATTTCTCAGTAAGTTAGAAATATTGATAAGGTAATTATCAGGGTAACTAAGTGACTAACATGAGAAGGGCTTGGTGAATTGTTTATAATTCTGCTAAAGATTATAGTTGTACAGGAATCATACCAAAACACTACAGGAAAGCTGCAAAGCCAGAGACAGAGGACTTCCTTGATGAATAGCAGCTGGTACCAGTCGTGAACCAAACAAATTCCAGAACATAAAAGTAGCAGCAGAGAATGCCATGACTCCATATGTAAAATGCCCAGCTACCTGTTGTCACAACCCATGACTTATTTATGTGCTGTAGTTGAGCATAGAGTATGTCTGATGCAACTATCAGAGCAACAGACGGGAGGGAAGCCAACTTTTGGAGTTCAGTATGATATTGAGATGGGGAAAAAATGCAACACCACACTATGCTAAATCATCAGAAAATTCTGCTTTTATACTTCAGAAAGGAAAGAAAGAAATAATTAGAAGAAAGAGATATAAATACTTATCAATCATGAAAAAGTTTTTAAGTTTCATGAAGAATATAGCATAAAAGAACATAAGCAAACAAGCTTAAGTTGTGTAAATATTGTTAATACAATCACATTAGAGTTTAAATAGAATATGATTGTGAGTTGCCAGCTAGATATTGAGATAATTCCACAAGATGCATCTAATGTGTCTTCAATATAGACTTTAGAGATACTCTCCAAGAATAAGAAATAGCTCGTAGCATACTATTGGAATATCTGAATCAAAATATTGACAAATCAAGTCATTTGACCCATGTCCAATCAGTCATTGAAGGATCCCAACAACACTGTCAGAACTTGGCATAAATGCATGCAGCACCTCCACAACCGTCTCACAAAAGGTCAACGTTAGGTTATATCTAGGTCAAGACCATTACATAGAAAACATGATACATCAAATAACATATAACAATGGATTTATGGTTTAAGCTTTTTCCTCTGGTTTCCAAACACTCTTGTATATTTATTGACTAGTTACTGGAAGATCAGGCATTGTTGCCTAACACATCATATGGATATATGAAGCATCTTCATAACTACATGTCCAAATGTCTAGGTTAGAGCTCATAATCTTCGTCAGGGCCCATAACTTGAGATATAGACTCCTTTCAAGTATCTTTAATACCTTGCCAGTTGTCAAAAGAGGAGTTTTCTGCACATCGGAAACTCACATGTTTGTGCACATTCTCTCATGAGATGGTAAATAAATGGAGCAACACATAGGTGGGCATGAACAACTAACACACTTGGAAATTTCTTAAATGGTTGCAGCCTTCCTAAAAAGGGATAAAGAATAATTGGTACAGATATGAGATGAATTTAAAATGCTGATTTTGGACAGGGAACAAAATTATGATCTAAAGCAATATATATAGAAACCCGGGAAATCCTAAAGCCCAAAAATCAAAGACAAAAGACAATTGGAAGGGCAGGAGGAGGAGAACCACACAATTTATAAAATTTTTTGATAATTTTCAACAAAACTTCCAGCTATACTCTCATCCTTTTCCTCATTTAATCACAAATAAAAATTAATTAATTGATTCTAAGGACCACCTAAAACACTTCCAAGCCTTTCCCAAGAAACTGTAAAGACTTTTGCAAAAATAACAAAATTTGCATCACAAATAGTCATATTATCTCCTTAGCTGATGAACATGGAGACCTCATAGGATTCAACAAAACAATCCTTCTCTTCCCCCATTTCCATGGAGGCTTCATAATAAGCTTACACCTTACACAAGACAAGTTAAAATTGCTGACAGTCTTAAATAAGACAATCAAAGCATATGACTACAGCAAATTTAAACAAATCATGACTCTATAGACACTGTAATTGATCTATTTCATATGATTAACAAGCCATCGAACAGGGAGCATCTCTTTACCAATCCTAGCCTACAACAACCAAGTTACCTCCACAACATACTAAACAGATTTTACATTCTGAATGTCGTGTTGACAAGCAAAGCCTACCAACTCAAAGTTGAATGGAATATAGAAGTGTTAAATAGTAAAGTATTACACACTTTTGATTCAATAATGTAGTAAGTCTTAGAAAGTCTCAAATGGACAATGCGTCACTCAAATGCAATGAAATGGAATTATTGGAGAAGACTATGTTAATTTCATTGAAGTGCTCCTTTGAGCAATTATCTTTGATTTTTTTCCACTCTATGATTGTCAGATCTGCTTTGAAGTGCTCTCTTACTCATACCAATAATCCATTGTTAATGTCTCTCTATGTTCTCAAACAAGGCAAACAACCAATCAACTTCTAAATCTCTATAAATCATTCTTAAACCAACCAAGATTATCAAGCTTTCCTCCAGCATAAGTGGAAAACTTCACAACTCATATTTGAAAGAACTTGTTGGAAGATGTATGTGAGGCATCAGAAAAATTCACATATAAAGGTGTAGACAACAAGTACACCACCTCAAATATATCCTCACCCTTAGATCCCACAAGCCTTATTTATGCAATCCTAGCCATCCAATTCTAAACAAACACAACAAATAAGCTTTTTTACCTTCTCAACCTTGATTCATGCCATGTTATCAATCCCTCCTTGAGCCTATGATCTAATAGGAAGAAGCCATTTAATCCCCTAATCCTAGCCATTAGATTTAGGAAAATCACCTCCCTCATTCCTAAGATCCCTCATCCCCCACCATAAATGCCCCCTCCTCTCCTCCCTCAAAATTCCTATGAAAAAACTCCTAGAAATTAGGCATAAATTAGAAAATTTTAAGAGAATATGTACCATTTTGAATCCACTTAACTCTAGCCCTTTACTTTTCCATCACCCTTCTCTTCCACCTCCGTGAAACTTAAACCTAGTCTTTTACTAGAAAATCATCAAGAAAGGAGCATTCAAGAGCCTTGGGTGCCTACATCCCTCCCCCGCCCCTTCTTTCTTTTTTTTTTAACTTGCTAGCATGCATAAACCCCAAGGAAATCCTCTTCTCTTAAGTACTCCCCATAGGAGGGTTGATAGGGGCAGCAACCATAAGCCCTTCCCTAGCATTAATCTAGGTCTCACCCAAGCCTTATACATTAAGAGGTTCCTAGCCATAGTTTCAAATCTAATGGGATGCCAAGATAGGGTATCATCTGAAGTTCAGAATATGACCTTGCATTATCATCCTAGCATCCTGAACAGTGTATGCTAGGTTAGAGCAAGATAGCAGCACATCCCATTCCATACAAAAACTGGGTCAGCCCATCCTGCATGATTTAATCTTATTCCTAGCTACCTCAAACTAGATGGTGGTGACTCTGAAGACCCTCAGGAGGAAGAGCCCATAAAAGTCATTTTCAGTTCACACAATCTATATCTATTAACTTCTTAGATCTTCTCATTACTTCTATAAGATAAGTTTTCTATTATATCTAAATTTTTAAGTACCAAAATATCATAATAGCTTGTCTACAATGGACTCCCCGACTACATTATGATGAAGATGGCCAAAGATTTCATACCATCCCAGATTCATCTGGTTCTAATTCATAACAAACCCCATTTGTCCCCTTAAATGGATTGTCATGCCACTAACAACAAGATTGTTGACTACCTTTTCAATGTTTTAATTTTGGTTAATTGACTGCCTACTTCAAGTGACAGAAAGCTGGATTCCTTTGTTAGAAGTGTCACTTATCAAAAGGAAGGTTATGCCATTACCTGTCAAAAAATGTAGTTTTAATGGCAAAAGAAGACTAAATTTGCAAATGTATCAAGGTTATTGGCATCTCGAGCTTTAATGTACAGGAGACACATATCTTGCATTAATATCCCAGTATTTATTTAATGGAACACATAGTACTTTACACAGAAAGATAATAACAGTTAAAGTTTAAACACATTCTCATATAAACATTAAACCCAATAAACAGGATCAATGTTTCCTAGATTTGATTTGTTACTTCTGGAAAACAGATGCATATGCTATTCTATGACATAGATGGAAAGTTATACAAAAACCAGAAGATATATAAACCTTGTCAGCCAGCCGTTGCACAGGGGCTTCCCTCATTTGCGCTTCCTCTACCAAGCGAATTATGTCTCCCATAACAGTTTCACCACCTGGTCTTCTAACTTCAACAGTAAGCGTACCATTCAAGTTAATGCTTCCTGCTGTCACTTCAGCCTGGGATAGAAAATCCTGTATTACTTAAAACTTGAAAGCTAGTGCCCAGAAAAAGGATGAAATGTAAAGAAAATGATGGTGCAAGATTAAGCACATATCAAAAGAATTTTTAAGAATTAATCAAATGAGAGAAGCAAAAGGAATACCCCAGACAGCTTTGTCACTGGCAAAGGTTCACCAGTGAAACTTGATTCATCAACTGTGCTCCTTCCAGCTTTCACAATTCCATCTGCTGGAACACGGTCCTAAATGGTTCAAAGTGACCAAGAATGAATAGATAATGTAAACATAGTTCAAATCAGATTGAGATGAGAAATAATTTAGTAAAAAAACAATAGACAGACTTAGAGGTAGTACTGTGAGAAAGACCAGAATTAGAAAAGAACAAACAAAGATCATTGTATGTGAATTGAAGAGACATAGATAGTGTTATAACTCTGATAGAATATATTAGGTCTTATTCTGCCTGGAATGCTTTATTAATCCTAATTCATCTTCAACCCATATGTTTGGCCACTATCCTATAACGAATTGTATTATCTCATTCTAATTTCATCCAAAATTTCATACCTCACCATGTGTATCAAGGAAATGAAAAGGCTCATTTACGTACCCCGGGTAGAACAACAATATGGTCTCCAATGGCAAGGTTACTGCAAGGAACCTCAACAAGTGAAGATGGCTGCTCAGCATCACTGTTAACCATGAGGCGGGCCTTTGTTGGGAGAATATTAAGAAGTCCAGTCATGTCACTGGTAGCTTTTAGCTTTGCTCTTTGTTCAAGATTCTTCCCTAGAAGGACGAATGCTATTAGCATTATTGGTTCCTCAAAAAATGTCTTCCATCCCTGCATAAGCCCCATATGGTGTTGGCAAAAGACATCAGTTGTAGTTCACAAGCCAATTATGCAATCATAGCTTCCATAAGCAACAAACCAATAAAGATGAAAAGGATATGCCAAATCATTCATTCATAAATATTTAAGAAAAACACTATATCTAGAATAAGTAGATTGACTTTAGCAGCTATGGTTGCATGATAATATAGATGAGTATAATACAAATTAGAAACACAGGCTTGCATCTCATTAAATAAATGATAATTATAAACACGATATTTTGTTTATGAAGCTCATGCTTTATCTAGTTAAATATACTAGTATTTGACATGTACAATGCATGTGAGAAAGAAGCATCAAAAGCTGCAATCTCACAAATAATTCCAGATTTTTTTTTTGTATTTTAGTGACTTGATAAGCACAGTGTCAATCCCTCTGGGCTGGTGCATGTATTTATCTCATCCCAGAAGAGAATAAAAAGTGAAGAAAGATGGTTCATTTATCACATATAGGAGGGTCTACAAAAGACTGGAAGACGTGCTGTCTGTGAACCTAGGGTTTTATTTCTTGCAAAAGACTCCATGCCTCTCCATGCTTTGGCCAGACATGAATTCTTTCGCATTTATATTAATTGGACGATGATCATATATTGGACATAGATAAAGTAATATGGAACAGGAACTAGCTTATTATCACATTCTGTCAGAAGGAATGAACTTGAATATCATCCCTTGATTTATTCTAGTCTTTACTAGCAATAAATCCAAAGTAGATCCTTCCATGTCCAGCATGGTAAACAGATCCGATCGGCTGGGCCAAACCGAACTGAATTGAACCCGAAGACGGCTAAATTTTGCATTTTGGTTCAATACAAAGAGCCTCTCATGAGCTCTCAACACTCTCTCTCTCTCTCTCTCTCTCTCTCTCATGGAAAACTTCATATAATCTTGTTTTTATCAGAAAATTTGAGCCAAAGGGAAGATTTCAGCCAAAATCAAGTATGCTTCCTCTCATTCTCCTTCTTCCTCTCTTTTTTTTTATATTTTACCTACTTTAAATCTCCCAAAAATGGAAAAACATGAGAAAATCATGCCAAAATGTAAGAATTTTGCATGATTTCATAGTATGTTGTAGATCTAAGAATGATCTACTCATATCAACCGAAATCTTAATTTTTTCTTAAATATTTTATTTAAAATTAAAACTATAATTTTCAATTAAAAAATTAAAAATAATAGAATTTCAAAGTGACTGTAAAATCAGAAACATAATTAGGACTATGCTGGCTACTTTCTACCAAAGTTTTAAACTTTAAAGGATAAAGATATCCCGATTTTTTCACAAAATGAGATACTATGCATCCTTTCCCATCTCATCCTGTCCTAACCCTTGATCTAATAAGGTGTCTCAGTACTTGAAATGTTTTTTCTTAACAAAAATCTTTTTTATGAAGCTTTTGTGTTTTATTCAATTTTTAAACATATTTGCACTACAAAAGTTATAGTATTATGACAAATTAAATATATTTAAAATTAACAAAATCTTTCAGATGAGACAAAATGGCTGTTTCAGCCCCCATCACGCCAAGACTTGAATCATTGCTTTTTATCTCAATTTCAATTTAATTTATTAAAATTTAGTATGTTTATTAATTTCATAACCAAAGCCTAAATTTCAATAAATTTAAAAATTAATGGTACATGAATCTAAATTAAAGTCAATTTTTCAAAAATTTCATAATAAAAAATAATTTTGAATAAAAAATAATTCAAAATTTTAAATTAAGTAAAAAATGAAAAATTAGTACCATCTAGAGATATTTTAAAAGTATTTTCTAATGTATTGATCATATTTTTTTGCATGATAGCAAAAAATCATTATTTTTAAAAAATAATTAAATTATTATGGAGTGAGAAAAATTTGTATGTAGCACCTAGGAGATTGGTGTTGCACGAATCTGAATTAAAATTAAAATTTTAAAATATTCTAAAATTTTTAACATTTTCAAAATTATTAAATTAATTTATAAAATTACAAAAAATTAGCGTTTAAAATTCTTCCATCATTTACCTGTTTAGTAATTTGATTCATCAAATAAATAATTGACTTTTCAGTACACTAATGTGAATTTGATTTCATATTTGCATTGATTCACAACAAACAAAGGACCCATCTCGTGCAAAAGTGCCTCAATAACTTAATCAATATTCACTACAATATCTGACTCAGATTAAAGTGCATTGAGGAGGAAGTGGAGTTGAAGTATGCAGGTCCACTACATATAATGACTTCGTCTACGATGAAGCGTTTTCGATGATTGGATGGTTTGAGGGTGAGCAATAGGAACCGAAGCGGATAAGTTAGGAACACCTCTTTGATCATCAAAAGAGATCACTAAAGAGGCTAGGATAGATCTAGGTAGACGGGCTCAGAAATACATGCCAGTGATAGAGGTTGAAAATCATCAAAGGGCTCCATGTTTAAGACATTCTCCCTAAGATTTAAGAGGAAGCTACAAGGAAGAAGCCAATATAGCACTCAGTTAGTAGAGTAAGAAAGCTAGGGATGAGGAATGGAAGAGAGCAGCAGCTTCCTAGACCAAAAAGAAGAGGAAGGCATTGCATAGAGTGTAGAACTCAATGCACTTGGATTCAAAGACCTAGAGTCCTAATTCACTCATGCCATTCAGGCCATCGGACGTGATATGATAGAACCAACGAGAAGTCTATTGCTTACAAGAGACAGGACCCACTACATTATTTGGGATATAAAGATACTGATGCAAATAATATATCACATGAAGTAGGATCTCTGGATGTATCTGGATCAAATTCACATACTGGATCTATTCCATGTCAGTTGGTTGACTCACATCCGTCTGAATATGAATATAGATATAGATATCCCTCATCAATGCATCATCTTATTGACATCCTACATTCGAGGCTTTAAGTGACTACTGCATTCTAGTACCGCAGCCTCGCCATGCTTACAGATCATATTTTGGTAGTTCAATCTTTACATGGATGGGCCAGTATTCCGTCACACACTAGGGGTAAAATGATGAAACACGAAAAAAAGAAGGATATGGTCATCCAACAGAGTGGAGCCACGATACTTATACAAGCTAGGTTTCCCTCTCAGGCACAAACTATAAACAAGACCCTAACGTCTATGAGTGGCATAAACACTCCACCAAATATTAGATATATGTACATATTATTTTTATGTATTGGTTATATAAAATTTACCTATTTAAAATTCTTGTTCTTATGTAATTTAAAAACATATCATTATATTAGATTTGCCATTAATGATATAATAATATGCCTTATTTTCATAACTTTCATTTGATACCATAAAATACCTCGAAGCACAAACAAAAAGCATTGCAAATTGAAAAAAAAAAACTTTAAAATTCAGTATACCACATAAGAAAAGAAAAAAATTGAAAACCAATAAAAAATTGCAAAAATATTGAACCAGCTCAAGCCAGCGATACACTACCAGTTTAGTTTGGTTTGGTGCCAAGCCAATCCAATACTGATTCACAGTTCTACCTACCTTGACGTCCAGGTTGATGATTCTTTATTTTCTATCTACAATTAGGCACACTACACATATAATAACATTAGGGGTTTACTTAGTAGTTAAGCTAGTGCCACACCATTCTGATTCTATTTGATTGTTCTCAATGAAGCCGAAGCACAAACTCATCTTGTTCTAAGACCATCAAGGGAATGAACACTAATATAAGCATTATCTTGAGAAAACTGAAGTGATCAAAAGGTGTGTAATGAGGCATTTCAAGAGTTCAGTCTAAATCTCTATTAGAATCTGAAGGATACAAAGCTTATGGATATTTAACATGATGAAGCCAAGATGTTGGAATGTAGAACAAGAGAAAAGAGTTCATTTAGGGGTAGCAAAGAGCAGTTCAAGTATGAGGGAAACTGCCATAATAAAAAGTCCCTACACTATCTACCTTAACAGAGAGAGTTAAGGAGATCAAGTTTTTCCCTGGCATGGCTAATGATCTTAAAAGTTTTTCCCTAGCATGGCCAATGTTCTAAAATGGAGTTACTATTGAGAGAAACATGGATATAGAATGATGAAAAAGGTTTTCCAAGAAAGTGAAATTTAGCGGTAATCTTTTTACTGCTAAAGGAATAAAAGTGAACCCCCATAATCTGCATTTTGGATGATAAATGGATCAGGAAGAGAGAAGATGGAGATAACTCCATTTAGCTAAAGAGGTACCTTTCAAGATGAAAGTTAAAAAAGATGAGGTATCCAAGCGATACCCTTGTCTTGCTATTAGAATTAGGGCACACATGGAGGATATAATGGAAATTAAAAGAGCCTTTTTGAAAAATGAGATCCTACATGCATAATGGGAATAAAAACAAATTTTCTATAATGAGATTTCATAAGGAAGAACCAACTCTACTTACTTTCATAATATTTCCTTTGAGAAACAATTAATCAAAGGCTATAGATCAACCAACCAATTAAAATATTAAATAAAAATTACAAAATTTGTTCATGAAGTATTAGCAAGGAGGTTGAAAAAGAGATATGTAGATGTTAAGAAATTAGAGACGGTAAGGAGCGAGGGGGTGCATCTCGGCCATCTTGTCCCATTCCTATGAGAACACAGAACGGGGACAAGGACAAGACATCGAATCCCAATACTATAGGGATAGCCAAAGAAAAAAGAAAAGAAAGAAAGGAAGAAAAGAAGAAAGAATGAATATAAAGAAGAGGAAAGGGGAAAGAAAGGAAATAAATAAATAAATAAATAAAAGAAAATGAAGAAAAATTAAAAGGAAAAGATACCAAGGTATTGGGATGCTCTACTAGGATAAGGTAGGATTGTAGGGCATTGCATTTCATAGAGCAATCAGGACACAACCATCTCCTAAGATTTAAAACCTTGAATTAGAGCATTTTAATTGGGGATATATATGACATATGATGTCAAGATTGAAATATCACATATCATTCTCATGTATATAGCATGATGGCATATCTCCACTTGTATATATTAAATGTTTTCTCCATTTTTCTAATGTCAGTCAATGGTGAGTAATGTTTATTATGCATGCTTTGCGAATGACAGCACGATAATCAGCGCAGCCTATATTTCTCATTGCAATCAATTATCTTGCTTACTGATCAGTATGATGAACTAATACATGTTCGTTGTCATAGTATAACTGCCAACCACATAACAAGCAAGGTAAGATAAAGATTGATATATAGCATATCTTTTATCCGGAACAAAGTTGTGCTGCGTCATGAACTAGACCACTTCAAGGATTGTCGTTACCAGCTGGGCATGAAAGCTGCTATGGAACTGACCACAAATGATGATAAAGCACCTAAACCAACTAAAGTGTTCATGTTTGGAGATCCGTTGAGTAAACTCCTCAATCCATCATGAATAAGTTTGCGCCCAGGGCCAATGAATGTCATTAATGAGAGTGATAAATGAAATCCAGTTGAGTGTAATGCATGTAACCACGAGGAGGCATTAGCTCCAAAAAAATGAGCAACATGTCCCAAAAGGCATACAGCACATAAAGCCCACGAGACAGCAAGCTCTTGACCTGAGAAGAACAAGAAAATATATATGTATTTATAGTTAGTCAAAAGAAGATATCAGTTTTACATTGTAATAAATTTCACTTTGAACTAGAAAAAGCTTTTAGATATTGGAATGATCCAATAATTCTAATACCAATCAATTGCAATAAACCAAAGAGGAAAAAAAAATTGTTTTCTGGTTGATGGATTTTGGAAGCAAGTTAAAAAGAAAAAGAAAAGCATACCACTTTCTTTTAAGCGCTGCAGCTTTTCATCCATCTTCTTTTCAAACACTCTGTACAAGTTCACTTTTGAAGTATCTGTTATAAAGATCCAATAATAATGAACTGAAGATTAACGTGGAGAAAATAGTATTTCATATATTATATAACATAATATCAAGATCTACAAAACTGATATCAAGAACGGTATGGTATAATACCGGCTTATTATAATCTGGTCGGTCCAGTATGGTATGCATCCCATATCAAAATAAGGTGTCAATAATTTTTCTCATTCCATCTAGTTCAAACTGGTTCAGTTTATACTGAATCAAACATTGGTATCGCACCAATATCTTACTGATATAGTCTAGTCAATATAGATCAGTACCAGTCAGTACAATAGACCTTGTATAATATTGTATAACATAGTGCTTAATCACTAGACTAGATTCAAGTTCAATATGATAAAGCATCATTGCATGCTTCACCAATTATGACAATGCACAGGCTGAAACAGTTGCAGTGCAGCTTGGTCTAGCGAACCACTCGATAAGCTAATTTAGGGCCTGTTTGAGATAGTTGTTGGCCAACAGTTATCTCACATAATTGCTGAAAAATAGTCAATTCAAGAAATTCAGCAGCCAATCTGAACAAGACCTTAGACTTTTTGCTGTTTTGCCTCATCAAATAGGTACGTTATAGTTCATCAAATCAAGATAATTTTATGACAACATTTAGGATTATGATTTAAAGTGGCATACATGTACATACAAACATATTTGTATGTATACATATATATGGATGTATGCACGTATACATATGTACGTGCGTCTCTATATATCTATTAAAGCAGAAGTATCTGCCCTATTTGTTTGTCATGTGGCAACTCTCATTTAAATCTCTCTTCCTCTCCTTAAAACATGTCCTCTCTTATATATTTGTCCTTTTAGGCCCCGGATATGATTCAATTTTAGTGTGCTGGTTGGCGGTGGCATAGCATTCAGCAATAGGAAGGGGATCAAACTGGTACTCAGTAGCATTTGGTTTGATGGCTTAAAAGAATTGTGGACCATCCATGATGAACTATGGCCAACCACACGACTGCTCTCTTCTCTAAACCTGGTCCGATAGGTTAAGAGATTTGGGAATTGATAATTTGGGATACGATACAGAACATGAATTGACCTGTCTAAGCTTTTGTAGGCCCTACACGGTGACTCCACCATCTCTCAGGCTCATAGCTTAATAATAAATGAAAAAACTGACAATGACTATGATCCATCTGCTATTCCTTTCGGACTTGACAGCACATGCAATGAACTCTCAGCTTTTGCTTGAATTCTTGATCGATGCATGAAGTAAGAAGTTGTCACTATTAGTTGCAATCCTTCTTCTTAAGTGAAAACCATTTAAAGAATTGTACTATCAATTGAACAAACCAAATCGGAGAACCAGGTGATGGGACGTGTTGAAATGACAGCAAGTTTAGGAGAGTCGGCAAGGTGGTTGCATCATTCAGGCATCCAAACACTCTATTTTGGGACAATGTCCATTGGAACCAAACTAGCTTTAAGACGCATAACCAGAAGCCATAAAAGGAGAACAGGCATGATATTATTTGTACGTACTATAACTATGATTAAGTATGATGTACGATCTATATCATATCAAGGCTGGAAGAAATAGTTGGAATATAACTATAAGGGCACAACAGAGCCAAATCAAGATAAGGTTCGTCAGGATCCAACTTGACCATGAAACTACCCATCTCTAGCATAAAAAACTGAATCATTCTTAGCCTGTTTGATAATCCACAGGATTCAAAGGTCTTTTTCTCTATATGTGAATGACTGGAAAAGATCTGACTCCTATCCTTTAACAGCAAAAATCAAGTTTCCTACAAAATAGACTGAGAAAGATCCAGTTCATGCAAGCCAAGCCCGGCCTGCTATCATTTAATACTGAAAATTTTATTCTCAATTCTGTGGATCCATTGACATTTTTTGCAACACATTTTTTGGTTGTACTGGTAGGACACCAACAATACCATAACATGGGAAGGCAGCAGGCATCATGTTTTATTTAACTTTATGCTAGAGATGGGTAGTTTCTCCATTACTCTTTGATTGTCACATGTTCATTACTCTTTGATTGTCGCATGTTAAACTTTTTTCCCTTTCTCTTTTAAAAGGCCAACTTCCATCTATTTTTGATTGCTGTGTGCCAAAATTTCTTGCTTTTTTTCCCCTTTTCTAACTATGCTGTTTTACTTTTTTTCTTTTCAATTAATTTTTTTTAACCAATTCAAATATTTGTTTAGCCAATTTAATTTTTAGCCGATCAAACTATTAATTTTTCTAGCTGGTTTTCTTTCTCTTTTTCAATAGAAAACAGTTTTTTTAGTCAAAACCTTTTTTAATCAACCATTATTTTTTTATTCGATTCTTTTTCTTTTCTCCAATGGGGAATACTTTTTTTGCCTGTCTGAAACTTTTAATCAAATTATTAATTTTTTTAGCTAATTCTTTTTTTTCTATGGCAAACAATTTTTTCCAATACAATTTTTTAATCAAACAATCAATTTTTTAGCCAATTTTTATTTTTCCTCCCACGGAGAATATTTTTCTCTCCTTGAATTTTTTTACATAAATATGTTAAATTTTTTAGTTGGTTCTTTTTTCCTTTTCCTGTGAAAAACATCTTTTTCTTTTTTTCTTTTTCCCCTCGAATTTTTTTACACAAAACTATAAATTTTTTAGCCGATTCTTCTCTTTTTTTCCTATGGAAAACATTTTTAGTTTGACACTATTAATTTTTTAGATTAAACTATTTTTTAAGCCCGTTCTTGTTTTCCCATAGGGAACATTTTTTCCAATTAGAAACTATTAATTTTTGTTATCTTAGCTCATGTTCACTATTTTCATTTTTATTTTCTAGTTGGAAAGAAGCCCATTTTTTTTTAGTGCGGAATCAAAATTTTTCTTGATTTATGAAAAAGAGAGCAATAATAACTACTTATGAAGACACAACTATCAAATACACATGGCTTTTATTTTATAATGAGTTTTTTTTTCACTTCAAATTATGCTTGGTTCTTCTCTTCTTTTTTTTTCCAATAGGGAACAATCAATAGCAATTCCCTGGTAGTCATATAATATATAAAAAAAAACTTTTATACACAATTAAATTTAAATATGATTTTAACTTCTTATTAGATTATTGAGTAGAAATATATGTTATTTGCCCCTTTATATTCTATGACAGTTATTACAAATAGATTTTCATGTGACTAAATTTCTACTTACTATTTAATATCTACTAAGCCTTATATATATATATATATATATATATATATATATATATATATAATATATAGTATTTAAATACAAAAACTATTTTTGCCACATGCCTAGAAAGAAAAGAATTACATTATAATATATGACCACATGGCAAAAGTTGATTTTATCTCCATGGCGGAAGCTTGTGAAAAATCTCTCAGCTTTCACTTTTAGATGACTTGGCACAACCAAAGAGTCCTTATTATTGCTGATGTTTTGCTGCTCTTTTCCCTTTCAGTTCTCATATAAAAATATTTTTTTACTGATGTTATCTTTTCTACTTTACCTTATTTCAAATTACATTGCTGGCAAACTAATCCGCATACTTATTTCTCTCTCTTTAAGTATGAGACAAGTTAAATTTTCAATTACCATAATATTTAAATATTAGATTATATTTAGTTATGTGAAAATAAAATTAATGGTACAAAATAAATATGATAAATAAATAAGAGACAATGAAATAGCTCAGCGTAGAAAACTAAGTTTTTCTTGTCTACTATGTAAAGTTAAATTAAATAGCTCTTAAATATTATTTAATTGTGAAATCAAAGCATTATCCAAGGAAAGCACTATAAAAGCTTCGTTAGGACTAAAATAGCCATTTTTGTAATAGCCACATGTCTATCAAAAAGAGTTTTATTTCATTTAGATTATATTTATATCTTTTAAAAAACCTTATTTTAAATATTTTTAATTTAAAATAACTTAATCAATACATATATTCTATCTATCTAATTTTTAATTTAAAAATAATAAATTTAAATTTAAATTTAGTAATATAAAACTAAATATATATAAATCACTATTTTATTTATCTTATTAATCCATGCCGTGCAACACTTTCCCATCTCATTACTATGAACACTGAAAAGATTTATTATATTGTTGCCACATGTTTAATCATATTAATTCCTCTTTATCTCATTAATTTCGGTTCCCATCTCATTATTTTTTTAAAAAAAGTAAAAAGTATGAACAAAAATGACCCAAATTCAAAGGTTTATCTTGAAGTTTGATGGGATCTTCTCTGGGACCATATCATTTTAATCTATTATTTGTTTAAGCATGTATATAACATATGATTATAGGACAGTCGAATTAATGCTAGAGCTCTAAAAATATTTTATAATATAAAATTATACAATTTTTTAAATATTTTATAAAATAATAGTCAATTTATTGGTCTATAAAAAATTTCTTAATTTCAAACCTTTTAATCTTATTTTTATTTTTTAAATCTAAATTAAATCAATGCAGAAAATTATAAATTTTAAAATTTTTTATATTTTAAAATTTTTTATTTTAATTTTGTGTTAAATTTAAATCAAATCAACACTAGTGTAATTATAAAAATTTATATTTCATATATTTATAGAATAATAGATCAATCTATAAAATTAGCCTATAAAAAATATTTCTAAATTTTCAAACTTTTATCTTATTTATAGTTTTGAAATTTAAATCAAATCTGCACTTTTATGTATCTATATATAAAGCGGAAGCTGAAAGAAAGTTCTTATAGTTTCCACACGACACGTCCTTTTCTAAAAATAAAGATGAAATGGAAACTTGGGGAGTGGATTGGTTAATGGATTTGACTCATGTCAATAGATGCTTCCAAGGCTAGCTCATCTCTAGCATTTTTCTTTTTATATTCTTCTATTGAAAAGTTGGAATATATATACATAAGAAAATAAAAAAAAGGTGTACCTTATTAAAATACAAAACATAAAATATAAATATAAAAAATATGTTGATTGAGATTTACAAAATATGAATGAAATTAAAAACAAAGGTGCGACAAAAAAAAGATAAATAAATAAAATGACTAAGTATAAATTTTAAAATAAAAAATTAGACATGATTCAAACTAAAAAAAATAGGAGTATAATAATGTTATTATAAATCATAATAATCAAACATAATACCAAAGTAATGACAAAATAAAATAAATTACAAATATAAAAAGCTATAAATAATAATAATATCATTTATTTATATCTTAGTAAAGTGGCATTTGAGAGATCAGGTTGAAGATGGTTGGAGGGTTCTAATGTTTTAGCCTTGAGTTCTTTCGAATGTGGGATTCTAATGTTTTAGCCTTGAGTTCTTTCAAACATGAGTTGCAGAATCTCTGGTTTTTCGAACACTCTAGTTTTCTGAACACTCTTGCTTTAAGATTACCGCTCCGACTGCTGGGCTCGTGATCTTCAGCGATCTTCGCTGTTTTTCGCTGTCTGACCCTACCAGATCATGGATAGCACTGTCCCCTCTACTCCTCATGCTGTGGATGGAGCTAAGATGGACCGTATGCCATGGAGACGTGCTGCTGAAACCCGTTTTATATGGGTTGCTCCGTCTCCTTCTCCGACAGAGGTGGCGAAGCTGGAAACGCACTTCTCGGAGATAATCCAAGTGCCTACTGAGGCATTGGAGGCTGAAGCTTCTGAATGGGAGAAGATGGCCATTATAGCAAGGAGCTTTCATCGTTGGGTACCACCGGAAGCTATCATCCAGGAGTTTTGGCGAGCTGGGATTCCCGGTGAAATAGATGCTATATCTTCAGATTCTCTGAGCTCAAAGCGAAGGAGATGGTCCTAGGGAGGCCGTGGATTGCCAATGGTCAACCCATAGCCACTGAGGGATGGTCTTTGGAATTCATCCCAGCGCCAGATTCAGTGGCAACGGCCCTGCTTTGGGTAAGGCTTCCTAACTAGCCACTGGAATTCTGGGCAGACGAGATTTTGTACACCATCCTTGCTCCTGCAGGCCAATTTGTATGCTATGATTCCTCAACCAAAGAGAAAAACAAAGGTGGCTTCACCCGAGCCTATGTAAGGATCGATCTCCATCGGCCGCTTCGGCCGGGAGCCAGGGTCAGGGGTACCCAAGCTTTATTTTAGCAGCAATACGCATATGAGCACCTCGAAGGGATTTGTCCCAGGTGTGGATCCATACATCTTGATAGACCTTGTTCCTCTTTGCCAAAGGCTGAATCTATTCTGCTGGATCCAAGTTCGGTCCTTGGATGGCAGCGCTAAGACGGCGGAGATCTTCCCAAGCCCCACCACCGGAGCTGAGGAGGAAGACCCCAACTAGTTCTAACCCTGGCCCAGTCCCTCGGTCGGAGGAGGGTTGGCAAGAGCCGGCAAAGGTTGCACGCCGGAGGTCCAAGAACACTTCAGTTCAGCTGGGTTCCCCTGTTTAAGTCTCTGCTCAGAAGACAGTGGCTAAGAGGGCTGAGGGGGGCGTGTCGGCTGTTTTTGGGCGTGTCGAGCTCCCAGGGACTGATCCTGAGATGGTTCTGCAGCTCAAACAGTGAGTTGTGAAGTTCAGCAGCAGCTAAACTCACAATTGATCTCGGAGAACCCATTTGCACTGCTGGGCTCAGATAAATGGGCCGATCGGCCCAGTGGTAGCAAGGATGCTTACCCGGCGAAGACTCATTTTCATTGAGTCACCACTAAAAATGAAAAAAGAAAAGGAAAAATGACTTCACTTAAAACAAAAAGAGTGCAGGACAAAATTATCTTCTCAGCGTCCCCGGACTTGGATCAGGGCACTGCTGCCCTGGTGATCCAGGGTGCGAAATCCACCCAGAGCTAAGGGTGATTTCCGAAGACGAGAACAGTGTATCTGATCTGCCAACCCAGCTGGAGAGACGAAGCCATGAGTCCACTGTCTCCTGCTTAAAGGAAGTCATCATGGGGCAGGGACAGGACATACAGATAAGGGCCATGCCCCCCTCGGATGTTGAGCCTGCTGAAGTTATTGAGGGCACACTGCGGATGGATTGTTCTAAGGTGTCCGGAGGAAGGTATCTCGGTTTCTGGGTGCCTTCCTGTCACTGATATGTTAGTGGATAAGGCTGGGGCCCAACCACCCCAACCATAATATGAAGATCCTTATTTGGAATGTTAGGAGAGCCTGCAAACCTTCATTTCGCTCCTTTTTTTTGGAGATTAATGCAGCTTCATAGCTGTGACATATATATTCTATTAGAAGCTCGACTGTCGGGAGACAGTTTAGTCTGGTTCCGAAGACAGGTTGTTAGATCATGGTCTTCGTATGCAGTAGAATCCATGGGTCTTTCTAGAGGTATTGTGGTTCTCTGACGTAACAATGCCATCTAGGTTGATGCCTTTCCCCGGTGTAATCAATAGGTTGCTATTGTTATCTCTGAGGGAACTTCTGTCCCCTGGCTTCTTTCGGGAGTTTATGCTAGCACTGACTTCAGGAAAAGGTGAGTTCTATGGTCTGAGATTCTCTCTCTTCTTAATAAGGATTGCACATCCCTCATTGCAGGTGACTTTAATTGTATCACTGGGGCCAGTGAGAAAAGAGGGGGCAGACAGGTTGTTGATTCAGCGGATATAGCTGAGTTCATGTCATTCATCTCCTCTGCTAGGCTGCTTGATTTAGGGTTCTCAGATCCTCAATTTACGTGGTGTAATAATCGTCGGGGTTCAGCTCGAGTTTGGGAGAGATTGGATAGGGCTATGGCCACGGATCAGTGGCTCCAGATCTACCCTTTGCCATTGTTACTCATCTTCCGAGGATCGCTTCTGACCACTGTCCCATCCTGATATCCACGGAGGCGGAGGCGGAGGCGGCTTCGCAATAGAGGAAACAGTTTCGATTTGAGCAGTTTTGGACATCTTATTCCTCGGCTCGAACCATTATCTCCCAAGTTTGGTGCCTGCCGGTGAGAGATAGTGCTGTGTACAGGCTATCTAGACGACTCGAGCTAGCGAGGCACCGACTTTCCAGATGGAACAAAGTGAAGGTACGGGACCTAATCAGGAAAGTTGAACAGGTGAAAGCTGAAATAGTTACCCTACAGAGTAGAGAGGGCACTGAAGGTTGCCTCCCTAATTCTGATCTTATTGGTCTCAAAGCTATGTTAGCCCGCCACCACTCACTTTTACAGCAGCAGAAGATTTACTGAAGGCAGAGGTCTCGAACATACTCGATTCGCGAGGGGGATCGCAATAGCAGATTTTTTCATCAGGCCACCCTGAGACGTAGAGCTACTAATAGGATTCAACGTATAGCTGATGAGGAAGGGCATTATCAGGAAGACATCTATGTCATAAGGGACCAGCTTTATCATTTTTTTCAGTCCAGATGGTCTGAGCATACTGGCGATGGATTTTCTATCCACTCGGTCCTTGATTCTAAGAAGGTCTTTGCAAAAGAGAATGACCTTCTTACTGGACCTATCACTGCGGACGAAATTCGATCGGCTTTATGGAATCTTAGGCCTGATGGTTTTCGGTCCTTTTTCTTCCGAACATATTGGAATATTGTGGGCCACGACGTTGTGCAGACCATCCTGAGTGCTTCCAATCTCATAGTATTCCTGCTGACCGGAATTGGACACTTATCACTCTTGTGCCCAAATGTTCAAATGCATCCTCTCCGCTTCATTTTCAGCCCATCAGCCTTTGCACTACCTGTACAAGGTCTGTGCTCGGCTATTAGCAAATCAAATGAGGAAGGTGATCCCCTGCTTTATTTCTGTGGAGCAGGGAGCTTTTATTAAAGGGCGCAGCATTTCAGACAATGTCCTTATAGCACAGGAATTTATGTACGATCTTCACAGATCATTTGGTCGACAGTGTCTTATGTTGTTAAGCTAGACATGGAATGAGCTTACGATAGATTGAGTTGAGCCTTTCCGCATCGTACTCTTCTTAAATCTAGGATTGATGGGATGTTTATTGATTGGATCATGGCTTGCATCCATAGATCATCTTTCTCGCTTATTATTAATGGTAGCCAGACCGATTTCTTCCCTTCTGCTGTGGGGTTGCGCTAAGGAAGCCCACTTTCCCCCTTCTTGTTCATCCTTACTGCTGACTTATCACATGCTCTCTACCTGGCACAGCAGGATCTTCGCATTACCCCCTTCATGCCGGGTCCGGATGGGCCTTCGGTCTTTCATCTTCTTTTTGCTGATGACTGCATTTTGCTGGAACATGCCAATGTTCGCAATGCAACCACCTATGCTTCTATTATTCAGGATTACTGTCAAGCCTTGGGGCAAAAGGTCACCTTCAGAAGTCTATGGTATGCTTTAGCCCGAAAACTTTCAATGTAATGAGGGAAGCCATCCTTCATTCTTTCGGCATCTCCATACAGGCTGACCAACTTACGCATTTGGGGATTCCTATCACCGAAAGACGGCCACGCTGCGATGATTTCAGTGAGCTAGAGTGTCAGGTTCGTGATCGCATCGATGGATGGCAGGTAACTGGGTTATCGATGATGACAAGGATCACCCTCCTAAGTTCGGTTCTAGCGTCCCTTCCTCTTCATCTTCTATCTAATACTGCTATCCCGATTACTTGCCTAAAAAGGATTAAAAGATGCTTTAAAAACTTTCTTTAGGCCTCGATGCAGGATGGTCATGGTATTCATCTACATGCATGGGACATTGTGTTTGTCGATATCTGAAGGTGGCCTTGGTATTCAGTCTTTGATTGTGAGAAGAGGCTATGCTTACTAGGCACACCTCGAGGTTCATTCTTGATCAGCACTGCTTCTGGAGCTCTGTCATGCATGCTAGATATGGCGAGTGGACTTCTGCTATAGATTTTTAGTCTTTCCATGGTTATTCTTTTTTCTGCAATGAGGTTTACAGAAGGGCGCCGACTCTCTTGGACAACATCACGTGGATGATTGGAGATGGCTCATCGGTGGATATTGCCAGGACACATAGATTGCAGAGCTTTCACTCTCAGCTGGCCTACTTTCATCAGTATAGATGTTCCCAGTAGTATAAGAGTCTCTAATATGATTTCTCAAGATCTTCTCTCTTGGCATATACCAACGGTATCCCTGTTTTTTGGTGAGGAGCTTGCTCATCGGATTTGTCTATTCTACTTGTAGCAGGCTATGCTGATGATACCAGATTATGGAAGAGATCATGTCTCTCCAGGCTCCGACCATGGATCTAATGAAGATCTTTAGGCCTTAGCCTCAGCATATGAAGCAGCATGGATTTGAAAGCTTCTCATCCATCCCAGGATACAACTCTTTATATGAAAGCTTGTGTGAAATGTCTCCCAACTTGCTCTCTGCTCTCAGGTAGGGGACTGTTCATCCAGACTACCTGCCCTTTGTGTAGTCAGGACGAGGAGACTATTGATTATGCCATCTTCGTCTGCCCTAGAGCAAGACAGATCTGGCATATAGTGGGATACCAGCTTAGGAAAAGGGATACGATCTCTTGGCAGACCTCCTTTCTGCGAGATATCAGGAGGGATAACCATCAGCAGGGCATCATTTGGGTAGCTATTGCCTATCAGATTTGGCTATCTCGAAATTAGCTTATATTCACCGAAAATACAATCACCCCTCGGAGGATTGTTCGTAAAGCCTTATCTTTGTTGGCTGAATACACACTCCACTGCACTGCCCATGATTCTGATGGCTTGGTCACTGGGGTTCCCCTACTGTTGTGGCAACGAACCGGCAAACAGTTTATATCTCTTGGGAGCTTCCCAGGGTTTGTCAAAATCAACTTCGATGGAAGTATGCAGGGCAAATTAGAGGGCTCTGCATTTATTATTCGAGGGGCCAATGGAACTATGCTGGCGGCAAAAGGATTTGGGCTCCCAGACTCCTCGGTTCCTATGGTGGAGCTTTATGCAGCGTGGGCTGGCATTTCTTGCCACCAGGTTTCTTCATGCTCGGAGTCTTTGTATTAAGGGGGACTTGTTAACTGTTATCCGTTGGCTTCGGCGGGATTGCCTAAGTCAATCTCCATCCAACCCTCTGCTCCGAAATGTCTAATCTATTTTGCGGGATGTGTACAGATTCTAGATCAGACATGTTTATCGGAAGGTCAACTCGACGATCGACTAGATGGTGGCCTCTATGGCCCATCATTCTAATTTTTGGTTTTGGCGACAGAGAGACCCCTATCCTATTGTACTCAAACAAATTCTATATTCTGATTTATGTGGGTTGACTCGCATTAGATTGGAGTGATCACCCGTCTGTAATAAAAAAAAAAATGAGTTGCAGAGAATGTTCCTTGACTTGCAAGGAAATATAGAAGAGGGATTTGGCATCAATTGGCATTCAAGCTTTTTCTTCTTTTTAATGATGAAATATCCTGAAAAGGTACTTATTTGATGCATTTTATAATATCAAGTGTGTATCCCTTTCTTTGTACAAAGAAGAGTTGTGGATCAAAGACCATGACTGACTTTTTCAAAGAAAGACAAACAGCAAGGTTAAAATTTTTGGTTACATAGCATATTTTAGCCAATCAAGAGCTTTAACTTTCCATTAAAAAATCTCAAGTTCTGTCAATAGCTAAAATTAATAATTTCTTTCAACTATTGGGATGCAATAAGGTCAATTAATATTAGCAACAAAATATAGACAAAGATGAAATATGCTCGGCTATTAGCATATAAATAAAGAAAGCAATAATATATACACAAAGAGAATAAATACATCTTACATAATTTACAATAGTTATAATTTAATTTAATTTTATAATTTTTTCAACTATTAAAATGCAATAGAGTAAAACAATATCAACAGTAAAAATAATTTTTAAGATAATCCTTGCAGAGATAATACAACTTCATTTGAATTAGGTATAAAATCAAATGTTTTTTTTCTATGAATTTGTGATACATATTAAGTTGAATAAGTAGTAACCATATTTTAGGTTGCAAAATTTGATTTGTTTAGATAATTTTGTAATTGTGTTTAACTAATTAAAAGTCATAAATTTTGATATGATTTTTTTTCTTTTAATAATCAGGGGAAACCAAACATATCTTAGAAAAGATATAGTCCAACAAAAAGTTCAATAGAAAATCATGGTCTAGATCATGTCCAACAACAAGAACAAACATTTAAAAGTACTCTAGCTTAAGAGTTAAATTTGTAGTTTTCATGAAGTTATGATCACCAGAGGCTATTAATATTGTAGTTCATGGGTAAGCAAGCAATAAATCAGCCTGCAGGATACAATATAAGTATGATGGATTTAATAATAAGTAAAGCAGAAATGAGATTAGATACTGGATTGCAGAAACAAAATAATGAAATGAGATAGAAAGTAGAAAAAAAAAATAGCAGGATAAACTAACATGGACGACCAGGTTAGCGCAAAGCATGGCACAATTGACATGCCATGGCAAGCTAAGCCAGCGCCACAATCCTTGCCATTGACGAATTTCATATGTATTTGGCACCTTGGTTGCTCTGAATTTTGTGCATGCACGGTGGTGGTGTTGATGGAGTTTATGTGTAAGCCAGTTGGGGCCAATCTGTTAAGCATCTGTTCGAAATTCTGCTTTCTTTTATGTCGTATGATGAGTTCATTTACTAAATAATATCATGGTAACTGGTGACAATTCTACTTTCCACTAACACAAGAAGAAAATTCTGTTGTATATTTTTAACTCGGCAGATACAACAAATTAGAGTTAAGAAAACAGAGTTAAAATTGATATGCAGTCATGAAGTCAGAAGGACAATCACCAAATCCAAGTAGGCACATCCTAAACCTATTTTGACTTATTGAAGAAGAAAAGCTTGAGTTTATGAAGATATATTCGAAATTCATTATGAGCTCTTGCTTTATAATTCCAGAAAAAGGACTGTTTAAACTTGCATACGGTAATGACATAAAGCAAATTCAAACTCAGCATTTGTGTCGTCCAAAATAAATAGGCAGGAATTACCTAGTTACCACGCTAATACGGGCCTTGTAATTGTTACCTTATAAATTTAAGTTTGACAATATAGTTAGGTTTAATTATGCTTCAACATCATTGTTCTTCCTTAACCAATTAAGTCAAGACATTTCACTTTGCATCTTGTTCTGATATGCTTCTTTCGCATATATAGAGTTGGAAGTCACAAGGCATACTCATGAAAACAACTCTCCCATTGCTAGTCTCTACCAGAGCACATAAGAAATTGCCATATTTCATAAAAAGGATTACCTCGAAGTTTGGACTTAAATCCAGAAGCTGTCAAGCGATCTGCAAGTTCTTCTCCCAAATGTTGTTTCCAGTTCTCTGTAGCCTTAATTTCAGCAGGTACAGCCCATACAATTGCCGTCTCGGTAGCAAGGTTGACACTCGCCGCAGACACCTGGGGCTGCAGTCGGAGATGGAGCCAGATATTAATAACAAAAGACACAACCAGTAAGTAAATGCCACAGGAGTCACCAACCACGGAAACCAGTGATGTAACAATGGGGGAATAAACTTCGAGACATGATCCAGAATGACTAGAGAGTTCGTTATTACATCATTAAGATAAGATATATGTGATTTCTCTTAAAGAAATCACGAAAATACGCATCTTTTCTAGATATTAACATCTTATTATTTGACAATACCGTTGTATTATGCTGCATTTGGAAACTAAAATGAGAAAAGACCATACCTGGCTTTCCAAAATGCGTTTCACGCTCGCAGCACATCCACCACAGGACATTCCCTGAAGAAATTATCAAACCGCACTAAAAATCGTAGGCTTTACATAAAATCAAATTTTTAAACAGAAAACAAAAGAAAAAAAAATGGAAATCTGCTTACTCCAACATCAAGAATTATGACATCAGACCGAGAAGACGTGACTTCGGCAGAGTCCCCGGCAAGAACTTCAATCCCTCTTTGCTCGCCATTCGATCCTCCGCCGCCGCGGCCGCCGCCGCGGCCACCTCCGCCGACCCCATCGCCGCCTCCACTGGCACCAGACAAGGCCGCAGAGCTCGATATACACGCCAATCCACGAGATGCCGTCGCCAAGGGAGGATAGTTCCGCAGCAAAGATCCCGCAAAGGAGATCAGAAAGAGCTCCCTGGACCTCTGGGGATCGAGGTTCCCGAAGCATCTGACCTTCCCGGCGGAAAGGCTTCGGTGGTGGTTTAGGGGAGGAGGCGGCAGGAGGTGGCGGCGGCGGAGGTAGGGTTTGGAGGAGAATTTGAGGGTTTTCGAGAAGGCGAGTAGAGGAATTGTGGGAAGGCCGGCGACGGACTCCATTATTGCCTCCGTCCTTCTCCCAGCTTTTCCTTGCCGAGACGTCTCTACCGCACTAAAAAGCCTTCAGTCGTCGTGGTAGGTAGGTAGCAACCATGGGTAGAGCGGTTTGCCAATTGACACCGGTTTTACGAGCTGTTTTTCGAACCGGTGTCAATTGACACCGGTTTTACATAGCTCGATTATCAAATATTTTACGTAAATTATGTTAAAATTAAAAATATTATTTAAAATAATATTTTAAATATATTATAATATAATATATATTATATATATTGAATGTAAAATTATTTGAAATGATGCTTTTATTATTTACATTTATATTTTAAAATATTATTTGATAATATTTTTTAGTATCATAATGGATGGATAACATTTTTAACTTTAACATTATTTACCTAAAATGTTTGGCTTCCTAAGTCTGAAAAAATCGATGATAAGTGACATCGATTTAAAAAATAACTTTTAATTTATATATTTAATATAAAAATCAAGCAATGATGGTAACTTTTAATGTAAATGTTTGATGCTTTTAAGAAGTACCTAAGCATCATTTAACCGTTTTTTACTTAATATGCTTTTTTTTACGAAAAAAAAAAAGCATTAAGTGGGGCTGCCACTTAAAATGGTATCTTTTTTAAGTAATATTTTTTTAATACTGTAAATTTTAAAAATATTATTTAATTTTAAAAATATTTTTAATAAAAAAAAGTTTAATGCTGATGTTAAAAATGCCATTTAATTTTACATCGTTTTTTAATTTTAGTATCATTTATGAAAAATGTTTGGATTCGTATTAAATCCATAAAAACCGGCATTGATGACGGTTTTGAGAAATAGCTCTCGGAAGGAGGGTACCACGCGTCAGTATCGCGTGCATCGAGAAATTTTATATAAGGCTTCCTGGAAAACCACGCGGCTTCCCGTTTGGAGCTCGAATGGTGGGATGGAGGTTTCGAATCATAGAGTACGTGGACCCGGATAACCTCTAGGTAGTGTTTGATAGAAAAAATATTATTCATGAATAAATATGGGATAGAGTTTATTTTTGATTATTTCTAAGAATATTTCTTGATATCTCATTGATCATATCAAATGCAAAAAGATAAATTCATGGGATAACTTTTTTTTACTTTTATTTGAAGAGATAACCAGCTATTCCTGCATTCTTTAGGGAATAAATTGAGGGGATATCCCATGGTTAACCATGGTTAACCATGAATTATCCCTTTGGTTAACTTTATTTCCAGCTATCCCTTTATAGTTATGACTTTTGGGAATAAGAGGGGATATCCCTCTTATCTCCTATTTCAAACACTACCGAGCATGGCGATAAGAAGCTGTTTTTAAAACCTCAATATTTAACGTAAAAATTAAATATTTTATAAAAAAATAAAATGACACATCATTCCATTATATTTGGTTTTGATATCAATATATAAAATTAATGTCAAATAACATCGATTTTAAAAATAATTAACAAAATATTGCTATTGAGAGCATCTACCGCTCCAATTCCAACCCAAACGTGGAAATGGCGCGTAACAAACGATGGTATATTGGAAAGCGTGCTCAAATGATCCATGAATTTTACCTATTCCATCTAATCGCACTGATGGAACGTGGTAGTTGAAGGGCTGTAGATTTCTGAAGAAATTTGCAGGGTTTGAAGTGTAATTTTCTTTTTTTTAATAACAAAAAAAGATTTAAGACCTGAAGTAAATAATCCTCTTGCATATGGAGAGGATTCTTTCCTTCAAGTTTTTTTTTTTATTGCCGTTATTTTTTGATTTACTAAAAAATTAATTACTTGATTGGTTTCTTTATAAATATACGACCATCAAGATAACTAAATAAATATCTCTTACAGTTTGATTAACTATTACCAACTGAACAATGGATGAATTATCTTTCAAAATAATTTTAAAATTTTAATTTAATTTTATAGCTGCTTTCAATCCAAATCAAACTCCTATCAACTCTGCAAAGGAAATCAAAGAGATTAATAAAGAGGTATTACTAGTGTAAAAAAGATGTACAAATTTTTTTTGAGATATTTCATTTGCATCTAATTTGAAAATATAAAATTAATGAAAGAAGTATCTTTAATTTTTAATTTTTTTTATAGAAATTAAAAAGTACTATAGGAATTTAACTTCTTTAACTCAAAACAACCTTTAGGGATGAAAGAAAGTGGTATTGGTTGTGTTAAAATTTTATTTAGGTTATGTTTGATAGAAAAATATTATCCATGGATAAGTGTATGGGATAGAGTTTGTTCCCTGGCTATCCCTATGAATATCGTTGGCTATCCCATGGCTATCCCATTGATCATATCAAATGCAAAAAGGTAAATCCATAGGATAACTTTTTTTTACTCTTATTTGAAGGGATAACCAGTTATTTCTGCATTTTCTAGGGAATAAATTGAGAGGATATCCCATGGTTAACCATGGATTATCCCTTTGGTTAACTTTATTTCCAGCTATCCCTTTATAGTTATAACTTTTGGGAATAAGAGGGGATATCCCCTGGATATCCCTTTTATCCCCTATTTCAAATACTATCTTAGATATTAACTTAAAAGGTGAGGCTAACATCTCTTTTTTTTTCCCTATATTTTACAAAAAAAATAATGGAAAAAAAAGAACAAAGAGATATTAGGGTTCAATTGGATTTGAATAACTTATTTGACTCTTAGAATTCTTTAGCTTTCTATTTTCTATATTTGTTTAGTTTGTTCTCTCTTCATGGCTTAATCTAAATTATTTATCTAAATTATTGATTTTATTTTTTAATTATTTATCAATTCAATCCTTATTATGTTTCTCTCTCCTTTCCAACGCTACAATTTTCTTTCTTTATGATAATTTTGTAAAAAAATTGAAAATTTTAAAACTTATTTTATCTTTTATCTATATTTTTAAATTCTGATGGAACATCCAATGTCATGTCAAAATAGGTTACAGTACCAAATATCAGAATGAAAATGTCCCACTATTATCTGGATGCTCCAATCAATGCACACATTACAATCTCATATATCAAAACAAGACAGGATGGCTACATATCCAATTCTACAAAAAAAAAAAAAAAAAAAAAAAGATGGTCCCATTTCACAAGACTAAAAACCTTATTCCCATTATCAATGCCTTAATGTTTTTGTGTCCTTATAACTTATGCCTATCTTAATACAAGAAACTCAGAGAATTGGCATTAAATCTCCTATTTTAACCCCTACTTTTAGCTTTAGAGCTTCCAACTTTTTTATGGCCCACTCTTTTTGTTCATTTTTCCCTAAATTCATTCTTAATGTAGCTTATTTGCCCCATTTATTATCATTATTATTTAATTACTAATCAACTTAGTCCATCATAGATGCTTCTTTCTTGAATCAGTCCACTGGTCCTTCTTTCTTAAGCATTGCTAAGGCAAGATTTCATAAAATTTGAAAACTTAAAAACCTACAAAATCCTCGCTTGAATCTTCTTACCAATGCTTTCCTATTATTGGTATCTCTATAACCCACACCTATCTCAAAATCATCCCGTCTTCAATAGGTGAGAACCCCAAAGAAATGATATAAAATCATCTAAATTAAATGGCTTAACTTAAACAAAAATTCATTTCAATTATAATGACAATTTAAGTAGTCATATATCAAACCTTTTTTCTTTTCTATGGATGTTAAATTTTGTTAAACAAAATAGTGCAATTAATTATTTGATATATTTTACTTATCATTTATTTAAGCTAATTTTTAATGTATTTTTTATTGAATTATTTAATAAACTAATTCTATAGTTTTGATATTTCTTTGCACAATACCTTTATTTTGGTTCATATTTTTAAGAATTTATTATTCAATCTATGTTATTTTCTTAAATTATCATCCTTATATTTTAGATGATAATTAATTTAGTCTATCCCAAACATTTCTCTCTCCTATTCAACCCATCAAGTCTTTTCCTTATGCATTAATCTAATATTTTTTAGAAAAATTGAAAACCTTTTAAAACTTATCTAATCCTCAATTGAAATTCTATTATTAGTACCTTTCTCTTTTAACACCCATTTATGGCTATTTCAAAACTTTCATCATCTTCAAAGGACAACACATCTAAAGAATTGATGCCAAATCATATAATTAAATAAATAAAATATTATTTCAATAACTAAAACAATTTATGCAGTTATGTATCAAAGAAAGATTTTGATAGGGTACTCTTTTATTTTTTAACTAATAAAAATATTGATTGTTTGATTTTATTTTAAGAGACATGGATGTCTGAGTACCCAGATTCAAACTAGTGATATGCGTGGGAGGTATACTTTAAAAAAAAATAAAATAAAATTCATGGTTACAAAAAAAACAAAGAGCATGGCAAAACTCCTTCTCTCTATGTGTATGAGTGCAGGGGCTCCTCGCTTGCTCTTGTGAAGGCATGACAGCGAGATGGAGAAAATAACAGCTTTAATAGACTATCTTCAGTTTGTTTATACGATGAAACTATCGATATTGTAGAAGAGATGATGACTCTGATAAGAATTATATGGTGAAACTGTTGATATTGTAGAGGAGATGATGATTTTGATAAAAAAAATGAAGAAAATAGCAACTATCCTAAGATAATAAAAGAGAGGATAAGTCCAAAGAAGGTAGATGGGATGGTAACTAGGTCCAATGGAAGAACAAAAAAAAAAAAAGACCATAACAGTGAATGAGACAGCGACTCAACCATAGAGTGGAGGAAAGGATCTATGCTTCGATTCGTTCAATCGGACACAAGAGTTAAGGGCATATTTATCCCTCATGCTGGATTAAGAAGGGATTGAATTAGGAATCTAATCCCACCCATTTTCCAATCCCAAGCCCCTTTGTCACACCTCAAACCCAAAAAAATTTGAGCTAGGATGACAATCCACCGCATGCCAGGCATGCAAGGCATCTCAAATTTTGATACATAAATCAACATAAGGCAAGAATCCAAATCCATGATTTATTACAAACCATAATTATCAGTTTTGGACTATCAGCCCTACACACAAGCAATACTGGGGTTACATCAATATAATGGATCTCAATTTATTTAATAGAAGCTCCATCTACCCCAAATATCCTTCTTCACTCCTGAGGCTCTGAAAAACATTGTGAGAATTATATGAGCTCACACTCAATAAGTAAGCCTAATATAATTTCAAATCATCATATCTTATCATATCATATCAAAATATTTTCAAATCACATTTTCATAAAAACTTCCAATTTCAAATACATTTATCATGCTATCAGCACATTCATATCATCAGCTCAAAATAATTTGGAAGCTTAATTATACAATAAATACTAGAATATGCAATGTAAACAAACCACTGTTTATATCTTCATTGTTTTCTTATGTGTCCCACGGCCCTACAACACTCAACTAGTGTATCACTCTTAAATATCCTCTAAGAGGAAGGGTCCTGGTATCAGCGTTATGCCCTATCATAATCAATCAGAATACATTCTACACATGTGTATCCTCCACATATCTTTCCCTGTGGAGGTGGGTCACGTATCACTTGGCATTTTATGAGAACCGCGGCGACACATAGAAGTAATTTCAATGTCATCATTATAATTGCATATTATCATCTCGATAGTACCAACATAATTTTGCAAGATTAACATAATTACAATTTTACATATACACATATAACCATATCTTGCAAAATATTATCTGCTACAATAGTCATAACAAATGCTTATTTGTAAATTTATGGTACTATTTATTAATTCAATATAAATGAAACTTCATTTTTCACATTTCATAAATATGCATCTAATTATAAATTCATGATTTATAAATTAAATAATTTATAAAATTATAATACTTGGCTTACTTACCTCGGTACGCAAATCCCAATTGATAAACCTACTATTTGGACACCTGGGTACCTACAGCATCATTTTACATAATTAAGTTTCTAAAATCTGAATAATAAAGTGACTCTTAGAACTCTACCAGACTAATCCACGGGCCCAACTTTGGGCTCGAATATCTCTCAACATATACACCCAAATAGGGAAGAAAAATTTTTCAAGAAACTAGAATCAATCCTGATTCGGACCATATAATTATTTTGTCATTCTCGGCCCACTATAGGGCCTAAAAAGTGGCTCAAAATGGCTCACAGACTGGCCCAACAGGGCCCAACACCGGCTCAGCCCAGCCGGCCCAATTCCTTCTCCCTGTTGCTCCCCTGTTTCAACCGAAACAGGGGTTACATCGCGCCGGCAGCCAGGGCCGCCGTCGGCCAAATTCGGGGTGTCCGACCGCCGGTGGTCGGACCAAAGCCGGCCGCGCCTCCCCTCTCTCTCTCTAATTTCTCTCCCATTTCTCCCTCTCTCTCTCTCACGGTCCGCCGTAGCTAAGATTCATGCCGGCGAAGCGACGGGCACACCACCGAGCCCGAACCAAGGATCGAACCGGCTGCACACCCATCATAGGCTCTCTCTCTCTCTCTCGTCTCTAATCCCCTCTCTCTCTCATCTTCGGCACCCCACCGGACACCGCTTCCGGTGCTGGTAGGGCTGCCGACCAAGGCTCAGAACCGGCGAGGCGGTAGGCACGATGCCGGGCCCGAATCAAAGTCGGCACAGGAGAAGAACGCCATGTCTCCTCCGCGCTCGGCTTCCTCTCTCTCTCTTCCTCTGACTCTCTCTCTCCTTCCCTGGCATGGATAGAGGAACTTATCGGGAGCAGGCGTGCACATAAGGATGATGGGGAAGAAGTGTCTGCGTCTTCCTTTAAGGACGATGCAGACTTCTCAGATCAAGGGATTCGGGACTCCATTCGTTACGGGGTGATTTAAAATTCAAATACCTCGCACAACTGCAGGAGTCCCTGGCATCAATCGTTTCGATCTTGCGATCAATTCTCATGAGCAGGTAATGTAATCCTGGGGATTACACCCTCTTAGTCTTAGCAATCCAAATTTTTTAGGTATATGAAACCAATGTTTGATAGAGCTCACGGCTCTCGCTCTCTCTCTTTTTCTCTTCAAAACATTAGATTCTAGCACTCCAAACACGGGCTAAATGAAGAAAAGATCCGTACCAATGGTTCTAATTTATTTATTTTTTAAATAAATAATAAAAAATACTATAGCAGAACTAACTAAACAATTCATGTTTTCCTTAGATGTTAAATTTTATTAACAAAAATATTTTAAATAATTATTTAGTACATTTTATTTATATTTTTGTTTAATTATTTAATAAGCTAATTCTATGATAGTATCTAATGTGGCTGACGTAGCCACGAGGGCAATCATGGCAAAATCAAAAGCTTAAGGCGGCCTTGCCCCGGCATCTCCAAGTCGACCGAGTCGGCCCCGACTTCCTCAAGTCAGCCCCGCTCGGCCCCGGCATATCCCAGTCGGCCGAGTCGGCCCCGACTTTCCCAAGTCGGCCCTGCTCGGCCCCGACTTTCCAAGTCGGCCGAGTCGACCCCGACTTTCCCAAGTCGGCCCCGCTCGGCCCCGGCACCTCCCAGTCGGTCGAGTCAGCCCCGACTTTCCCAAGTCGGCCCTGCTCGGCCCCGGCATCTCCAGGTCAGCCGAGTCGGCCCCGACTTCCCCAAGTCGACCCTACTCGGTCGAATCGGCCCCGACTTTTTCAAGTCGGCCCCGGCACCTCCTAGTCGGCCGAGTCGGCTCTGACTTCCCCAAGTTGGCCTCGCTAGGCCCCGGCACCTTCCAGTCGGACCCGACTTCCCCAAGTCGGCCCCGGCACCTCCCAGTCGGCCGAGTCGGCCCCAACTTTCCCAAGTCGGCCTGCTCGGCCCCGGCATCTCCAAGTCGGCCAAGTTGGCCCCGACTTCCCCAAGTCAGCCCCGCTCGACCCCAGCACCTCCCAGCCGGCCGAGTCGGCCCCGACTTCCCCAAGTCGGCCCCGCTCGGCCCCGGCACCTCCAAGCCGGTTGAGTCGGCCCTGACTTTTCTAAGTCGGCCCTGCTCGGCCCCAACATCTCCAAGTCGGTCGAGTCGGCCCCGACCATCCCTGGTCAGCCCCGCCCCGGCATCTCCAGGTCGGTCGAGTCGGCCCTGCTCGACCTCGACACCCTCAGGAGAGTTAAGGCAGTCCCGACTTTCCCAAGTCGGCCCCAAGATGGTCCTGGCAGTTCAATCCGCCATCTTTTTGGCCCGCGCCATCTGACACCACCAGGTCCAACCACCCACTACCCGCTCCATTGATGGGACCAGACCTAACTACCCGCCAGCTCCACTGACTGATGGGATGTGGCTCACCAACCGCTATTTTTTCCCTCTCCGATGGGACAGGACCCACCAACCGATCCAGATTCACGCAACCCCCACGAACCCCACGGACATTCCCTTCTCACGGAACTCCACGTTATTGTGCAGATGTCAACTCCTTATAAAAGGGTAAGTCCACTCAGGAACAAGGTACGCAAACTCATACGCTCGCTACCCTGATACCCAGAGAGGGATTCCACCCTTTCTGCGGACTCTCCACATCCCAAAGGGGAGCTCGTCTGAGCTCTTCCTCAGATGTGACCTCGGTTACTGACTTGATCATCGAAGGGTCCCCACCGAAGCACCCCTCCGGTCTTGGGATTTTTTGCAGGCCGCCTGGTTGAGCAAGGATCCACTAATTAAGCTGCTCTCTTCTCCCGACGTTCAAGACTGGTGATCGGGCATCATCACATTGGCGCACCAGGAAGGGGGCGCAAAAGCACAGAAGGCCCGAACCCTACAGTATACTTCTCTTTTCTCTCCCTCTCCCAACAATGGTGATGACACGAGCTCAGGATGCCTCAGTCAGTCACCCTGGGGGGCATCTTCCCCCAGTTAGGCAACAGGAGACCAACCTCCCCGCCGCTGATCCTTCCGTTACTTCCCCTCAACCGAAGGCGGCTACCCCGGCTACGAAACAGCTGGCAACTCTCACTTAGCAAGTCCAGACCCTCACTGCCATGGTCCACGGACTTCAGCAGCAGTAGTCCGTGGCCACCCAGCATCAGACCGCTCCCCTGCTAGTCAACAGTCTGTAAGGGAAGGCTCTCCTCAGCGATAGGTCGGTCATCGCCGGGCTTCTCCAAGGAAGCCTCGCCGTGAGCCTCCCAAGCGGCCGCGATCTCCAGATTGTGGCCCGAGTAAGTTTCCTCCAGAGCCGCACCGCCAGGAAAAACCAAAGAGGAAATCCCACCTTCTGCATCCTTCTCCTTCTTCTTCTTCTTCCTCTTCCTCTGAGCCGCCTCAGAGGGCCCCAACGATCAGCCGCCAGGTGGAGGAGCACCTGAACGAGTACAATGGGCAACTAGACGAGCTCGCTAGGAAGATAAACAGTCAGCCAGCGGAGGAGTTTGACACCCATCCTCCTTATACCCACCGGATACTGGAGGAGCCCATCCCCTCTAGATTCCGTTTTCCCCATATAGATCCGTACGATGGTACTACGGACCCTCTGGATCACCTCGAGAGTTACAAAGCCATGATGCAAGTCCAGGGTGTTATGGATGCCCTTCTCTACAAAGCTTTCCCCGCTACTCTACGAAAGCCGCTCGCGCTTGGCACTCGCGTCTGCCCCCTCACAGCATTGACTCCTTTCGAGAACTGGAAAGGACCTTTCTGGCGCACTTTGATGCCTACCGGTGGATCCCGAGAGTTGCGGATAGCCTCTTCTCCGTGCATCAGAAGGAGGAGGAGTCACTGTGGGACTTTGTGTCCCAATTCAAGACCGCTGCCCTTGAGATATATCATCTTGATGATGCAGTAACGGCACTAGCGCTGAAGGGGGGCTCCTCTCATCCCGCTTCACCTTTTCTTTGGATAAGAAGCCTCCGAGCTCCTACTCCAACCTCCTCCTCTGGGCTCAGAAGTACATCCGTGCGGATGAGGCCGACCTCACCCGCCGGGAGTCCTCAAGGAGCTCCAGCCGCAAGCCTGCTTGCCCCGAGCCGAATGAACCCCTTCGCCACCGATGGTCCGATCCGCCTCACCGATTCGACAGCAGGCATCGAAGCCCCGTCCCTGATGAGAGCAAGCTCACACCCCTTCTCGCCTCCCGATCTCACATCCTTATGGAGATCGAGGGCGAGCCTTATCTCCAGTGCCCTCCTCCTATGAAGAAAGGTCTCCCCCGTGACAATAGTCGTTATTGCCGATTCCATCGGGATTACGGCCACGACACCGACAACTGCTTCAGCCTGAAGCGTGCCATTGAGGAGCTCATCCAGTGGGGCTACCTCGGCAAGTATCTCCAAAAGGCGCCGCAACCGCTGCTGGCACTCATGGGGCCTCCGCCCATTCAGGCTGCTATCGACAACACCCCCATGGAGCGAACGGTCGGGATGGTGTCTTGGGGGGCAACTTCCCCATCTAAGTGGCTGAGGGAGGAGGAGGCGCCGGGTAATGTAGTTCTTGAGGGGGGGATCGGCAAATGTTGAGAATGTAAATAATGAAGGCATCACCATCTCTATAATGATCGCCAAGCACCCTATAAAGAGGATATTAGTTGATAGTGGCAGCTCAGCTGACATCCTTACCTATGATGTATTTGTTAGGATGGGTTTATCTGTTGACTCTCTTCAGCCTGTGGCAACCCCCCTGGTCGGATTCACAGAGGATTCAGTAAGGGTTGAGGGTGAGATATCTCTACCTGTGACAACCGGGATGTTGGTCCAGATAGCAACCCAAGAGGGGGGGTGAAATGGGTTTTTCAAAAATTTAAACTCTTTTGAAAATAACCCCCAGCGGAAATAAAAACTTAGATTCACACAAATTAAAACAGAATATGCACAAATAGAGAGTTAAAGATAAAGAGATAATCACGGCAAACACAGGAGATTTTATAGTGGTTCGGTGTACCTACACCTATGTCCACTCCCAAGTATCTCTTGGGTCCACACTATAATCAATCTGATTACAACAGAGTTGTTTTGCAAGCTCACAACTCGAACTTGTTATTTTCCGGGTGCACAACGAACCCAGCTGGTTTTCAAGGCTCACCAACCTAAAACCTAACACCACAAGCTTATGCTTGCACAAGGCTAACAGCCTCAACTGAATCAATCACCAGATTGACCCAGCAAACAATATTTGTTTTACAAGATAAACAGCTCCTCCTATGAGCAAATATACAATAATGAAACAAGAATAAAAGGATAGGAATCAAAGCCTGATTTACAGATCTTGGTGGCTTCTTCCTTCTCTTCCTTTGAGTGGATCTTCCTTCAAGGTGCTCTTGAGACTCAGAAGATCAGAAAACAAGGGCTTCCTTCTTCCCTTGAGATTTCTTCGAAATAGAACAACAAAAGCTTGGAATCTCTCTCTTTTCTTTTGGGAATCAATATGATCTTTCCTTTCGAGTTTTCCTTCTTTTCTCTTTTGATTTTCTGATGGATTTCACAGATTTCTCTCTATTCTTTTCTTTTTGTCTCTCTCTTGTCTTTATTTTTTCGGATGCAGCAAACCCTCTTCTTATAGATCCCGATTAATCCATAAATAGTTTAAAACTATCCGTTAGAAACAAGTGTAAGAAGGTTTAGAACCAAAAATAGTAATAGCCATTGGGATTAAAAAAGATAAAGATAAAGTTTAGAGTCGTTCTGACAGTTCTGGAGTCGCGTCTGACATTCTGGAGTCCGCTCTAACTTTTTGGAGTCTGCTCTAACTCGAAAATCTTTAACCCGCTTGAACTAGAGTCGTCTCTGACTTTTCTGGGTCTGGGGTCGACACAAAAATCTTCTGGAGTCGACTCTAACAGTCCGGGAGTCGACTCTAAGTCATGGCCTGAAAAACCATCGTTCTGTCTTTTCTGTTGGAGTCGGCTCTAACAGTCCTGGAGTCGACTCTAAGTCCGTACAGATTTCTGGAGTCGACTCTGCGATTCCATGTGTCAACTCTAATGTCTGCAAACTTACCTTGATATTAGATTCGAACCAGAACTTGATTTGACTCATGATTTTGATTATTAAATCGACTTATAAGCTGAAAAACTTAATCAAAATCATTAGTAACTTCAAATATTATACTCAAATAGTTTTGTTAATCATCAAAATCCTCAATTGGGTCAACAATCTCCCCCTTTTTGATGATGACAAAAACTTTGAGTATATGCATCAAAAATTCATTTGAACTAAGAGTTATAGTCACTGTTAAAGCTTTGAAACTTCCTAACATAGAATTTGATGCCAATTTTCAAAATGAACTTTTAACAAATATGCTTGAGTTCTATAATAAACATCAATCAAGATGATTTAACTTTTATATGGAAAAATTATTAAGCTCCCCCTGCATCGAATAACTCTCCCTATGTAGATAAACTGAATTCAATTGAACATTTTTTATTAGAATCTCAAAAAAAAATTTCTCCCCCTTTGTAGATATGCAAAAAAAATCTTATATTCTTTCATTCTCTTTCTCTTTCTCTTTTATGCATATACAATTATCTCTCCCCCTTTTTTATTATCAGCAATAAGATGAATTTTAAATACAAAAGGTTATCAGAGCGGGATCGTTGGTTCAATTAATCATAGAGATAGTAAACTCAATCATTGAAATTCAATCAATCAATCATAGACAAATTTGCAATAAAAGTGTAATTGTATTCCAATGCAAGATTCATTACATGTGTCAATTCAAGTACATTCACAGTAAAGTGACATATTCAAGTATGTTAAAGAAAACTCAGAAATCCTAAGATACAAAATAGGATAAGACAGGATATCAAAATCAAACATGCTTATACACAATTTTCTTCAAATGTCCAATTATTTCCATAATATATCTTTTTGAGTCATCCTAAAACTTTCAAGACAAGCTTCAATTTGAGAAACGGCAAGGTCGATATCTTTCTTTAGTTGACTGGTAGCATGAAGATAAGTTCCAGAACCGTCTGCAATGCCTTCCATCCTTTCAAAAATCTTATGAATATCAGTGCTAAAGGATTCTACCGAGTTGCCAATGGAAAAAGAAATCATGTCAAGCCTTGAATTGATCTCTTCCTTCAACTGATTGAACTCCTCTCTCAACTGACACATATCATTTGTCCTTTGACTATCATACTCAGCCAGTAAAGCTCTGAGCTGACCTATTTGCTCATCAGAAAATCTTTCATATGCCAAAGCTGACTGATGTGGAGGGTGAGTGCTTGGTCCAGCCACTAAGGGTCCAGCAGTAGATGGTCCAGAAATATCCTCTCCTCTGACCTCCTCAACTCTAACTTCTTCTGCTCTTGTCTCTTGTCCTCTTTTTATCCAATTTTTATTCTCTTTTCTGAAGCCCATGCGGTGAACTGTAGAGACACTATAGTAATCAGTATGCCTTAATTTTCTTAGTGGCTCATTATCCATTATTAGCACATATTGACTTCTAAAGACTAAGGTTAGTATCATACCATACGGCAGTGTTGATCTCTTCTTAGTTGCTGCTTCTGCCATATAACCAATCATCATACCGGCAAGATTAACAGGTCTTCCAGTGAGAATACAGTCCATCAACAAGATGTCTCGCTCCGAGACATACTCAAACCTTTCAATTTTAGGAAATAAAATTCTTCCACAAATATTGTGAAGTAACCTGAGTTCCAAATTAAGTTGATTGGCCATGATTTCTTCAAACTCAGAAACTTCTCTCCCTAACATCCTAGATAGGGCACCTCCTCTGTCATCATGTTGATATTCAACTAGACCAATAGTAGGCATCTCCAATAGATTTCCAAGAGTCTCGGCCGTGATAATCACTTTAGTTCCTCTTACAAAACTTACTAAGCCTCCCTCTCCTCTATATAAATCATTATAAAATTCTCTCACAAGGGTAGGGTATGTAGGGACATCCAAAGAATAGACTTTCTCCCATCCCATTTCCTTCAACAAACGTCCAATAGCGAAGCCCTCCAAAGCAAAAAAGTTAAAATCTACTTTTCTTCCGATAGTAATGGCCTTACCCGCTAATTGGTCTACCCGTGGAGAAGATGGTGAGGGTGGAGAGTCATCTTGAGTGGCAGATGAAGAAGACGACGTCGCTTGCCTCCTAATCGTCCTTTTTCTTATGGGAACGGCCGAACCTCCAACAATCGCAAGCCTTTTAGGAGCCATGGGATTCGATTGGAATGAGTTATTGAGATATTTGAGGGATTTGGAGGGATTGAAATTGGTTTGGAACGGTTTTGGAAGGGTTTAGGAGACGATAGGTTTCGTTTGGGGTCGACTCCACCTTTTTTATTTTGACCTAGTTCTACTTAGAGTCGACTCCCGAAAACGAGGTGTCAGCTCCGAACCAAAAATCTGTTAGCACCCGAATTAGAGTCGGCTCTACAGAAGCCAGAGTCGGCTCTAATTGCCCAGATATAACATCAAAATATGAGGTGTCGACTCCACAAACTGCAGGTGTCGACTCCACAATAGTTTCAGTGAAAAATTTGAATTTCAAGGATCTGAAACTAATCAAATTAATCATCAAACTCTAGATAAGTGTTCCTTAACAATTGGGGAAACAATGAATCAAATTTCTAGATAAATTTCCTTATTGGACATAGAGGATTTTCAAGAAATTAATGAAGTCTAGATAGTTGTTATCCTTAAGAGTTTCAGAAAATCATTCTAAAGGATCACAAACTCCTAATTATCCTCTAAGATAACAAAATATTTCCTCACTCAAAGGTTTGGTAAAAATATCAGCTAATTGATCATTAGTATTAACATATTCAAGACAAACATCTTTATTAGTTACATGTTCTCTAATAAAGTGATGTCTAATTTCTATGTGTTTAGTTCTTGAATGTTGAATTGGATTCTTAGTTAGATTAATGGCACTAGTATTATCACATTTAATATGAATTTTATCAAGTGTGATACCATAATCTTCAAGTTGTCGCTTAATCCAAAGGATTTGAGCACAGCAACTTTCAGCTGCAACATACTCTGCCTCAGTAGTGGATAATGCAACCAAATTTTGCTTCTTGCTAAACCATGAAGTTAAGTTACTTCCCAAAAGTTGGCATGCCCCACTTGTACTCTTTCTATCTAATTTACAACCAGCATAGTCAGAATCAGAATAAGCAATCAATTTTAAGGTTGAGTCTCTAGAATACCATAATCCTACATTTTTAGTTCCATTTAAGTATCTAAAGATTCTTTTAACAGTAAATAAATATGATTCCTTAGGATTAGATTGATATCTTGCACATAAGCAAACAAAAAACATGATATCTGGCCTACTTGCCGTTAGGTAAAGAAGTGATTCGATCATACCTCGGTAATGCTTCTGATCTACATTCTTACCTTCTTCATCCTTGTCCAGCTTGCATGAGGGACTCATTGGCGTACCAAGAGGTTTATGCCTTGTGAGAGGTTCATGAGGGCATTTGCGGTAATCATCTGGGTGGCCGAGCCTTATGTCACAAGGTGTTGCGCCAAGGATACTACTGGCCAACCATACAAAAGGACTCCGACGATCTCGTTCGAGCCTGTGATTCGTGCCAACGATACTCCAATATCTAAAGGCTCCCTTCTGCTCCTCTAATGCCAATATCGTCTGCCTAGCCCTTCTCCAAATGGGCGATGGATATCCTTGGCTCCTTTTCACCTACCATTGATCAAAGAAAATTTTTATTCGTGGCGATCGATTACTTCACTAAGTGGATCAAGCCGAAGCGGTCGCCCAGATAATTGAAGCTCGAGCCAAAGACTTTGTATGAAGGTCAATTATCTATCAATTCAGTCTTTCGCACACCATAATCATCGACAATGGCCAACAGTTTGACAACCTAAGTTCCAATAGTTCTATGAAGATCATGGCATCAACCATCGGCTCACCTTAGTCAGCCACCTCCAAACCAATGGTGAAGCAGAGGTTACAAATCGGACTTTACTGCAAGAAATTAAGGCTCAGCTCGATAGGGCACGAGGAAGATGGGCACACGAGCTCCATTACATCCTATGGGCCTATGGGACCACATAGAGGATCCATACGGGCGAGACTCCATTCAGAATGGCCTTCGGCACCAAAGCCGTCATCCCTATAGAAGTGGGATTACCTTCGCCCCAGGTTGAGAACTACTCGAAGGAGTTGAATGACAAGCAGCTCTGAGCTAACCTCAACTTAATAGAAGAGATTAGAGAAAAAGGTTGAGTTCAGATGGCCGCGTCCAGCAGCACGTGGCCCGCTATCACTCCTTCCGAGTTAAAGGAAAGTTGTTCCCCCCTGGAGACCTTGTACTCCGCAAAGTATCAGTTTTTAAACCGACAGAGCAAGGAAAGCTAGCTCCAAATTGGGAAGGTTCCTATCAAGTTACTAAGGTTATCAGGCCTAGCACTTACAAACTTCAGGATCTCGATGGGAAAGCTATTCTCCGGACGTAGAACTTGGATAATCTTCGAGTGTATCATAGTGAAGTACATTTAAACCGAGTTATTTAAGTATATCTTCTTCGATAATTTTCTCCGCTGATTTGTAGATGAAAGGCGGGTGTTACCTGACCATTGATGTAACATCCTGAAAATCTTGTAATTTATTGAAAATATTAATGGCATTTTTCATTTGAAATTAAAGTCAGAGAGTTTTAGTAAAGTGTGGGTATGTTAGCCTTTTTGATAAATGTAAAGAGAAGAAATTTTGGAGTAATTAAGTATATTTTTGAGTGCTAATGAGTTTGATTTAAGAAATTGAGATATTTAAGCTTTAATGGGCTTAAATCACAAAAAAAAAATCAAGTTTAGTTTGAGTTTTATCCTTAAATAATGTTTTTAGTAATTAAAGTCAACTCTAATTGGAGTGGAGTCAATTCTGGCATGGTTTTAAACTTTCGGCATGCTTTGGAGTCGACACCTGCAGAGGGGTCACGCCCAAGACCCAAATATCGGGCTAGAGTGACAACCCGCCGCGTGCCGGGCACGCAAGGCGTCACAAAATTTTCACACATAACACTATTATATATAACCAAGCCAAATTCATCACTGAATACTAAAAGTTTTGGGTTACAAACCCTTACACACCACAATAATAAAGTTTGGGCATCAAGCCCTACACATAAGTAGTACTGGGGTTACAACAAAATAATGGGTCTTGATTTATTTAATAGAAGATCCATCACCCCAACCATCTATCTTCAATCTCGTGGATCTGACAAAAACATTGTAAGATTTTTATGAGCTTACACTCAATAAGTAAGCCACGTTATACAGTCAATTCATAGCATAACAATCTATAAGCACATAAATGATTTGCATGTTTAAACATTCCACAAATACTCAAACATGCAATGTAAGTAAACCCATAGTTTATACCCTCAATGGTAGCTGCAAATGTGACCCACGGCCCTGCAATATCCCAATAGTGTACCAACAAGCATCCCCCTACTGAAAGGGTCCAGATACCAGGTCACGCCATATCATAATCCACCAGAACACATACTCTATATGTGTGATGCCATCTCGAACCAAGCAGAACACATCCTCTAGATGTGTGATGCCACCTCATAGTAACTCAGAACACATCCTCTAGATGCGTGATGCCATCTCGGACCAAGCAGAACACATCCTTTAGACGTGTGAATGGCATAAATAAACAGAACACATCCTCTAGACGTGTATGTGGCATAAATCATCAGAACACATCCTCTAGATGTGTTTGTGGCATAAATCATCAAAACACATCCTCTAGATGTGTGTGTGGTAGGACATGATAAAGAGAACCGCGGTGACACATAGCAGCACCTCACATCATGCACTAACATATCAATAACATCTTTATATTGCATAAACAGTGGATTATACTTACTTAACAATTGCATGTAATATATCACATCAATGTCATAATAACTGCATTTCTCATGCATAACATCCACATATGAAATCATTCTCAATCATAGCACATAAACTAAAATATATTCATAACATTCATCTACTTACAATTTAGACAATATCCATAATAATTCTTCATGTCACAATATAATTCATGATTTAAATATTCATATAATGAATGAAATAATTTATTAAATACTGATAACTGGCTTGCTTACCTCAGTACGCAATCCAATAGGTATATATCAGCTAGTCAGATGTCTGAGCACCTACAGGATCATTTTACACAATTAATTTATTAGAATAAAAATATTAAAATGACCCTTAGAATTCTACCCAAACTAGTTCACGGGCCTAACTTTGGGCTCGAATATCTCCCGCTATACACACCCAATTGGGGAAGTAAAAATACCCCAAGAAACTAGAATTAACCCAGATTCTAGCCATATAATTATTTTGTTAATCCCGGCCCGTTACGGGGCCCAAAAACCAGCCCCAAATCTGTTCGTTGGACGGCCCAATAGGCCCTGAACAGGCCGGCCCAGCCGGCCCAATTCATCCCAAAGCCATCCCGATCCCCTGTTTCACCGAACAGGGGACGGGTATCTCGCCGGCGGCCAGGGCCGCCGCCGGCCAAATTGAGGGCGGCCCGACCACCGGTGGCCGGGCCAGAGCTGGCCGCCGCCGTGGCTGGCCACCCATTCCTCCCCCTCTCTCTTAATTTCACTCTATTTCTCTCTCACATCCGTGCGGCACGATACTGTGCCGGCGGCACGGCCGGCCACCTTGGCCGGCCGGACCTCCACCGGACGCACGCCCGGCGCCGGTGAAGTCGACAGGCCGAAGCTTAGGCCCGGCGAGCATGCCGCCAGGCCCGAACCAACCAGCGGAACCGGCTTCCGCCACCGCGCGAGAGAGGGGCCGATTGGCCCTCTCTCTCTTCTCTCTCTCCACCACCACCCCACCGGATACCTCCCCCGGTGCCAGCAGGGTTGCCGGCCGAAGCTCAGGCCCGGCAAGGCGGCGAGCACGCCGCCGGGCCTGAACCAGGGATCGGCCGATCCCCTCTCTCGCTCTCTACCTCATCTCTCTGTCTCTCGCGCTCTCTCACTCTCTCTCTCTCTCTCCATAGGCCAGTGGATTACCTGAAGGAAACGGAAGCCAGGATGATGGAGGGAGTCTCCCTCCATCACATATATAATCCCCTGCGTAACGCTTCAGTTTAAGGGTCCGAAAAAACGAAGCGCTTCGCTGAGAGCGAAGCGTCAGACAGCACAGGACCAAGTCCTGAACCTGGTTCACATGAACCAGGAACCGGGTACTACATCCTCCCCCCCTTATAAAAATTTTGGCCTCAAAATTGATACATGACCTCTTAACTACGGATCAATCAAATTAATCAAAGGTCAACAATCTTAGATAGATAAATTACCTTCAAATAATTATGGATACTTCGTTTTAATTTCTTCCTTCAGCTCCCAAGTAGCCTCCCTCTCAGAGTGATTATTCCACTGAACTTTGACATAAGGGATGGTACGTCATCTCAGAATCTGATCCTTGCGGTCCACGATACGCACAGAATGTTCCTCATATGATAAATCCTTCCTCAACTGAATAGGCTCATAAGCTATAACATGACTGGGGTCTGAAACATACTTCCTCAACATAGATACATGGAATACATTGTGAACACCAGATAAAATAGGAGGCAGTGCTAAGCTGTATGCAACCTCCCCAACTCTGCTCAAGATCTCAAAAGGTCCAATATAGCGTGGACTAAGCTTTCCTCTAATCCCGAATCTCATCACATCCTTGGTTGGTGATACCCTTAAGAATACATGATCCCCAACCTGAAATTCTAACTCTCTCCTTCTGACGTCAGCTTAACTCTTTTGCCTGCTCTGAGCTGTGCGAAGATGCTCCCTGATCAAATGCACCTTGTCAACTATCTGCTGGATCAGCTCAGGGCCTAGCAATTTCCTTTCCCCTACGTCATCCCAACATAAAGGAGATCTGCACCTCCTACCGTACAAAGCCTCAAATGGGGCCATCTGGATACTGGCTTGATAACTATTGTTATAAGCAAACTCCACCAAAGCTAAGTGGTTATCCCAAGCCCCACCCAAGTCCATTACACAGGCGCGCAACATATCTTCTAGAATCTGTATGGTCCTTTCTGACTGCTCGTCTGACTGGGGATGATAAGTCGTGCTAAAGTTTAATTTGGTCCCCAAGGCTTTATGAAGACTCTTCCAAAACTGTGATACAAATATGGTATCCCGGTCAGATACAATAGAGACAGGAACACCATGAAGTCTCACGATCTGCTCAATATACATGCTAGCCAATCTATCACTCGAGACTCCAACTCTGAAAGGTAGAAAGTGGGCTGATTTTGTCAGTCTGTCCACAATAACCCAAACAACATCATTATTCCTGGGAGTTTTGGGCAGACCAGTCACAAAATCCATAGTAATCTTTTCCCATTTCCACTGAGGAATCATCAAAGATTGAAGAGGTCCCGCAGGTTTTTGATGCTCGGCCTTCACCCGCTGACATACTAAGCACTTGGCCACAAACTGAGCAATATCCCTCTTCATTCCTTTCCACCAAAAATTCTCCTTTAAGTCTCTATACATTTTAGTACCACCAGGATGCACAGTATAGGGAGAGTAGTGTGCCTCCCTCAAAATCTCGGCTTTCAACTCCTCATTGCTAGGTACACAAAGTCTGCCTTCAAATCTTAGGGATCCATCATCCATTACATAAAATCCACTGTGATCTCCTGATTGAACAGCAACCTTAATTCTTTGAAGATCTGGATCTTCCATCTGGGAGAACTTAATTCTGTCAATAAGAGTCGGCTGAAGAATAAGTGCAGCAACAAGTCCATCAGACTGCTGCACTCTCAGTCCAATCTCCCACCTCTCGAGGTCCTTCAGAATGTGAGGCTGGGAGGTAAGCATAGCAGCTAACTCAGAAGAGGTCTTCCTACTTAAGGCGTCAGCCACAACATTAGCCTTCCCAGGATGATAATGTAGATTCAGATCATAGTCCTTCAGAAGTTCCAACCACCTCCTCTGCCTCAAATTGACTCCTTCTGTGTGAAGATATATTTTAGACTCTTATGGTCTGTATACACATCACACGACACCCCATAGAGATAATGTCGCCAAATCTTCAAAGCAAAAACCACTGCAGCTAATTCCAGATCATGAGTAGGATAGTTCTGCTCATAAGGCTTCAGCTGTCTGGAAGCATAGGCTATCACCTTTCCATTCTGCATTAGGACACATCCCAATCCTTTCCGAGAGGCATCAGTATAAAGTGTAAAACCCTTAGATCCTGTCGGAAGAACAAGGATGGGAGCTGACACCAAACGCTGCTTTAACTCCTGAAAACTTTCCTCACTCCTCTGACCAGTCAAACTTCACTCGTTTCTGGGTTAAACAAGTTAGGGGTAGAGCGATGCGAGAGAAGTCTTCCATAAATTTTTGATAATACCCAACTAGCCCCAAGAAGCTTCTGACTTCAGCCACATTAGATGGTCGGCTCCAGCTAATAATAGCTTCAATCTTCTTCGGGTCCACAGAAATGCCATCCGCAGAAATTACGTGACCCAAGAAAGCTACTTGGTCCAACCAAAACTCACACTTCTGCAGCTTGGCATAAAGCTTCTTCTCCCAAAGAGTCTGAAGCACAATCCTCAAGTGATCCTCATGCTCCCTGAGACTCTTAGAATAGATCAAAATATCATCAATAAATACAACCACAAACTGATCCAAGTATGGCCTAAATATTCTGTTCATCAAATCCATGAACGCTGCCGGGGTATTAGTCAAACCAAATGGCATCACCAAAAACTCGTAATGGCCATATCTAGTTCTGAAAGCTGTCTTAGGCACATCCCCATCCTTGACTTTAAGCTGATGATAACCTGACCTGAGATCAATCATAGAGAATACCCGGGCTCCTTGAAGTTGGTCAAACAAGTCATCAATTCTCGATAAAGGGTACTTATTTCGCACTGTCACCTTGTTGATTTCCCGATAATCAATGCATAGCCGAAGACTGCCATCCTTCTTCTTAACAAATAGGTTATCATCAGCTTAAAGTCAAGGATGGGGATGTACCTAAGACAGCTTTCAGAACTAGATATGGCCATTACAAGTTTTTGGTGATGCCATTTGGTTTGACTAATGCCCCGGCAGCGTTCATGGATTTGATGAACAGAATATTTAGGCCATACTTGGATCAGTTTGTGGTTGTATTTATTGATGATATTTTGATCTATTCTAAGAGTCTCAGGGAGCATGAGGATCACTTGAGGATTGTGCTTCAAACTCTTCGGGAGAAGAAGCTTTATGCCAAGCTGCAGAAGTGTGAGTTTTGGTTGGACCAAGTAGCTTTCTTGGGTCACGTAATTTCTGCGGATGGCATTTCTGTGGACCCGAAGAAGATTGAAGCTATTATTAGCTGGAGCCGACCTTCCAATGTGGCTGAAGTCAGAAGCTTCTTGGGGCTAGCTGGGTATTATCGAAAATTTGTGGAAGACTTCTCTCGCATCGCTCTACCCATAACTCGTTTAACCCAGAAACGAGTGAAGTTTGACTGGTCAGAGGAGTGTGAGGAAAGTTTTCAGGAGTTAAAGCAGCGTTTGGTGTCAGCTCCCATCCTTGTTCTTCCGACAGGATCTAAGGGTTTTACACTTTATACTGATGCCTCTCGGAAAGGATTGGGATGTGTCCTAATGCAGAATGGAAAGGTGATAGCCTATGCTTCCAAACAGCTGAAGCCTTATGAGCAGAACTATCCTACTCATGATCTGGAATTAGCTGCGGTGGTTTTTGCTTTGAAGATTTGGCGGCATTATCTCTATGGGGTGTCGTGTGATGTGTATACAGACCATAAGAGTCTAAAATATATCTTCACACAGAAGGAGCTCAATTTGAGGCAGAGGAGGTGGTTGGAACTTCTGAAGGACTATGATCTGAATCTACATTATCATCCTGGGAAGGCTAATGTTGTGGCTGATGCCTTGAGTAGGAAGACCTCTTCTGAGTTAGCTGCTATGCTTACCTCCCAGCCTCACATTCTGAAGGACCTCGAGAGGTAGGAGATTGGACTGAGAGTGCAGCAGTCTGATGGACTTGTTGCTGCACTTATTCTTCAGCCGACTCTTGTTGACAGAATTAAGTCCTCCCAGATGGAAGATCCAGATCTTCAAAGAATTAAAGTTGATGTTCAGTCAGGAGATCAGAGTGGATTTTATGTAATGGATGATGGATCCCTGAGATTTGAAGGCAGACTTTGTGTACCTAGCAATGAGGAGTTGAAAGCCGAGATTTTGAGGGAGGCACACTACTCTCCCTATACTGTGCATCCTGGTGGTACTAAAATGTATAGAGACTTAAAGGAGAATTTTTGGTGGAAAGGAATGAAGAGGGATATTGCTCAATTTGTGGCCAAGTGCTTAGTATGTCAGCGGGTGAAGGCCGAGCATCAAAAACTTGCGGGACCTCTTCAATCTTTGATGATTCCTATGTGGAAATGGGAAAAGATTACTATGGATTTTGTGACTGGTTTGCCCAAAACTCCCAGGAGTAATGATGCAGTTTGGGTTATTATGGACAGACTGACAAAATTAGCCCACTTTCTACCTTTCAGAGTTGGAGTCTCGAGTGATAGATTGGCTAACATGTATATTGATCAGATCGTGAGACTTCATGGTGTTCCTGTCTCTATTGTATCTGACCGGGATACCAGATTTGTATCACAGTTTTGGAAGAGCCTTCATAAGGCCTTGGGAACCAAATTAAACTTTAGCACAGCTTATCATCCCCAATCTGACGGGCAGTCAGAAAGGACCATACAGATTCTAGAAGATATGTTGCGAGCCTGTGTGATGGACTTGGGTGGGGCTTGGGATAATCACTTACCTTTGGTGGAATTTGTATATAATAATAGTTACCAAGCCAGTATCCAGATGGCTCCATTTGAGGCCTTGTATGGTAGGAGGTGTAGATCTCCTTTATGTTGGGATGATGTGGGGAAAAGGAAATTGCTAGGCCCTGAGCTGATCCAGCAGACAATAGATAAAGTGCATTTGATCAGGGAGTGTCTTCGTACAGCTCAGAGCAGGCAGAAAAGTTATGCTGATGTCAGAAGAAGAGAGTTAGAATTTCAGGTTGGGGATCATGTATTCTTAAGGGTATCACCAACCAAGGATGTGATGAGATTTGGGATTAAAGGAAGTATGTTTCAGACCCCAGTCATGTTATAGCTTATGAGCCTATTCAGTTGAGGAATGATTTATCATATGAGGAACATCCTGTGCGTATCGTGAACCGCAAGGATCAGATTCTGAAGCGGCGTACCATCCCTTATGTCAAAGTTTAGTGGAATAATCACTCTGAGAGGGAGGCTACTTGGGAGCTGGAGGAAGAAATTAAAACGAAGTATCCACAATTATTTGAAGGTAATTTATCTATCTAAGATTGTTGACCTTTGATTAATTTGATTGATCCGTAGTTATGAGGTCATGTATCAATTTCAAGGCCAAAATTTTTATAAGGAGGGGAGGATGTAGTACCCGGTACCCGGTTCATGTGAACCAGGTTCAGGACTTGGTCCTGTACTGTCTGACGCTTCGCTCTCAGCGAAGCGCTTCGTTTTCCCGGACCCCTTAAACCGAAGCATTACGCAGGGGATTATATATGTGATGGAGGAAGACTCCCTCCATCATCTTGGCTTCCGTTTCCTTCAGGTAATCCCCTGGCCTCTGGAGAGAGAGAGAGAGAGACAGAGAGAGAGCGCGAGAGATAGAGAGATGAGATAGAGAGCGAGAGAGGGGACCGACCGATCCTTGGTTTAGGCCCGACGGCGTGCTCGCCACCTCGTCGGGCCTGAGCTTCGGCCGGCGACCCCGCCGGCACCGGAGGAGGTGTCCGGCGGGGTGGTGGTGGAGAGAGAGAAGAGAGAGAGGGCCAATCGGCCCATCTATCGTGCGGTGGCGAAAGCCGGTTCCGCTGGTTGGTTTGGGCCCGGCGGCGTGCTCGTCGGCTAGCCGGGCCTGAGCTTCGGCCTGTCGCCTCCACCGGCACCGGGCGTGCGTCCGGTGGAGGTCCGACCGGCCAAGGTGGCCGGCCGTGCCGTCGGCACAGTATCGTGCCGCACGGATGTGAGAGAGAAATAGAGTGAAATTAAGAGAGAGGGGGAGGAATGGGTGGCCGGCCACGGCGGTGGCTGGGCCAGCCGCGGCCGGCTCTGGCCCGGCCATCGGCGGCCGGGCCGCCCTCAATTTGGCCGGTGGCGGCCTTGGCCACCGGCGAGATATCCATCCCCTGTTCGGTGAAACAGGGGATCGGGATGGCTTTGGGATGAATTGGGCCGGCTGGGCCGATCGGTTCATGGCCTATTGGGCCGTGCAGCGAACAAATTTGGGGCTGGTTTTTGAGCTTCGTAATGGGCTGGGATTAACAAAATAATTATATGGCTAGAATTTGGGTTAATTCTAGTTTCTTGGGATATTTTTACTTCCCCAATTGGATGTGTATAGCGGGAGATATTCGAGCCCAAAGTTGGGCCCGTGAACTAGTTTGGGTAGAATTCTAAGGGTCATTTTAATATTTTTATTCTAATAAATTAATTGTGTAAAATGATCCTGTAGGTGCTCAGACATCTGACTAGCTGATATATACCTGTTGGATTGCGTACTAAGGTAAGTAAGCCAGTTATCACTATTTAATAAATTATTTCATTCATTATATAATATTTAAATCGTGAATTATATTGTGACATGAAGAATTGTTATGGATATTGCCTAAATTGTAAGTAGATGAATGTTATGAATATATTGTTGTTTATGTGCTATGATTGAGAATGATTTCATATGTGGATGTTATGCATGAGAAATGCAGTTATTATGATATTGATGTGATATATTACATGCAATTGTTAAGTATAATCCACTGTTTATGCAATATAAAGATGTTATTGATATGTTAGTGCATGATGTGAGGTGCTGCTATGTGTCGTCGCGGTTCTCCTTTATCATGTCATACCATGTGTTCTGATGATTTATGCCATACACACATCTAGAGGATGTGTTCTGATGATTTATGCCACATACACGTCTAGAGGATGCGTTCTGTTTATTTATGTCATTCACACGTCTAGAGGATGTGTTCTGCTTGGTCCGAGATGGCATCACGCATCTAGAGGATGTATTCTGAGTTACTATGAGGTGGCATCACACATCTAGAGGATGTGTTCTGCTTGGTTCGAGGTGGCATCACACATATAGAGTATGTATTCTGGTGGATTATGATATGGCGTGACCCTGGTATCTGGACCCTTTCAGTAGGGGATGCTTGTTGGTACACTATTGGGATATTGGAGGGCCGTGGGTCACATTTTTAGCTACCATTGAGGGTATAAACAGTGGGTTTACTTACATTGCATGTTTGAGTATTTGTGGAATGTTTAAACATGCAAATCATTTATGTGCTTATAGATTGTTATGCTATGAATTGACTGTATAACGTGGCTTACTTATTGAGTGTAAGCTCATAAAAATCTTACAATGTTTTTGTCAGAGCCACGAGATTGAAGATGGATGGTTGGGGTGATGGATCTTCTATTAAATAAATCAAAACCCATTATTTTGTTGTAACCCCAGTACTACTTATGTGACACCCGCAGAGAAAATAGAAGGTTAGCATTTCTGCTGTAGTACTGGAGCCGATACCTATATTTCTGGAGCTGACACCTAATTTTCTGGAGTCAACACCTATTTTCTAGAGCCGACACCTATTTTTGCTGGAGCCAACTCCAAATCTATTGGAGCCAACTCTAAGACGACATATTTTATGAGTTAAATCTTGAAAATTTTATATTTATTTCATTTTAAGTCCAATTTGAGTGTCGTTTAAACCGTTGGATTTTAAAAATCGAGTTCTTCAAGTTGGTGAAGCATTTTTTTAGAAATGTTACATAAAAGTATTAATTTAAGTGAAAAATGATAATCTGGGCTATAAATCGATTAAAAAAATGTTATGTCAGGGGCAAAATGGGAAAAGGCTACGATGTCAATTGCTAATTGTGTTAAGGGCAATTTGGAAAAGAAAATCTAAGGGCAAAATATCATGATTATAAGTGAGCCACATGTTTTCTAAAAAGCGTGCAATAAGAGTGTTTGAGGGCAAAATAGGGATTTTGGCATGCCTTAGCCCTTAAGTTACCCATGACTTGGTTCCCAAGTCATTAGAAAAAAAGGAAAACGTGGTTCAGCCAGAAAAAAGAAAGAAAGAAAGAAAGAGAGAAAGAAGAGGAGAAAAGAGAGGAAGAGGAAGAGGAAGGAGGAAGAAAGAGGAAGGAAAAGGGAAGCTTGGGGTTTATGCTTGGCTCCAGGTAAGCTATAGCTTTCCTAGATCTTGCATGACTTTAGATTTTCTTAGATTATTGTATTTTAAGGTAATAGTAGAAGTAACCTTGAGTATAGAAAGGGTGAAAGAAAATAATGAGATATTAGATGATAGATCATGTATGCATGCATAGTTTTGTGGGAAAACCTCGTGTGGAGGTAATCCTAATAGCTATCGTATATGTATGTTGACGTAGGTTCAGAGGGTTATTCCAGGGAGCCAGAATACCAGAGTTGAGTACCAGTTCAGGAGTAACCTGCTAAGGTGAGTGGGTTTCTCATCTAGCAATGAAAAGTAAATTTGAGCTATTATAATGAGACTAATACCTAGTTGTGGTATGTTATGTTTAGTAGAGTATTATGTGTGTTTTAAATCTGAGAAATGAGAACCTAGTATATGATATTCTGATACATAAGTTTCGAGCATGAGTTTTAAGTATAAAGAAATAAGCATGAGTTTTGAGTATAAAGACATAAGCATGAGTTTCGATGAGGGGATTGTTAATGTATACATGGCATATTTGCACGATAAAGCTTCACAAATGATGTATGTATCATACTGAGCATCAGGCAGCTATGGGGCTGATCACCCTTTAGACTGTACTGTAGCATGAGCATTGCACACTACTATTAAGCCGGCACCTCCTTGCGAACAGATCGTACGATGAACCTCGGAATCAGGGGTGAGTGCACGCTTGACCAGGCCAGTGGAGCAGGTTGTAAGCAGCCCATGGTAGCATAAATCATAGCTCAGTGGAGCTGGTTACTAGATATAGCCCATGGGAGTAGAGAGAAAACCCGAGGTTCCAGGGTTAAGAAACAAAGCACTTTGTCGGGTGAACCGCACGGGTAAGGGGTGCTATTTGTGCGGGGATCCTGTTGCTAGTCACGCACCCGATAAGAGTATACCTACAGGAGGGCGACTGTAGGGTGGTACCTCAGAGGCATTACACACACAGCTCAGTATCATGAGATTTAAAAGCATATGTTGTGATATAAAAAGGGCCAGTGGGCCAAGTAGTTATCTCGAGAGGGAGAGTTTACTTGAGATGCCAGTGGGCAAGCAGATTCTGGTGGAAATCTGAAAATTTAATAAAGAAGTCTGGGCTGTAGATAAAGAATGCATATCTTCATATTGTAATGCATGGATTTTTATCTTAATAAGTTATCTTTCAGTGGAAAGTTATTGTAGAGTATTTCAGTACTGGTATATTATTTGAAGAATAAGCTACATTTTATTTTATCTGATATCATGTTAAAAATGTACTTTGAGTTGTACAAGCTAAATAGTATCAGCATATGATTGAAAATATGAGGTTATGGTTCTCTATTTCTTCATAGTTAGATGGTTATCCAGTCACTGGGATTTAGGTCTCACCCCTCTATGATTGAAATTTTCTTTCAGATCAGTGAGTATTTCTGCCAGAATCACAGGATAAGCAGGACAGAACCCTTAGCTGGTGAAGCTTGCTTGGATGCAAGGGTGTATAAAGGATAGCCATGTATATTGAGTTAGTGTGAGATGATATTTGTGTATTTGCATGTGTGTATGTGTACAGTGAAATATGATGATATATTAGACTTATTTAGATATGAATACAAGTCTTATGATTTGGGAGAAGATTATGAGTATGGTATATGTACTTATGATTTTGATGTCGATTGTGAATGTGATCTTATAAACTGTCTGAGGAATGTTATAAAAAATATTATCTGAGCAGATTGATGCTTAGTGTTGATTGAGTGATGTGCATATATATTTGAGATGATAATAAAAAGTTTTTAACAGGATGTGTTTTTGAGTGACTACCACTTATGATAATTAGTTGGGATTCTCTAGTTCTTTATGGAGCGCTACATAAAGACTAGCAAAACTCTATCTGATTACCATAGGTGTGCAGGTGTACTGTCGGTGGCCCCAGAGAGAAGGGGGAGCTGACAAGTTTTGGTATAAAAGCCCTAGGTTATTAGGTCCTAGGGGAAATAAGTATGAGTATGAGTCTAGGATGATTGAATGATTATGATTATAGCTATTGAATGATGAAACTGATGTAATGAATATTGTCTTGTAGGACGTTTACTACAAAGACATCTAGAGAGACAAAGCAATCCTCAACAGGGATAGAAGCAAAGGTCAAAGTAGACTCAGAAGGTCAGTTAGAAGAAGTCAAATTGATAGAATGGCTTCTAGTGATTCCACCGAGCCAGTATCTAATGAGGCTAGGGTGAGGGCATCTTCAGAGCAGATGCCAGAGTCCTCTTCATAGTCTATTACCCCTGTGCCAGTGGACCCATCTCGGGCACAGACTCAGGGGCCTAGTATGCCAGAGCTGGTAGGCATGATTACTCAGGCTGTGGTAGCAGCTGTGGATGCTAGTTCCAGCCTTCCAGCTAAAAATTTGGAGGTTGTGAGGAATGTGGAAAGAGCCAGGAAGTTAGGGGCTCTGGAGTTCCAGGGAACTACTGATCCTATTCAGGCTGGGGCATGGCTACAGAGGATCGAGAGAGTATTTGATGTGATGGGATGCTCTAAGGAGCAGAGGCTGGGTATTGCCACCTTTTTACTGGAGGGTAAAGTCCAGAGTTGGTGGAGATCTATTCAGGGCAGGCAGCTCCAGGGAGTGGAGTTGTCATGGAAAGATTTTAGAAGAGAATTTCATCAGAAATATTATTCTGAGATTTATAGGGATCAAAAGAGGAGGGATTTCCTTAGTTTGACCCAGGAGAGGATGTCTGTGGCAGATTATGAAGTCACTTTTGTTGAGTTATCTCAGTTTGCTAGGGCCTTAGAGGCTGATGAGAGGGAGAGGTGCCGACTATTCCAGGATGGATTGAATCTCCCTATTAAAGCCAAGATATGTATGCAGACTTATAATAGCTATTCTGAGTTGGTGCAGAGAGCACTCAAAGCTGAGGAGATTGAAAAAGAATATATGAGTAGGAGGCATGATAGAATGAAAAGAAGTGCTCCTAGTTATCCTTCTGCTCCGGGAGGGACTCAGCCATTTAAGAGACCCCAGAAGACTGGACAGTTTTATTCTGGTTTTAGAGCCCCTGGTGATGTGGGCAAGAGATCAGTATCTGTGTCAGCATCTAGTCCATTCCAAAGAAAGCCTTATGGGGGTGTGCCTCAGGTTGCCACCAGCAGGGTGTCTGGTGATGTAGGGAAGCAGGGTCATCCTTCTGGTGGAGGGAGAAATATACCTCCATGCAATATATGTAGAAGACTTCATTTGGGAGAATGTAAGAGGGGCAATAAGGGATGTTATATTTGTAGTGATCTAGGTCACCTGAAAAGAGATTGCCCTAGGAGAGGGTAGCAGGCTGGTGGACTTCCCCAGGGACCAGTAGTGCCAAGAGGACAGCCTAGTAGAAGGGGTGACAGTAGTGTTGTGGCTTCAGCCAATCAGGTGGGGCCGAATATTAATCAAATAGGAGGGTTATCTAGTGTTCCAAGGGCCGAGGCCAGAGTATTTGTCATGACCAAGCAGGAGGCTCAGATTGATCCTGATGTGGTGACAGGTATGCTACCCATCGATAATCATGATGCTTATATTTTAATTGATTCTGGATCTACGCATTCATTTATCTCATGTGAGTTTGCTAAGCATCTAGTTAGAGATGTGGGCCAGTTGGTAGTATCTATGCCCGTAGGGAGGCCTTTTATAGCAGACCAAGTGTATAGAGGCTGTGATATTTCTATGGAGGGTCAGAAATTAGCAGCAGATTTGATTCCTTTGATATTGAAAGAGTTTGATGCCATTTTGGGGATGGATTGGCTATCTGTGCATAGAGCCAGAGTAGATTGCTTGAGGAAGGAGGTGATGTTACAAACTTCTGATGATAGAGAGGTCTGTTTTGTTGGTGATAGAAGAGGGTTACTCTTAGGAGTGATTTCAGCTCTGTCAGCCAATAGAATGTTAGCAAAGAGATGTGAAGCCTATTTAGCTTGTGCAGTAAGCCTAGAAGGCAATGGTTTAGAGCTGACGAATATCCTTGTGGTAAGGGATTTTTCAGATATATTTCCTGAGGAGCTGCCAGGGTTACCTCCTGACAGAGGATTCAATTTCAGTATAGATCTAGCTCCAGATACCAGACCAATAGCCAGGGCATCTTATAGAATGGCTCCAGTTGAATTGAAAGAATTAAAAAGTCAATTACAGGAATTATTGGATAAAGGGTTTATTAGACCCATTATATCGCCATGGGGTGCACCAGTGTTGTTTGTGAAGAAAAAGGATGGTACCTTGAGGTTATGTATAGACTATAGACAGTTCAAAAAGGTGACCATTAGAAATAATTATCCATTGCCGAGGATTGATGATTTGTTTGATCAGCTGCAGGGGGCAACAGTGTTTTCAAAGATTGATCTGAGATCTGGGTATCATCAATTGAGAATAAAGAATGAGGATATATCTAAAACTGCTTTCAGGACCAGATATGGTCATTATGAGTTCTTGATGATGCCATTTGGCTTGACAAATGCTTCAGCTGCTTTTATGGGTCTAATGAATCAAGTATTTCAGGAGTATCTAGATAAATTTGTGATAGTATTCATTGATGACATCTTGATTTATTCTAAAGTAGTGAAGAGCATGAACAGCATCTGAGGAATATTTTGCAGATATTAAGAGAAAAGCAATTATATGCAAAGTTTAGTAAAAGTGAATTTTGGCTGGATGATGGAAAGTTCTTGGGACATGTAGTTTCAGCCGAAGGTATTATGGTAGATCCTCAAAAGATTGAAGCTATAGTGAATTGGGTATCACCTACCAATCAGACTGAGGTGAGGAGTTTCTTGGGGCTAGCAGGATATTATAGAAGATTTATAGAAAATTTTCGATTTTGGCTTCTCCTATGACTAAGCTGCTTAAAAAGAATATCAAGTTTAATTGGTCTAATGAATGCTAGAAGAGTATGGATGAACTGAAAAAGAGATTAACCTCAGCCCCAATTCTAATACTCCCTGATAGTGCCAGTGATTATGTAATCTATAGTGATGCTTCATTGAAGGGTTTGGGATGTGTTTTAATGCAGAATGGGAAAGTGGTAGCTTATATATCTAGACATTTGAGATCTCATGAAAAGAATTATCCCACCCATGATTTGGAGTTAGCTGCTGTTATATTTGCATTGAAGGTTTGGAGGCACTACTTGTATGGAAGAAGATGCTAGATATTTACTGATCATAAGAGCTTCAAATATATTTTGATCCAGAAGGAATTGAATTTAAGGCAGAGAAGATGGATTAAATTGATTAAAGACTATGATTGCACTATTGAGTATCACCCAGGGAAAGCTAATGTTGTGGCTGATGCCTTGAGCCGAAAGTCTATGGCCATATTGGCTTCTATTAGAACCGTACATCTACCCTTGATGATTGAGTTAAGGAGGTTAGATGCAGAGCTAGCTGTAGAAGAATCAGGAGCCTTGTTGGTTACTTTCAGAGTGAGACCCCAAATGCTAGAGGAAATAAGAGAAGCTCAGTTGCTAGATCTATAATTGCTTAAAGCTAGATATTTAATTCAGAGTGGGTCTCAGTCAGAGTTTTCTGTTAGAGGTGATGGGGTATTATTATTCAAGGGTAGAGTTTGTGTGCCAGCTGTGGAATCAGTGAAAGATCAGATTTTAAGGGAAGCACATAGTTCAGCTTATTCGATGCATCCAGGTAGTACTAAGATGTATAGAACTATCAAACATAATTACTGATGGAATGGTATGAAAAAGGAGATAGCTGAGTATGTATCTAAGTGTTTGGTGTGTCAGCGGATTAAGGCTGAACATCAGTGTCCGGCTGGCAAGCTTCAGCCTCTGTTTGTGCCAGAGTAGAAATGGAAGCATATAACTATGGATTTTGTTGTAGGACTCCTAAAGACTAGAAGAGGCAATGATGCTATTTGGGTGATAGTTGATAGATTGACTAAGTCTTCTCATTTTCTGCCTATTAAGATTGTCTTTACCTTGGATAGATTAGCAGAATTATATGTGCATGAAATTGTGAGTAGGCATGGTGTGCCAGTATCTGTAGTATCAGATAGAGATCCAAAGTTTACATCTCAATTTTGGACAGAATTACAAAAAGCTTTGGGGTCTAAATTGAGGTTCAGTACAACATTTCATCCCCAAACTGATGGTCAGTCAGAGAGAACCATCCAGACACTGGAGGATATGCTGAGAGCTTATGTCATAAAATTTTCTGGTAGCTGGGATGATCATCTGCCTTTAATAGAGTTTGCTTACAATAACAGCTACCATTCTAGCATTGATATGGCACCATATAAGGCCTTGTATAGAAGAAAATATAGAACTCCAGTGTATTGGGATGAGGAGGGAGAGAGAAGGCTGTTAGGCCCCGAGTTAGTGCAGCTTACTGCAGATCAAGTTAAAATCATAAGAGCTAAATTAAAGGCAGCCCAAGATAGACAGAAGAGCTATGCAGATAAAAAGCATAGAGAGGTAAAGTTTGAGGTTGAAGATAAGGTCTTTCTGAAGGTATCTCCTTGGCGAGGTATTATGAGATTTGGAAAGAAAGGCAAGTTGAGCCCAAGGTATATTGGACCCTATGAAATTCTGGAAAGAGTTGAAACACTAGCTTATAGATTGGCTTTACCTCCAGAATTATCTCAGATTCATAATGTATTTCATGTATCAATGCTTAGGAGGTATGTGTCGGATTCCTCTCATGTGATTCAGTCTAAGACTATAGAGTTACAAGAAGATTTATCATTTGCAACAGAACCAGTGAAGATCCTGAGTAGGAAGATTAAGCAGCTCCGCAGTAAAAGAATTCATTTAGTTAAGGTGCAATGGTTAAATCATCAAAAAAATGAGGCTACATGGAGCGAGAGGATGAGATGAGATTGAAGTACCCCCATCTATTTGAAAATATATCTAGCTAAATTTCGGGGACGAAATTTCTTAAGAGGGAAGAATTGTAACATCTTAAAAACCTTGTAATTTATTAAAAATATTAATGGTATTTTTCATTTGAAATGAAAGGCAGAGAGTTTAAGTGAAGTGTAGGTATGTTGGCCTTTTGATAAATGTAAAGAGAAGAAATTTTGGAGTAAATAAGTATATTTTTGTGAGTTTGATTTAAGAAATTGAGAGATTTAAGCTTTAATGGGCTTAAATCATAAGAAAAATCAAGTTTAGTTTGAGTTTTATCCTTAAATGATGTTTTTAGTAATTAGAGTCGACTCTAATTGGAGTGGAGTCGACTCTGGTACGATTTTAAACTTTCGGCACGCTTTGGAGTCGACACCTGCAGAGGGAGAGTCGACACCTGCAGAGAAAACAGAAGGTTAGCATTTATGCTGCAGTACTAGAGCCGACACCTATATTTCTGGAGCCGACACCTATTTTTCTAGAGCTGACACCTATATTTCTAGAGCCGACACCTATTTTTGTTGGAGCCAACTCCAAATCTGTTGGAGCCGACTATAAGACGATATATTTTTTGAGTTAAATCTTGAAAATTTCATATTTATTATGTTTTAAGACCGATTTGAGTGTCGTTTGAACCGTTGGATTTCTAAAATCGAGTTCTTCAAGTTGGTGAAGTCTTTTCTTAGAAATGTTATATAAAATATCGATTTAAGTAAAAAATGATAATCTGGGCTATAAATCGATTAAAAAAATGTTATGTCAGGAGCAAAATGAAAAAAAACTCTGATGTCAATTGCTAATTGTGTTTAAGGCAATTTGGGAAAGAAAATCTAAGGACAAAATATCATGGTTATAAGTGAGCCACATGTTTTTCAAAAAGCATGCATTAAGAGTGTTTGAGGGCAAAATAGGGATTTTGGCATGCCTTAGCCCTTAAGTTACCCATGACTTGGTCCCTAAGTCATTAGAAAAAAAGGGAAACGTGGGTTTAGCCAGAGAAAAGAAAGAAAGAAAGAAAGAGAAGAAGAGGAGAAAAGAGAGGAAGAGGAAGAAGAAGAAGGAGGAAGAAAGGAAGGAAAATGGAAGCTTAGGGTTTGTACTTGACTCCAAGTAAGCTATAGCTTCCCTAAATCTTGCATGACTTTAGATTTTCTTAGATTATTATATTTTAAGGTAATAGTAGAAGTAACCTTGAGTAGAGAAAGGGTGAAAGAAAATGAGATATTAGAGGATAGATCATGTATGCATGCATGGTTTCATGGGAAAACCTCGTGTGGAGGTAATCATAATAGCTATCATATCTGTATGTTGACGTAGGTCAAGAGGATTATTCCAGAAAGCCAGAATACCGGAGTTGAGTACCAGTTCAGGAGTAACCTACTAAGGTGAGTGGGTTTCTCATCTAGCAATGAAAAGTAAATTTGAGCTATTATAATGAGACTAATACCTAGTTGTGGTATGTTATGTTTAGTAGAGTATTATGTATATTTTAAATCTAAGAAATGAGAACCTAGTATATGATATTCTGATACATTAGTTTTGAGCATGAGTTTTAAGCATAAAGAAATAAGCATGAGTTTTGAGTATAAAGACATAAGCATGAGTTTCGATGAGGGGATTGTTAATGTATACATGGCATATTTGCATGATAAAGCTTCACAAATAATGTATGTATCATACTAAGCATCAGGCAGCTATGGGGCTGATCATCCTTTAAACTGTACTGTAGCATGAGCATTGCATACTACTATTGAGCCGGTACCTTCTTGCGAACAGATCTTACGATGAACCCCAGAATCAGGGGTGAGTGCACGTTTGACCAAGCCAGTGGGGCAGGTTGTAAGCAGCCCGTGAGGGCATGAATCATAGCTCTGTGGAGCTGGTTACTAGATATAGCCTGTGGGGGCAGAGAGAAAATCCGAGGTTTCAAGGTTAAGGAACAAAGCACTTTGCCGGGTGAACCACATGGGTAAGGGGTGTTATTTGTGCGGGGATCCTGTTGCTAGTCACACACTCGATGAGAGTATACCTACAGTAGGACGACTGTAGGGTGGTACCTTAGAGGCATTACACATACAGTCCAGTATCATGAGATTTAAAAGCATATGTTGTGATATAAAAAGGGCCAGTGGGCCAAGTAGTTATCCCAAGAGGGAGAGTTTACTTGAGATGCCAGTGGGCAAGCAGATTCCAGTGGAAATCTAAAAATTTAATAAAGAAGTCTGAGCTGTAGATAAAGAATGCATATCTTCATATTGTAATGCATGGATTTTTATCTTAATAAGTTATCTTTCAGTGGAAAGTTATTGTAGAGTATTTCAGTACTATATATTATTTGAAGAATAAGCTACATTTTATTTTATCCGATATCATGTTAAAAATATACTTTGAGTTATACAAGCTAAATAGTATCAGCATACGATTGAAAATGTGAGGTTATGGTTCTCTATTTCTCCATAGTTAGATGGTTATCCAGTCACTGGGACTTAGGTCTCACCCCTCTATGATTAAAATTTTCTTTCAGATCAGTGAGTATTTCTGCCAGGATCACAAGATAAGCAGAATAGAATCCTTAGCTGGTGAAGCTTGCTTGGATGCAAGGGTGTATAAAGAATAGCCATGTATATTGAGTTAGTGTGAGATGATATTTGTGTATTTGCATATGTGTATGTGTACAGTGAAATATGGTGATGTATCAGACTTATTAAGATATGAATACAAGTCTTATGTTTTAGAAGAAGATTATGAGTATGGTGTATGTACTTATGATTTTGATGTCGATTGTGAATGTGATCTTATAAACTACATGAGGAATGTCATGAAAAATATTATCTGAGTAGGTTGATGCTTAGTGTTGATTGAGTGATGTGCATATATATTTGAGATGATAATAAAAAGTTTTTAACATGATGCGTTTTCGAGTGTCTGCCATTTATGATAATTAGTTGGGGTTCTCTAGTTCTTTATGGAGCACTACATAAAGACTAGCAAAACTCTATCTGATTACCATAGGTATGCAGATGTACTGTCGATGGCCACAGAGAGAAGGGGGAGCTGACAATTGACCTATGGGTCCATTCTCCGAACCTCGGCATGGCCGAGCATTCTTCAAATCTTGGTAGGGCCAAGTAAAAATTTTCTACATACCTTGGCACGGCTGAGCTTTCTCCGAACCTTGGCAAGGCCAAATAAAAATTCTTCATATCTTGGTATAGCCGAGCATTCTTCGAACCTTGGCAGGGCCAAGTAAAATTTTTTTTACGTACCTCGGCACGATCGAGCATTCTCCGAACCTTGGCAGGGCCAAATAAAAATTCTTCGTACTTCATTATGACCGAGCATTCTTCGAACCTTGGTAGGGCCAAGTAAAAATTCTTCGAACCTCTGTATGGTCAAGCATTCTCCGATCCTTAGCAGGGCCAAGTAAAAATTCTTTGAACCTCGATACGACTGAGCATTCTTCTAACCTTGGCAGGGTCAAGTAAAAATTTTTTACATATCTCGGCACGGCCGAGCTTTCTTCGAACCTCTGTACGGTCGAGCTTTCTCTGAACCTTAGCAAGGCCAACTAAAAATTTCCGTACCTTGGCATAGCTGAGCATTCTCCAAACCATGGCAAGGCCAAGTAAAAATTCTCTGAACCTCGGCATGGCTGAGCATTCTCTGAACCTTGGTAGGGCCAAGTAAAAATTCTCTGAATCTTGGCATGGTCAAGCATTCTCCAAACCTTGGCAAGGCCAAGTAAAAATTTTTTACGTACCTTGGTAAGGCCAAGCTTTCTTCGAACCTCGACATGGTCGAGCTTTCTCTGAACCTTGGTAGGGCCAAGTAAAAATTCTCCAAACCTTGGCACAACTGAGCTTTCTCCAAACCTTGACAGGGCCAAGTAAAAATTCTTCATACCTCGGCATGATCGAGCATTCTTCAACCTTAGCAGGACCAAGTAAAAATTCTTCAAACCTCGGCACGATCAAACATTCTCCGAACCTTGGCAGGGCCAAGTCAAAATTTGCCGAACCTCGGCATGGCCGAGTCTTCTCCATACCTTGGCAAGTCCAAGTAAAAACGTTCTCCAAGTCTCAGCATGACCAAGTATCCTGTGAAAAGCTAATTGCAGTCACCTATGGCATGGGAACAGCGCTAAGAGCTTCTTTCTCCAAGTCTTGGCATGGCTGAGCACCTTATGAACATCGAGAAAGTCAGCCTAATTTACCTACGACTTGGAAAAAAGTTAAGTGTTTATCCCTCCAAACCTCGACGAAACCTATCGGAGCTACTTATAACTTGGCAAAGTCAAGCATCTAATCTTCCTAGTTTCGGCATGACCGATCGAAGATTTTTGTGTACTTTGGCAAGTCCGAATCTCTCCTATACTTCAGTCGATCGAAAAATCTAACCTTGGCATGCCTAATCTAGCTTATACCTCAACAAGTCTGAGAGAATCTACTTGTCGCGATATCTAACTAGCTAAAGCAACGAACGTTAAGCACGAGGAGTAAATAAGTAAAAGAATTTTTTTTCATTTATTTGAAACATTATTACAAGACATTATAAGTGCATTGCAGCACAGAAAATGTGGGAATATTTTTACATATAAGAAGTTTGCTTGCGGATGCTATGGCTGCTGCAACAGCAATGCTCCACTCCAAAAAGATCGCGAAGATTGCCTTCAAACTCGGTTGGATGGCAAACTTCAGAACCTAGGGCAAAGATACGAAAAGAAGCTAAAAATGAAAACACTTACCTTGAGCTTCCCATCCTTTACCAGGAAAACACTTGATGGATCTTCAAGCATCTCCTCTGGTGAATCAGCAGCAACAGCTGCTGGCTATAGAGAGCCTGAGGAAGTCATACAAGAGGAGGTCATACAAGAACGCTTCTTTCTTGTGTTTCTAGTATGACCTCTATAGCCTCCTCCCTTCCTCTTCCTCACAACTGTGTGTTGAAAAAGGGATTTTAGAGCAGCCTCCAGTGGCACCTCATTTTTGGCTTTATGAGATCTGGCGGAGGCACTCTTCAGCGTCCCATAGACGATCTACTTTTCAGCAACTTCTTCATCCAAACCCTTAAGCCCTAGCTAAATTTCAAAGAGGAAAACCAGCTCCTCTGTTTCTAATGCTTCTAATTTCGACATGAGCAAGCCCCCCTTAAGCTCACTTTCAGTTGAAGGGAACTCTTCATCTGGCTATGGGCAATGCCCCTCCCCCCCTTTTTATAGCCATGGAATAGGGAATAGAGGCCATTAATCGCGAGAGAGCCCGGGAATCAAAACCCTTCGATCGCTGGGCTTCGATTCACGATTAGGCCATGTGTTGCCCGTCCGAGCTTCTTTGGGTGGAAGTCAAAGAATCTCTCCTTGCTCGAGGAGATAGACACCTCCAGATCCTTGGATTAGCCATGTGTCACCAGATCAACCGCCCCTGCTGGGTATACGAAGAGTCTCTCCTCGCACAACGAGGTTGAGTAATGATACCCTCCATCGATATCAAATATTGCGAATTAAATGCAGGCAACCATTTTCAATTTTTCATGTATGAATAAAGGTCGAAGGCTGATTATGAAGGGCACGTGACATGATTCGATTGGTCGCTTGATGTATGCGGACAGCAAACCTGCATCGGGAATAGAGCCCATTCATTGCTAAGTTGAAGCATCGGCAAGATCGAGCTATCAACGAACCTCGGCCAAGCCGAACAACCTTTTTTACCTCGACAAAGCCAAGCAACCTCTTTTACTTTGGCAAAGTTGAGTCATCGATAAGCCTTGGCAGAGTCACGGTGCTCCTACGCCTTGGCAAAATTAAGTAAAGCCTTCCTAACTTCGGCAAAGCCGAGCTATCTAAGTGGTTCAACGGAATCAAGTTCAAGTGCCTAAACTTGCCAAGTTATGAAACATACCAAGGGAATAATTGAGTCTACAATTTTCAAGCTATGAAGAACATGAGATAATTGAAAAGAAATGGGATTTCATTCATGACAATTCATGTTACAAAGAAATAGTAGAGTTTCAAAGCACCGAAGAATCTTTCAGCTATGAAAAAGGGGATAAGAAGAAAAATCCCTAAGGCCTAATTTCGTTCATGGGAACAACTTTAGGAACACTCGGGGTAGGCTGGCTCAACAGGCCCGCTCCCTCGGCAGCCGGTAAAATACCACAACTTCTTCGGCGACCGACTGTGGAGCCCCGGTCTCATCAGCGGTTGGCTGTAGAGTTTCAGTCTCCTCGATAGCAAGCTGTGAAGTATCTCCTTTTTGGACAGCCATCAATGGACCCTTAGCTAGATTTTTGTGTAAAGCCACTTCAAAATCAACATCTATAATATCTTCATATTCGGCTTCGACAGATGATTGAACTACCACTGGGGATTCGACCATTGGTGTAGGAGCATAGTAATTTTCAACCTCTAAAAATAAGAAATCCATATCCGAATACTCTCGAGATATTCTCGACAGTGCTTCATTCCTCCCGATCCTATATGCTTCGGCACAAAATGCAAATCTCTCTTTGATAAACTAAGCGAAACTCTTATATTTCTCTACTTCCAGAGCGGCCTGATTATTGGCCTCTACTACCTTGTCCCGAAGCTCAGAGCATTTCTGGCGACTCAAAGCCAGCTCCCTATTCAAAGCTCTTAGTTGGTCATTTGCGTTGATATTTTTTATCTAAAAAACAAGGTCAACCAAATTAACATCATTACAAGGGAGGTAGAAAGAAATTGAGGCAAAGAAATTCACTGGGTTCGTACCTCTTCATCTCATCGAGCAATCTCTACTTTCGCTTGCTCGGCCCACTCTGAGCCTTTGCTTTATCCTTCTTATATCGGTGCATTATTCTCCCATCATTATCAAGCTTAATCTATTTTTCTTCGACTCTCTTCTGGGCCTCAGCAAGGTCAACTGTAATTTTGGCTACCCGCTCCTGATACTGTTTGGACTTGCCGCTCTCTTTGGCAAGCTGCTTATTCATAAGTTCTCTTTCCTCAGCAAACTGTTTATTTAAAACTTATATTTCTTTGGCAACCTCAACTCGGTACTGTGATAACTCCGACTAAGCCTTATTAGCTAACTCTCGAGTTCCTTTAAGCTCGATAACTTCCGCTCGAAGTCTCGATACTTCTCGCCAAGCACTTTCTCCCGATCTAACCGCTCGGTCAAGTAAGTCTCGGTTTGTGACCAGAGCCGTGGAGATTTTTTCAGTTGATGCTACTTTGCCCCGAAGGTCAGCAATCTCCTTCCTAGCTCAGGCAAAAGACCTGGTTACCAAAGTAAGGTGATTGCATATCACCCTCGAAAGAATAGCACTCTGCGATAAAGTCCGATAGACAAACTTCAGCTATACAAATTGAAAAGAGAAGAAAACATTATCATTTTTACTTACCTAGGAGTTGTAGACATTCACGGTCTTTGTAAGGATGGAGTTGTTGAGGTCGGGTAAAAGCCCCAAGTCCCTCGCAAATCTGATCGTCCAAGCCTGATGGAAAGAAGATCCTCTTCATCGGGTATAACCCCTGAAGGACCTTCTTCCCCCTCAAGGACGGCGCAAATCAAAGCAGCTTCTGATTCTTCCTTGGCCTCACGAGGAACTGAACTAGGAACCTTGGCTTAATTGGCTTTCTCCATCGATAACTCTTCCTGGTCCGTAGCTGCTTCCTCCATCTCGCTCGATTCCTAGGGAGATGTTTTTCAACAGAAGTCTCTTCCTATACTTTTGGCAATTTCCTCAACCTCCCTTGTCTCTTCAATGAGAGACTCTTGGATTGGAGGTTCTTCTTCTTTAATTGGAGGTACCTCTTGGCCTTCGGCCCCTTCAGGAGGAGGTTTTTTGTTGCTGGGCGGAGAGATCGCATGGCTGGCTAGTGGCATCCCGTCAGAGTCATCCAGCAGCACCATTATCCTCAGACTTGGAGCTCTGCCAGCTTCTCTCATACTCTCCTTGACCACTGGCCTCTCCTTCGGCGGGACTAATCTTTCTTCCTCCCTCATCGTCGACATCTCTTCTTCCCTCCTCGTCAATGAAGGAGATTGCCGACTGATTTTGGCCTTCTTCGCTCCCTTCGAACTTGATTTAGGAAAGTAAGGCCTCTTCTCAGATTTACGCCCATTCTTGGAATCGTGCTTTCTAGCATGCTTGCCTATCCTCTCCCTTAATTGAGCTCCAAGCTTCGACATCTCAGCTGTGTACATAACAGATAAAAATTTGGTCAAACAGAGGCTGCCATAATCTGTTCAATAGAAGGTAAGAACAAAACTTACATTGAGGATCAACAAGACTAAGCCTAGCATTATAGAGAGCATCATTGACCAAAAGAACATTGATTGATAGCACTTTGTTGTCAAGAAGAACATCGAGGTCTTCTTTCTCTCGCATCGACAGCGTCGGGAGCTCGTTCGGATCTATGACAAAGTTCGCCCACATTCGAAGAAAATCAAACCCGATATCCCATTCGACGAAAAAGAATCGAGACTTCCATCCCTTTATGAAAGATGGAACATCTGATATTCTCTTGAAAGACCTTCAGGGGCCGATAAAGGGTCATTCAACATTCTTCAGAAAGATGAGGCTGTGGTAAACCCAAAACAGAGGAACTGTCATCATCGCCCCCACAAGCGTGCACATGAAAATAAACTCAATGATGTGGCGCCACCTGTTTGGTGCTACCATCGTTGGATAAATGCCATAGAATGTCATTATTTCCTTCACCAAGGGATGAAGGGAAAAGCAAAGACCCGCTCGCAGACTCTCTTCGTAGAAGAAGGCTCTAGATTCCAACTGCTCCGTAACTCTCTGCTCAGGCTTCGGTACCCATAACCTAATATCTTGAGGGAGCTAATACTCGCAACGGATCTTCTCCAAGTCTGTCAAAGTCATCGTTGAAGCAAAATCATGCTCTGTATTTCTGGGATGAGCGAAGGAGACTCTAACCATACAACCTTCTAGCTAGAAGTATACGGTTTCTGAGGAAAGAAACAGAAAGAATGCGTAACAGGGGAAAGTGTCACCTAACTTCTTTTTAACCACCTCGACAGAAGGGCAGGATATCATCAGCGAGAATCCCCAGGCATCCGGGCCTTTGGTCTATGCGCTACAAGCCCAAGAGTTTGCTGCATGTAATTTCGCCAACCGTTGTTCAAAGAGAACGAAGGGCTTTTCCTTGTCCACCTAAAAGAAATAATGGAGCTACGGCTTGGCATATATGGGGCCATCATGATGCGCCTCTACAGGTTTGAATCTCTCTAATCAAATTGAGCCATTTGGGACTTTATTTTCTATGCCCGAACCTATGCTTCGGACTAAGGAATGGGGAGCATGTGATGCGGGGTAAAATTGCCACCGCATCGATATTAGCGTACGCGGCCAAAGGTAAGGGTCATTTTCGATTTTTGACCCACTAACTGCCACATTCGAAAAAAGATAAACGGCATCAAGCTGTTCCATGCCTTGGCAAGGCCAAGCCATCTCTGTGCCTCAGCAAGGCCGAGCTATCTCCATGCCTCGACAAGGTCGAGCCATCTTCATACCTCGGTAGGGGTGAGGACCCTCCTTTCGACTCAAGCACCCTTGTCACCTTATATCATACCGAGCATTCCAAAGGATGAACCACCTTAATCTCGGAGTAATCTTTTTTCAACGAAAACAAGAGCCAAATACGATCCTCCGATCATTATCAATGAAATTTTATATTCCTGATGAGGCTGATCAGCTATCGATCCCATAACCGATGGGATTCCAATCGCACTGGCTCCCAACATTCCAAAACGTGCCCAAAAAATCAGATAATTACTCACCATCCTGGCGGAGCATAAATACCATATTCCTAGACCCCTTAGGTATGCTTTTTGTCACATACACACAACTTTAGCAAAAGGCCTTTACTCCTGAGAAACCCTCTCAGAGAGAGATCCTTCTGCCGGAGCCTTTTTTTTTTCTCGTCTGTTTGTTAAGAATCTCTATTGACTTGGGCATCGGAGGGTCTTCCACAGGGATCACTCCTGTGATTTATGTGTGAGGATTGTCTTGCATATCCACTTGGATAGAAGAACGATATCCAGATCCTGACATGCATCATCCCCAAGCCGGAGAATGGAATTCAATGGCAACACATCCTATATCTGATTAATGACTAATGCAATCTTTGCCAATCACAACCTAAGAAAGGCTCTTTTCCAATTTGAAATTATTAAGCAGGGAAATCTTTACATATTTTGTTCTATGGCCTAGTAAGATTTTCGACTCAAGTTTAATTCTAATGGTGACTTTAGATATTCTTCCTAGGTACATTTTTAAGTTTATATAAGTTTTTCTTTCTCTAAATACATATTTGAACTTATTAATATTTTCACATTTAGTATGGTACAATTACACTAAGGCTTGCCTCGCGTTCAAACTTCTAATATTTTGTTATTTGTAGCATGATTTATGTGAATCAAGGCTTGACTTAACTATCACATCCATCTGCTTATCAACCAAATATGTTGGATTTAATTTTTCAAAATTTAAACATGTATGAATTAAATATAAGGTCTTCCCTTTCTTACTCTCCCCAAAAGAAAACCAAAAGAAAAAAATGGTCTCACTAGCTACTAGCTCATGGTAGGGCTAGCAACATCAAGCATGTGACCACATTTTGGAAGGGATAAGTGAATTATAAATTTGACATCTATTTTTGTAATTAGATAGTTTCTCATTTTCTCCCTCTATTATCTCACATATTTCTTGACTCTCTCTTGTCTCTTAGTTTATTAGTATGAGAGTTTCATCTAATTTGCATTAGATTTGGTTGATGGTGTGATTATAGTTTTCATTTTGAATGAGGTATGACATCCATATGGCATGACACTATTTCATTTTGCTCTAGGTATATATATATATATATATGAATATAAAGGGTTGAAAAAGCATTTTCATATATTTGAATCTAAAAATTCAAGTTTGAAATGCAATATCAATTGTATATTTTATTATCTCAAATTTAGGAAATAATATCTAACAAATTTTTTGTTAACCCATTTCAAAATATATTTAAACTATTTGTTTTTCATTTGAGTTGGCTTGGGAGGGATTGGAAGTTAATCTTGTATGAAGCATCGCATTTAGCCAATTAGAGGATGAATTATTGGAATCAGATTGTATATGGGATGAGCCAAGATGGGGATGAATGATTGAATCAAACTGCATTTTATATGAGTCTTTATATCATTACCTCTTATCTGAAATTCGATTCAAGCGTATTGCGGCTACATATTGTTAAATTGAATACTAAGAATACGCAAGACATACTAAACCTAAGTAGCTACTCTTCAACCTCTACAGTAACTTACAAGACAATTCATAACATATAATGCTTTGAACATGTACAAATTAAAATAAACCTTAATTAATTAAACCAAACTAAATGATTAAAATTCTAAAACTAAGATGGGTTTCTCATCAGCATTTTCACAAACAACTTTTTCTTCCCATCAAATATATCTTGATGGAAATTATAAAACCTAAATCCTAACAGAATTTATTCTATAATAATGGCATTAAATCAAGATGGGTTTGATCTTTCTTTTTCCTCTCCTTACTTTCTTTAGCAGGCTTTAATCATATAAATTTTGATTATATGTATATAATTTAAGATGATAAGCTATATCCAACCATTTCAATTATTAATGTAAAACTTCCATCATCTATCTTAAAATAAAAATAAAAAAATCTCTTTTAAAATTATATTAAATCAAACTTGAATCTCTGCCAGAGTAGGTAGGCTTTAATCATATAAGTTTTTGATATGTACATAATTTAAGATGATACGCTATATCCAACCGAATTATTAATGTAAAACTTTCATCATCTATCTTAAAATGAAAAAAAAAAAATCTCTTTTAAAATTGTATTAAATCAAACTTGAATCTCTCCAAGATTGAATAGGTAACATGCTGACAACATATTTATCTGTTTATCTAGAAAAAGATTATCATTCGGCTGGCATGGACCTCGTAATCATAAAGAAACCTACAAATGGCTCTACTCAACCCATGACCTGATTAGGTCTCAACCTAAGAGGTGGAATCTGTGCCAAATCCTTGAGTTGAGTTTTGGGTCCAATAATGATCCATTTTAAAAAAATTAAAGTTAAAAGTGATTTATAATTTTGTCCAATGGACGCCAACTATATTGACTGGCTGTAAAAGACAAGTGTGTCGTTGCATTACCTAATCCCAACATGGCACAGTCCATATGACCTTGCCGTTTTTAATTTTCTCTGATTATACGTGCTATCATTAGTTTTCCTATTTTGACATAAAACTAATACATTTTTTTCATTTTATATTATATCTGACCCAATCCTATATGAGTTGAGTTGATTCCAAAATCATGATGCAGATGAAAACTTGCAACCACAGTCATAACTCATAAGGTCTCTTCTATTCTTGTGGTTGGGGAAGGAAAACCGAAAAATATACCATTGTAGAACTCAACTACTACATCATTACTTCCATTTCTAGGCATGAAAACAAAACATATATATTTTCTAGTTGTTTTGGAAAAATTAAGTACTAATATTATGTAAGTTATGGGTATATATATTACTAATCTATGAATTCAACCTCTTAGCCAGTTTTCAAAACATTGCTACCATATCTATAGAAATTCACTACAAGATCATGCAGCAAATTTGCAATGGAAAGAGAGGAATAATCCATGGATGACCCTTCCATAGCGGTGTCTTCTTTCCTCTTTTTACATTTTCTTTGATTTGTTTTTTATTAAAAGCTCCAAATAACCAAACATTTCTATAAAGCATCAAGTTCTTTATTTACCGGGATAATGTCAAGCATAAACATTATGTAAAATTAAGATCCTATATTGATTACAATTTGTAACATGCAAGAGCTTTAGATCAGGGCTTTAAAGATTGCATACTAATAAATAATCTACAACTTAAGTTTAAAGATAATTAATCACATAATATATTATCACAATGACTTGATTTATGATGAATCAACATAAATTTCTTTTTTTTTTCTGAAGCGATTATTAAAGGGACTAGAGCAACAATAAACAATAGTTGAAAATTTTATTGTATAATAATAAATTTTCAACGTTCCCATCACATATTTACACTTACATATTACAAATGTGTAACTATATACATTTATATTCTAAGTTTTGCTACGATACTCCTTTATTTTAATGAATGTAGATACATTATTGACAATCGATTCTAACTAGTTACATATGTATAACTGATGTAAAAAAATGAACTTTATGTGTTGATATGGTAAAAAATTAGAGCCAAGATAAGCAATGGCACTCCCTTCGATATAATGGTGGCAAGGTGGAGCGGAGATATTGATGCTCTCTAAGTTAGTTAGGTTGTCTATTTTTGTAACATAGTATATAACAAATGATAGAATGAAAAGTGATGTGCAGTATTATCTAAGAAATAAAATTTTAGCATTGTATTTTCTTTAGTTTTTTTCCTAATTTTATGCTTTTATGGTATCAAAACGACTAGGCTATTGATGGCTACATGAGTGAGCATAGGCAATGGTTCAGAGGTGTCTTCGGATGCCCCTCCACCTACCTCTTCAAATCTGAGTCAGCCAGCTTCACAAAATCCTACTCATTCAGCTCTACAAAAATCTCAACCAACCTCTCTAGATCTGAGTCAATCAACTAACTTCACAAAATCCTACTCATTTAATCTCGTTGCAACCACCTAAATTAACTCCACCAACTTCTTCTTCTCAACTCGCTCTAGATCTGCCACATCCACATCCATAAAAATCTCAACCAACCTTTCCAAATCTGATTCAGCCAGCTCCACAAAATCCTACTCATTCAATCTCATCACAGCCACCTGAATTAGTTCCACCAACTTCTTCTCAACTCACTCCAGATCTACCACATCCATATCCATATGAAACAAATTCTATTTTGGACACCACACAATCTAGTCCACTCCATCAATTTTGCCTATTCAACGCTCAAAATCAGAACAAATACCTCACACATTAGCTGGACCAATTGAATTGTTTCCCATAACCTACTCTAGGGTTGCATTTGGTGCATCGCCACCAATCCTGAACAGTAATGTAGATTACCTACAAGATAGATTACTACTTAATAGATTACCATAATGATTACTGTGTTTGGTATACACAAGTAATGCAATAGTAATATTGATTACTGTGTTTGGTATGACAAATAGATTACCAGTCATATAACATCAAATTCCCAAAATATCCCTAAATTAAATTTATAAAAATATATATATTATTATATATTTGATTTAAAAATTTATAGTTATAAATGATAATATTTAAAAAATTATATTTATAAATGATATTCGAAGGATGGTGAAAGCCATCGATCGAAATAAATTTTGCGGTGTGCCATGGGACCGCTGGCCTGGGTAGCGAAGATCTGCAGCCTGACTCTGCAGAAAAGGGTATGGCTCAGAACCTTCGACATGAAGGTTCCAGCGAGATTGGTAGAGAAGGATGCGAGTAGAAAGCGATCAAAAGAAAAAAGAACAATTTTATCAAAAAGTAATTTATCAGATTATTATATATCTTGTAATGTGGATAACCATCCCTTTCTCAGAAATCCAGATTACTTCTTATGAGCTAATCTTGATTAGATTACCACTGCAAGATAGACTATTATTCAAAATACGTACCAAACATAATTATCTGGTGGGCCCCTTCGGTAATTTGGATAGATTAATTGCTACCAAATGCCCCTTAGGAGAAGATCGCGCCTAAATCTAGAACTCCGGAACCTTCTACACACCAAGAGTCCAACTCAAGTTCAGGAACTGACCCAAACTTAAACGACCTTAATGTTCCCATTGCTTTGAGGATGTGCACACACCATCCAATATCTGACTATCTGGGGTATTCTCGCTTGTCAACGTCCATAAAAACCTTCGTCTCTTAACTAGCTCATTCAGACATACCTAGAACAATGCACGAAACATTTCAAAATGATAAGTGGAAGAAGGCAATTCTAGAAGAGATGAATGCTTTATAGAAGAGCGAAACATGGGAGATTGTACAATGACCGAAAGAAAAGATGCTGCTGGTTGGCTGTAAATGGGTGTTTACAGTAAAGTATAAAATTGATGGATCAGTGAAACGATATAAGACGAGGCTCATAGCAAAAGAATACGCTCAAACCCACGGGATTGATTATTAGGAAACCTTCACTCCAGTAGCAAAAATCAATACTATTTAGGTTTTATTATCACTGACAACAAATTTGGACTGATCTCTTCAATAACTAGATGTAAAGAATGCTTTTCTCAATGGAGATCTTGAAGAAAAAGTTTATATGGATCTCCCTCTAGGTTTTGATGAAGAAAGAAAGAATGGAAAGGTGTGTCATCTCAAGAAGTCACTGTACAGCCTAAAACAGTCACCTAGGGCCTAGTTTGATCGCTTCACTAAGGCTATTTAGTAGTACGATTACAGGCAAGCTCACTCAGACCATATACTTTTCTTTATAACTTATGAAGGGAAGATTACTATTCTAATTGTGTATGTTGATGACCTAATATTCACCGGAGATGATAGAGTTAAGATCGATAGAATTAAAAGAAGATTAGCTAATGAATTTGAAATGAAGGATTTGGGAAACCTACGATATTTTTTGGGTATGAAAGTTGCAAGAAGTAATATTGGAATTGTTGTTTCACAACGAAAGTATGTCCTCGATGTTCTCAAAGAAACAGGAATGATGGGTTGTAAGCCAGCGGATACACCTATGGATCTAAACAATAAAATTGGAGTTAAGGTTGACGATGAATCGGTGGATAGGGAAAGATATCAACAGCTAGTAGAGAAGCTCATCTACTTAGCTCACATAAGATCAGACATTACTTTCTTTATAAGCTGCGTTAGTCAATTCATGCATTCTCCGACTAAAAGTCATATGGATGTCGTGTACATGATTTTAAAATACCTTAAGGGGACACTGGACAGAGGACTTTTATTTAAGAAAAATGAAGACCGAGGTGTAAAGATCTTTGTAGACGCTGATTGGGCAAGTTCTACGAGTGACAGACATTCTATCTCTGGTTACTGTTCATAGGTTTGGGGCAACCTTGTGAATGGTGAAGCAAGAAACAGATTGTAGTTGCAAGGAGCAATGATGAAGCTGAATTACGTTCCATAGCTAATGGTATTTGTGAGGCTCTATGGCTAAAAATGTTGTTGAAAGAATTAGCAATAAAACCACATATGCCACTCAAGATTCATTGTGATAATAAAGCTGCAATCTCTATCGCACACAACCCAGTTCATCACGATCGTACCAAGCACGTGGAAGTATATCGACACTTTATCATGGAGAAAATAGAAGAAGGGATCATTGATGTGAATTATGTACCAACCTCACAGCAAATTGTCGATATCTTAACCAAAGCACTGTTAAAGCAAATGTTTGACAGAATGATTAACAAGCTGAGCATATATAACATATACTGCACAGCTTGAGGGAGAATATTGATGCTCTAGTTAAGTTGCTAGAACTAATTTTTTAAGTTTTAGAAGAGTTAGTTTCTAGGTCTATTTCTGTAATATAGTATATAACAAAGAATAGAATGAAAAGTGATGTACAGTATTATTTTTTTAAATAAGAAATAAAATTTTGGTAATGTATTTTCTTTAGTTTTCTTCCTAATTTATGCTTTTAAGAGATATAAGGGTAAAGTGTTATGGAGATAATGGCTTCGGTGGAGTTGGTGACTTCAGCCGAATTTTTATTCAAGATCTACAATCCAAAAAAATTGCAGGAGATGATAAGGAATATAAAATATACAATCTTAAAAAAAAAAAAAAGGAAAGAGAGAGAGATTGATGCGGTTGCTTTTGCGGGTGTCGCTATCACAATGGAGCTATGGTATGGTGAGGTGAAAAAGAGTGGCTCTAATAAGGAGGGGCTTTGGAGTAGAGGATCTATTCTTCGCTATTATGATGGGGTTATCGATGCTCCGATGGAGGCTACTTAGGGCTGAAAACGGATCGAATAACAATATATCCATATTTGTATTCATATTTTTTAACGGATAATATAATTTTAATAAATATAGATATTAAAATTTATATCTATCTTTATTCTAAACATATATGGATACGAATACTAAACGGATATTAAAATTTATATCCATATTTATTCTAAATGGATATGGATACGAATCGGATATCAAGCATATCCATATTTGTTATATACAGATACAGATACGAATCGGATATCAAGCATATCCATATTTGTTATATACGGATACGAATCAGATGTCAAGCATATCTATATTTGTTATATACGGATATGAATATGAATTGGATATCAAGCATATCCATATTTGTTATATACGGATATGGATATGAATCATATATCAAGCATATCCATTTCACTAGGAAGAACTCACTTGTGATGAACGTTGAATAGGCTAAGATCGTGGTGAGCATAGAAAGGTCGTCGTCTTCCTTCAAGAGCCTGCAAAAAGTCCCGAACCGGTAGTTCCGGTGGAGACCCTCCGACGCCCAAGTTAGTGAGTCGTCGAACAGGGATATTATATCTAAGTGAAATTTTTAAAGAGGAAGCCAGAGAGAGTCCCCCTCGCATGGAGCTCGGGTCCTCTTTTTATACCTGTCTGGGATCCCGTTTACCTCGTTCTGTTGGAACCGTCGAATCTTCCTGTTGTGATGTTTCATCGAACGGCAAGTCGTTGGGCTGTCGCTGGATAAGGGCCGCTTATAGCGGTAACTGCCGATCGAGCTAGCACTTGCCCGTGATTTCGGTGAGCGAGGTGCTCGACAGTAGACCTTAGATCACGAGATCTGTTGTATGAGACTGATCATTGTGCATGTGAAAGATACTGAAGGCCGACGCTGGGAGTCGGAGCTGGAGGCCGGCGCTGGAGGCTGACGCTGGAGGGCGGTGCCAGTCTTAGCGCTGGGGGCCGACGCTGGAGGCCATCACTGAATACCAGCGCTGGAGGCCGGAGCCAAAGTCTCAGCGCTGGGGGCCGACGCTGGAGGCCATCACTGGATGCCAGCGCTGGAGGCCGGAGCCAAAGTCTCAGCGCTGGGGGCCGACGCTGGAGGCCGATGCTGGAGGCCATCACTGGATGCCAGCGCTGGAGGCCGGAGCCAAAGTCTCAGCGCTGGGGGCCGACGCTGGAGGCCCCGCGAAAGGAGTTTTGCTGTCACATCATTGCTTTCAAAAACCGTGTAAAAGATAATACTACCCAGAGGAAATGGCCAGTCGTATCAGATGCCCCCCCGCCCCTGAGATGGGTGAGTGTTCACTTACCCGCGAAAGGGGTGTTAATATCCTCTAGGCGGCCGGTTTTCGCGTCATCATTTCGCCTTTGTTGGGATTAGAGAGGATTTCCCTCGGGCAACGTTACAAAAAGGCGAGCGGCATCATTGTGATAAAGCTAATGCCTCCCTTTTTATTGGTGGAGCTTTTCGAGTTTTTTGCGCTGGCAGGCCGTCGAAACGCCTCCCAATTGAAGATGGACGCGTAATCAGATCGGACGATCGTGGGGTGATCTGAAATGGCGTTGTGAGGAAAAATCGCCCTTATCTTCCCATCCCCCCCATTTCTTACGCTGCTGCCCCCTTTCGAGTCCGCAAGCGTCCATTTGTCTCCCGTGTTCATTCTCTCCCCGTGCTCCTTCGTTTTTAGCTCGAGTTTTCCAGGTTAGTCCCTATGGTTTCATCATCTTCTTGCTCCATCTCTGATTCCTGGGGGGGTTCCCACAACCCTTCTCAGACTTCCGATTCCTTACCAAGCTAGTGGTCTACCCCTTCCTCTAACCGTTCTTCACCGGAGCAGCGGCCAGTCAGTCGCCCCTTAACCGGGAGTCGTCCGGCCAGCGGGCGGATTTCCATCCGGAGCCATTCGACGGCTGCCGGTCCTTCCAGGGTTGCCAAGGAGTCTCCCGAAGGGACTGCTTCCGCTATGTCTGCTCAAGACATAGTAAACCTAAAAGCCAAGTATAGCTTCCCGTCGGACCTTCATTTGTTCCACTCTGCCCCCAATGACAGGGTAACTTCTTTCCGTTCCGGAAGGGTTACTTTGTACGGAGCCTTTTTTAAGGCCGGGCTTCGGTTGCCTATCCACCCTTTCATCCTCAATCTCCTAGACCGATACTCTTTGACACCCTCCCAGCTAGTTTCCAACTCAATCCAAACCATCGTCGGTTTTCTGGTTCTCTGCCACCTACAAGGCATTGAGGCCAGTATCTCTTTATTCCGCAGCTTTTACACCCTTCGCAAGCAATCGGGTTGGTGGTCCTTCACCCCTAGGTCCAATAGGATCCTCAAGTTGTGCCTTCCTACTTCCGTCAAAGGGTGGAAGGACAAATTCTTCTTCGCTGATATCGGCGGGGTACGTGGAAGCTGGGGGATACCCAACATTGATGCTAATAGGGATCCCTCCATCCTTCCACGAGATCGGATGGCATTTGGGTAGCTTCTGAATGCCGATATCCTTCGGTGTAATATGCTTTTAGCCGAGAAAAACCTTCGTCTCGCCGGTTTAATTCCCTCGAGTGGTGAGCACTTGATTACTCGTCTCTCTTCTTCCCCCTTTGCTTCTCTTCTTTTTCTTCTCCTCTTTTTTTTTTTTTAACTACCCTCCGCCTGTATAGGGATGGCGCCGTCGCTTCATGAGCTCAAGCAAGCGGCTACCAGGAAGAGAAAGGTTACAGGGGACGTGCCCCCTGCCCAAAGAAGGGCCATTGCTAAAGTCCCAAGGAGGGCCGACGCGGGGAGGGTTGATACTGAGAGGGCCGACGCTGGAGGGGCTAAAGTCGTGAAGCCCCTGCGTGCAAAGGTTTTGAAAAAGAACGGCCCTAAAAGGGCCGATGCCGGTGAGGTCAAGGCCAAGGGGGCCAAAACTGTGGAATCCCCACACACGTGCAAGGCGGCCAGAGCCCAAGCCGACGAGCCCGTCATGACAGACGTGGTAAGGGCCGAGATCGGCAAGGAGGTAGAACGGAGCCAACTAGAGGGAAGATCTTCAGCTTCAGCTCCTCCGGTTATCCTGCTCGACCCTTCTCCTGAGAGGATTGCAAGGGCGCCGTCGCCCTTGCCCAAAGCCGTAGAGACGGAATAAGTTCCTGCGGCAGTAGTGACGATTCCAGCAACTATCCTGCCCCCCATGGAGGCAACAGCTGAAGCGCCTCCACCAGTCAAGGGGTCGGAGGCGGTAGGTTCAGAGGCGGAATCTATCTCTGTAGGCCCAGCGCCTAGGGGAGAGAGGGGCGTCGATCCTTCCTTTCAATCGCTGTTGGCGAACCACAGCCGCTGGGCTGAACGGACCTTGGAGGAAGCAACTGTGGTTGAGGTGCAAGAATTTCTCCGGAATCAGGGGAGAGTCACCTTCTTCCGCGAAGCATCGGTGGCGCATCTCTGGGTGAGCTTCTGCTCCATTATCATCTCTTTTTTTTTTTTTGCTTTCTCACCTTGACATTCCCTTCAGGCATTGAACTCTCTAGTTGCCCTGAAGAACCTCTGGACCCTGAGCAATACCGCTATCGACCAAGCGCGGGAGGAGATGTTGTCCCTCCAAGTCAAGGCGGAAAAGGCGAAGATGACTCTGGAGGATACTCGGGCCACCCTAAAGGGTGAAATCGATGTCATCCGGCTAAGAGCCGAGAAGGCTGAGTATGCGCTGGAAGTTGCCCAGCGCCGCGCAGCCAATGAGCTAGATAATGCTCAGGTGGCTGAGGAAAAACAGAAAGTAGCCGAGGAGAAGCAGAGGGCAACCGAAGAGAAGCTGAAGGTGGCAGAATTGGAGGTGTGTGTTTTAAAGACCCAATTAAGTTCTGCCTCCATTGAGACAGATGCGGCCAAAGAGGCCACCCGCCAGTGCGTCACCAAAATTGCAGATCTGGAGGCGGCGGTGACAGAGGCCCAGAGGGGGGCTGCCGAGTCCGAGAAAAGAGCTCTCGAGGCGGAAAAAAGGGTTGCCGAGGCCGTAGAGAATTTTAGAAAGTCCAAAGCCTTTGATAAGGAGGTGGCCGAGTCAGCGGCGTTTGCTTATAACGCCGGCTTCCAAGACTGCAAGGATAAAATCCAGGAACTCTACGACCTAGAGGATATTGAGGGACTGAAGCCTGATGACGTTCCTGAGGATGATGTCCCGGCCCCCGATGACCTTTAATAGCTTTAGTTTTTCTCTCTTTTTGTATCGATCTATGCCTGACTTGAGTCGGCAACTTTGTAGCCTTTTAGCTATCAATGAATGTTTTTCCCTCACTGTGCACCTTTGGTCATAATCAGCTTCAGCTGAGCCACACATTATCCCAGATACCAACGCAGGGAGCCAACTTTTAGTGCTGATGCAGGGCGCCAGTGTCTAATATGCCGACAAAGAGCCAGCCTTTGGTGCCAACGCGGAGTTGGTCTTTAATATGCCAACGCGGTGCCGATTTTCAATATGCCGACGCGGAACCGGTCTTTAATATGCCAACGCAGAGTTGGTCTTTAGTATGCCGACGCGGTGCCGGTCTTCAATACGCCGACGCGGAGCCGGTCTTTAGTGTGCCAACGCGGAGTTGGTCTTTAGCGTGCCAACGCGGAGTTGGTCTTTAGTGTGCCAACGCGGAGTTGGTCTTTAATATGCCGACGCGGTGCCGGTCTTCAATATGCCGACGCGGAGCCGGTCTTCAATATGCTGACGCGGAGCTGGTCTTTAGTGTGCCAACTCGGAGTTGGTCTTTAGTGTGAACTCGGAGTTGGTCTTTAGTGTGCCAACGCGAAGTTGGTCTTTAATATGCCGACGGGTGCCGGTCTTCAATATGCCGACGTGGAGCCGGTCTTCAATATGCCGACGCGGAGCTGGTCTTTAGTGTGCCAACGCGGAGTTGGTCTTTAGTGTGCCAACGCGGAGTTGGTCTTTAGTGTGCCAACGCGGAGCCGGTCTTCAATATGCCGATGCAGAGCCGGTCTTCAATATGTCGACGCGGAGCCGGTCTTTAGTGTGCCAACGCGGAGTTGGTTTTTAGTGTGCCAACGCGGAGTTGGTCTTTAGTGTGCCGACGCGGTGCCGGTCTTCAATATGCCGACGCGAAGCCGGTCTTCAATATGCCGACGCGAAGCCGGTCTTCAATATGCCGACGCAGAGCCGATCTTTAGTGTGCTGACGCGGAGTTGGTCTTTAGTGTGCCAATGCGGAGTTGGTCTTTAGTGTGCCAACGCGAAGTTGGTCTTTAGCGCCAACGCGGAGTTGGTCTTTAGTATGCCGACGCGGTGCCAGTCTTTAGTGTGCTGACGCGGTGCCGGTCTTCAATATGCCGGTCTTCATATGCCGACGGAGCCGGTCTTCAATATGCCGACGCGGAGCCGGCCTTTAGTGTGCCAACGCGGAGTTGGTCTTTAGCACCAACACGGAGTTGGTCTTTGGTGCTGAACGTACTCATCCGAAAACAAGTGAACATGTTGAACATTCATTTATCAAATAGATTCAAACTAACGAGATAGCGTTCTATTGATAATACCGGCGCAAGTTGTCAGCGTTTCAAGTGCGGGGGAGCGGTTTCCCGCCTAGCTCTTCAACTTTGTATGCCCCATGGTGAAGTACCTCCTTGACACGGTATGATCCTTCCCATTTTGGTGCCAGCTTGCCCCCCTCTGTCGGCTTTGGTACTTCAGCTCTTCGCAGAACGAGGTCTCCAGGATGGAATGTCTTGGGCCGTACCCGAGCGTTGTAGTGCTTGGCCGCTCGCTGACGGAATGCTGCCATGCGAAGCTGTGCTTGGTCTCGCAATTCTTCCACCAAATCCAGATCGGCCCTCAGCTGGTTTGAGTTGCCTTCTTCGTGGTATAATTCCGTCCGGGGGCTAGGAACTCCTATTTCCACCAGGATGACCGCCTCGGTCCCAAAGACCAGGCTGAAAGGGGTTTCCCCGGTAGGTGCTCGTGGCGTCGTGTGGTAAGCCCACAGTACACTGGAGAGTTCCTCCACCCAGCATTCTTTGCAGCTATCTAGCCGAGCCCTGAGTCCTTGGAGGATGATGCGATTGGTCACCTCGGCTGCACCGTTGGTTTGGGGGTGCCCTACTGAGGTGAATCGATGATGGATTCCTAGGCCGTCGCAGAATTTCCGGAAGGCCGTGTTATCAAACTGCCGGCCGTTGTCTGTAACGAGGGTGTGCGGTAGCCCGAATCGGCACACCACAGACTTCCAGAAGAAAGTCCTTATTTTGGCTTCCGTGATTTTAGCAAGAGCTTCTGCCTCGATCCACTTGGTAAAATAGTCGACGGCCACCACTAGGAACTTGCGTTGTCCGGAGGCAGGAGGGAACGGTCCCAGGATGTCCGTGCCCCACTGTGCGAAGGGCCATGGTACTGCTAGAGGGGTCAGCTGGGACGCCGGCTGATGTTGGATATTGGCATGACGCTGGCAGCTGTCATACCTTTTAACGAGTTCGGATGCGTCCTCCTTCATTGTCAGCCAATAATACCCCTGCCGCAGGGCTTTATATACAAGAGCCCTGCCCCCCAGATGGCTTCCACATATCCCTTCATGTATCTCCCGTAGAATATAATTGGCTTCGATGGGACCGACACACCTGAGGATAGGGTATGAGAACGACCTTCGGTAGAGCTTTCCTTCCATAATGAGAAACTTTGGGGCCCGTCTTTTAAGTTTCCTAGCTTCGGCAGGGTCTTCTGGGAGGTTACCCCCAGTAAGGTACCGGACATAGGCATCCATCCAGGAGGGCTCCTGCTCCACTGGTAAAGTTTCTCTTGATACGTCAATACTCGGGGCTTCTAAATGCTCCACATAAGCTTTTCCCAACATCCCGTCAGCTGAAGTGGCAAGACGGGATAGGGCGTCGGCTCTAGCATTCTCCTGTTGAGGAATGTAGCTGACGCTGAAGTGAGTGAAGGGGGAAGCCAGCAAGTGCACCATATTTAAATAGCGAGCCATGATGGGATCCCTTGCCTCGTATTCTCGTGTAATCTGGCTAGCAACCAGTTGAGAATCGGTGAATGCCCTAAGGCGTTTCACCCCAAGCTCTCGAGCTAATCTCACACTGGACAGCAAAGCTTCATATTCCGCCTGATTATTAGTGGCTGGAAAGAGGAAGCGAAGTGCACACTCGGTCACCACCCCATCGAGTTGGCTAAGATGAGGCCTGCTCCGCTCCCTTGAGAATTCGATGCCCCATCCACATGAAGGACCCATTCATCAGCACTGGTTCCGAGGGGCTGAGTGTCCGTAGGGGGTTCTTTAGGTTGCTCCATTCCCCAAGTACATTCGACCAAAAAATCTACCAAGACTTGAGACTTCATGGCCGAACGGGGGCGGAAAGATAGATCGAATTCCCCCAGCTTGAGGGCCCACCTTGCCAGCCGGCCGGAAGTATCTGGGCGAGCAAGAACTGTCCTCAGAGGTTGGTCTGTGATCACCACGATTGGGTGGGCTTGGAAGTACGGCCGCAGACGCTGGGCAGACACGATCAGTGCAAAGATGATCTTTTCCATATTTGAATATCGGATCTCGGCATCGTGAAGCACCTTACTCGTGTAGTATACTGGCCTTTGCGCGCCATTGGTGTCCATGCGGACCAGCACAGAGCTAACAGCTTCAGGAGAGGCCGCAATGTATAGAAGGAGTTCTTCTTCACCCGTCGGCTTGGCTAGCAGTGGCGGGGTAGATAAGAATTCCTTTAACCCTTCGAACGCCTCCTGGCATTCTTTCGTCCATTCAAACTCATTGACTCTGCGAAGCGCCTTGAAGAAAGGTAGACACCTTTCAGCGGACTTGGACAGGAAGCGGCTTAGGGCGGCCACCCTTCCTGTCAGGCGCTGTACTTCCTTCTTATTGGCAGGAGGCCTCATGTCCAAGATGGCTTGGACTTTATCCGGGTTTACTTGATCCCCCTCCGGGTCACCATGAAGCCCAAGAACTTCCCAGCTGTCACCCCAAATGCACACTTACGAGGGTTCAGCTTCATCTGGTACCGACGAAGGTTGTCAAAAGTTTCCGTTAGGTCCGCGATATGGTCAGTGGCGTGAATGCTTTTTGTCAACATGTCATCCATGTACACTTCCATGTTACATCCTATCTGGCCTTCAAAGACCTTGTTCATCAGTTTCTGGTAAGTGGCTCCCGCATTCTTTAACCCGAAAGGCATTACCTTGTAGCAGTATAACCCCTTCTCAGTTATGAAGGAGGTGGCTTCTTCGTCCGCCGGGTTCATCCGGATCTGGTTGTAACCAGAGAAAGCATCCATGAAGCTAAGGACTTCATGGCCGGATGTAGCGTCCACCAATTGATCGATTCGGGGCAGGGGAAAGCTGTCCTTAGGGCACGCCTTGTTGAGGTCGATGAAATCTACACACATTCTCCAACTTCCATTGGTCTTGCGGACTAGCACCACGTTAGCCAACCATTCGGGGTAATGGACTTCCCGAATATGGCCCGCAGCCATTAACTTGCGGACTTCCTCGTCGATAACTTTCTGTCTGTCGGTGGCAAAGTTTCTTTTTTTCTGTCAGACCGGCCGACACTCTGGCTTGAGGTTGAGTCGATGGGTGATCACTTCTTCGAGGACGCCCGGCATGTCTGAGGATGACCATGCGAAGGCGTCAATGTTGGCACGCAGGAAAGTAAGGAGTTGATGGCGTGCCTCCTCCGAAAGCAATGCCCCCACCTGAACAGTCTTTGCCAGGTCATCACCCAAGGGGAGGGTTAGAAGGTGCTCTGCCGGCTCTCCCCTTCTTCCCAACTCCCGGGGATCGAGTGACTCAGAGGCTGCCGCCGACGCCGCGTCCAGCGGGCTGGGAGACAAATGGTAGCAGGGCGGGAGCGGGCTTTGCTCCCCTTTCATTTCTCCGACTCCTTCGTTGGTGGGGAACCTTACCAATAATCTCTTGGTGGAGATTACGGCATCCAGCAGATTCAACCCTGGTCTTCCCAAGATAGCGTTGTAAGCCAGTGGGACCCGGACCACCAAGAAATTTATAACCACAGTGCTCTGACATGGAGGGGTTCCAGCCGTGACCGGGAGGGCAATTTCCCCCTCGACATTCACTGAATCTCCCGTGAAGCCCATTAGCGGTGTGGCAACGGGTCGGAGTAAAGATCTTGACAAGTTCATCCAAACAAAAGCCTCATAGCTCAAGACATCCACCGAGCTCCCACTATCAATTAAAATTCTTTTTACAGGATGTTTGGCTATAGTCATGGACACCATGACGCTATCGTCATGCTTATTAACCACCCCATCTAGATCCTTTCCAAAGAAAGGAATTTAGATTCTATTCCCCCTCGCTGCCTCTTCAAACCGCCACCCGCTCCCCAGGAAATCATAGCTATAGTTTTTTCAATTGGAGCATTATCTACGCCAGTCGGATGACTCGGAGGCACCGAGGGCCCCGACGCAGGAAGGTTTCCCCTTCGAACAAATTTGCTCAGGTGGCCTTGCTGAACCAGCTCCTCAATGGCCTTTTTCAGATGGCGGCAGTCCTCGGTGTCGTGCCCGTAGTCTCGGTGGTACCGGTAATAAAACTCATTGTTGCGAGGGGCCCCAGACTTCAAGGGAGTCGAACGCTTGAAATAAGGTTCCTCCTCTATCTCCAGCAGGATGTGAGAGTTGGGAGCCATGAGGGGGGTGAATTGCTCCTTAGGAACCAGTGTCTGTGGTCGGCGCTCTGGACGGCGTGGAGGCTCGGGCTTCCGAGGTCATGCACCGGCGTGATCAATAGGCGGTGGTTTATTACTGATGTTCTTGTCAACTTCCCTCCTGGAAGAATCCGCCTCGTCGGCACGGATGTACTTTTGGGCTTGGCTCAGAAGCTCAGCATAGGAACTCGGAGGCTTCTTATCCAGGGAATACGCGAACCTGGATGGGCGAAGTCCTCGTTTCAGGGCCAAAGTGGCCACGGAATCTTCCAGGTTGTACACCTCCAACGCCGCCTCCTTAAATCGAGCGACGAAATCCTTCAAGGTCTCGCCACTCCTCAGCTGAACAGCAAAGAGGCTATCTGCCACTCGCGGGATCTTTCGACAGGCATCAAAGTGGGCTAGGAAAGATCGCTCGAGCTGCCGAAATGAGTTGATGCTGCACGGGGGCAAGCGGGAGTACCACGCGCGCGCCGCTTTCCGGAGAGTGGCCGGAAAGGCGACGCATAAAAGGGAGTTCGTCGCTCCCTAGACCTGCATAAGGACCTTGTAGCTCTCCAGGTGGTCAAGGGGATCCGTCGTCCCATCATATGGATCCAGTTGGGGGAGACGGAACCGGGGCGGGACCAGTTCCTTCATGATATGACGGGAAAGCGGGGGACGGCGCTCATAAGCCGTCCCGTAAGGGTCGGTGATCCGGCGGCTGAGCTCGTCCAACCGTCGGTGATACTCGTCGAGCCTTTGCTCGGCCCGACGGGTGGTTTTTCGGAGAGTGCCATCTCGGGATGAATCAGAGGAAGGAGCTGAAGAAGATCGCCGGCGCAAAGAACGCGCCCGCCTAGACTCTCTTTCCTTCGGCCGGTGATGGGAACGACCAGAGTGGCGAGAAGGGGACCGCCATCGCTTCGAGGTCCCTCGGTGATGAGGTTCGAGGGGTGAGCGGTGGGAGACCTCAGGCGGGTCCCACCTTGGTGAGACTGGACTGTTCCCCGCATTCCTTCGTCAAGCATAGGGGGCTGAGTTGCAGCAGCCAAATGATGCTCTTGCAGCCCCCGGACCATTGTCGTCAGATCCTGGACCTGGTGGGCCAGAGCTTCGAGCTGGTCAAGTTGGCTTATCTGCGCAGGGGGCTGAACATGGAGATTGGCCTCCGAATGCTCAGCCCGTGGAATGCGCCCGGCTGCTTGACTGAAGGAAGCCTCCTGTGCTCGCGTGGTCACCATCGTTTCCCTCGCAAAATTGGTGGGGTCATAGGGAGAACTTTCGTCTTCCTCCCGTGCGAACTGCCCCCTTCCTGGCGCGCCAATCTGTTGCCGCCAACTCACTTGTGATGAACGTCGAATAGGCTAAGATCGTGGTGAGTGTAGAAAGGTCGTCGTCTTCCTTCAAGAGCCTGCAAAAAGTCCCGAACCGATAGTTCCGGTGGGGACCCTCCGACGCCCAAGTTAGCGAGTCGTCGAACAGGGATATTATATCTAAGTGGAATTTTTAAAGAGGAAGCCAGAGAGAGTCCCCCTCGCATGGAGCTCGGGTCCTCTTTTTATACCTGTCTGGGATCCCGTTTACCTCGTTCTATTGGAACCGTCGAATCTTTCCTGTTGTGATGTTTCATCGAACAGCAAGTCGTTGGGCTGTCGCTGGATAAGGGCCGCTTATAGCGGTAACTGCCGATCGAGCTAACACTTGCCCGTGATTTCGGCGAGCGAGGTGCTCGGCAGTAGACCTTAGATCACGGGATCCGTTGTATGAGACTGGTCATTGTGCATGTGAAAGATACTGAAGGCCAACGCTGGGAGTCGGAGCTGGAGGCCGGCGCTGGAAGCTGACGCTGGAGGGCGGTGCCAGTCTTAGCGCTGGGGGCCGACGCTGGAGGCCATCACTGGATACCAGCGCTGGAGGCCGGAGCCAAAGTCTCAGCGATGGGGGTCGACGCTGGAGGCCGACGCTGGAGGCCGTCACTGGATGCCAGCGCTGGAGGTCGAAGCCAAAGTCTCAGCGCTGGGGGCCGACGCTGGAGGCCCCGCGAAAGGGTTTTACTGTCACATCATTGCTTTCAAAAACCGTGCAAAAGATAATACTACCCAGAGGAAATGACCAGCCGTATCAGTATTCATATTTTTTTAACGAATAATATAATTTTAATAAATATAGATATTAAAATTTATATCTATATTTATTCTAAACAGATATGGATACGAATACGAATACTAAACGGATATTAAAATTTATATCCATATTTATTCTAAATGGATATGGATACGAATCGGATATCAAGCATATCGATATTTGTTATACGGATACATATACGAATCGGATATCAAGCATATCCATATTTGTTATATACGGATACGAATCGGATGTCAAGCATATCCATATTTGTTATATACGGATATGAATATGAATCGGATATCAAGCATATCCATATTTGTTATATACGGATATGGATATGAATCATATACCAAGCATATCCATTTCACTAGGAAAAAATGGCCTTACACGGCAAAAGACACTAATATTCCCTGTAATGACAAGAATAAAGATCACATCGTAGCAATTGATATTGAATACGATATTAAGCTCAAAAGTCATTAATATTTAATATCTTATTCCGCATAATAAAATAAATAAAATTTTATTGCATAAAAAATAAATAATAGGAAAATAATTATCAATATTCAATTAACAATGCAAAATTATATAATTTAATAATCTATTGAAATTTGCTAATTTATAATTAGCCTACTTACCTTGCTTGCTAAATCATTGAATGGGGTCAAATTAACTACGATATCAATCACATTCACAATAATATTTTAAATTTTAACTCTTACATTTATAATCATGATCGGTAGAATTACATTCCTATAGAACCCACCTAGCCTATGTTTGGATCCAACCCTGAATACGCTAGGACTTGGTTGGACCAAAATCTTAAGCTAGGATCTAATTAAACCCTGGGTCGCAACCCATTGAAGTAGTCTAGTAATCAGATCCAAATGGGTTGGATCAGAATAGTTATGGCCTCAGAATCCTGGTTCATTAGGTAAACCAATTTCACAAATAGAGAAAAAAAAACCCATTCTTTCTTCCTTGGACCCGACCACAATGGCTCTTGGCCGAGCTCTGCCAATCCGTCGGCCAGCCATGGCACTGCCGGAGCCTAGCCAGGCTTCGGCCACAGCCGAGACGGACCTCCGGTGGGAGTCCAATGGATCCAAGCCTTTGGATCCTCACACGAAGGCCACTCTGTTTTTTCTTGATTTTGAAGCCGAACAGAGAAGCCAAGAATTGAAGAGCCTCTCTGTTCTTCCTCTGAGCTCCTTCTCTGGACGATGTTGAGGCCAGAGGAGGAGGGGTTCAAGGTGTTTTAAATCACTTTGGCCTTTTGATGATCGAAGATCAGGCGTTTGCGGAGGTGATATAACGACCTCACCTATTATTAATTATCTATTTAATTATATTTTGGGATGGACGGGGGAATTTTGGATGCAGTCGTATTTCATAACCATCCAAAACCATGCTAGAAACCATCATCACTGTCTTCTCCCAGACCATGCGGCATGTGCTGACTTCGCACCAGCCACCAGAACATTCAGAAAGGATCAAAGGAAGCTTGCCTGATGACGAGGACAACGGTGAGGACTGAGGAGAGTGCTGGTACAAGTCCGGCGGCTGACGATGGTTTGAGGGCAAACAGTCTATCAGTGATGAATCTGATGATAATCATGGTGATAATAAACAATCTATCAAGCATCAGCGAAAGAAGGAAAAGGAGAGAAAAAGACGAGCTGCCCTGCTAATAAATAAAGGGAAAAATTCGTTACCTCTCAAGGGTCAAGTCCATCCACATCCAGGCATCGATGCTTGCGAAATCAATGCCGTCGACGTGGTGCGTGAGGTCTCCGAAGCCCAGAAAGTTGTCGACCGAGCCGAAGTCCTTCAGGAGGAATAGATTGGATCTGAACGGACCGAACCCGAAGTCCAACTCTGATAAATTCGGCAACTGCAGCGATTGCTCCGCGAAAAGCTCCGCAAATACGATGGATCGCTCCTCCTTGATCACTGTCTCCTTCTCTGGCGTGCCAGAAGTCTGGAAGTGGAAGTGGAATTGTGGAAGACGAAGAACTGAAGAAAGATTGCGGAAGACGAAGAAGAATTGAAGAAAGATTGAAAGAAGAAACGGGAGCGGGCCAGCGGAAAGACTCTTCCCCTTCCGCGCACCTCTCTGCCTTCTTTTGTTTTTTTACTCAAAAACGGTCGCTGCCCGTATTTAATAATATAAATTTAAAAAAAATATAAAACGTATATTTATATTCATATATAAAAATATAAATAAATCCGTATAACCTATTAATTTTTGAATTAGATATCCGAATATATTTAAATCCGTTTAAACTATAAAATAAATATCTGAACCTTATATTCGAATACGAATATGATCGACCCGTTTCAACCCTAAGGCTGCTATTTCAATGGGGCCACATAGGAGACAACAACTCCAAATTAAAAAAAAAAAAAAACTATAGCTCTATCTGAGCTCATATTGGTGACCGATTCAGTCGATCATAGGAGTTGAATGGTCAAAAAATCCTATTCCATATCAATGGTCCTAATTGGTCTCAAAAAAAAAAATCATAGTAAAACTCTTATAATATCATTCATCTCTATCTACACACCAAATAAGTTATTACGTAGATGGCATAAAAAAATCGAAAGCCCGTCCATTTTGTTGGGTGAATAACCTTACAAAATCCTGAACCTAAACCAAGAAGTCTTCTCCAACTTTACTTGGTCAGCTTTGGGGAGCTAGGTATGTCTAACGTGTTGAAATTTACAACTAGTGGCAAATCCCTGACCAAGGCAATTTTAGACAAGGACAAGTATGCCATGAAATAAAGACTAGTTACATGTTTGCAGGTCAATATCATTAGTTAAAATTTCCACAACTCAAGTTCAAGCAATTAAGGAGAAACCCTCCAAGGTTCTGCTGAACTTGGAAATAATCCAAATAAAAAGGAGAAAGGCAAGATCTATTGCAATTTCAGTTATATTTCAAGCAGCCAAATGCAATTTCAGTTATGTTTCAAGCGGCCAAAATATTAGTGAAGGACAGGCCAAAACATAATTTGAAATTATGCTCACATTTAACACCTCAAAATTCAAATTCACTTCAAAACCAAAAAATTCAAGTTCACTCCAACACTTCAAAAACTAATCATAAATAAGCTCTGTAACTTTGATGTCCAGAAATCAATGCTACATGCAAGACCCAATCAAGCTCGAAATTCAGCAAGAATCCTACCATTTGAAAAGCAATGACACTCCTTACTAATCTGTAGACGTCAATGTCTCCAATTTGGTTCACAAGTTGAACATGCACAACACAAATGCCAGATTATTCATATGTTCTGTTGTTCATTCCTCTCGGCTTTCCACCAAGCAGCAATTCGCTGTCCCTTCCCACTCTTCCTAAGGAGATTTAAATAATACAAAACATTAATTCAAAGGTTTAAGAGTCGGTATACCCATGTATATCAGCCAATAGATAATACATCAGCCACTTGTAGGTATGTTATGATATAGTGCTTAACCATCTAACAAGAATATAAGTACATAAGACTATAGTCACATATGAGCAACAAACCATCATGGAGTGGGCGCAAACCTTCCTTGATGCAGGATCTTAGCACCATCTTCTTGAGTATTCAGCCTCACACCTCCGACCTTTCACAAGATCATGATCCCACACCACAATAAGCAAGGAATAAGCAAGAAATTGAAAAACTTCAAAAACATTACTGATGATTATTTAATTTTAAAAAAGTATAACTAATGTCTATTTATCTGAAAGATTTTTCTAAATCTAATAGATTTTTCTGGTTCCCATAGAATATAAATTTCCTAAAGAAAATAAAGAGAAATAAATGGTAAAAAATAGATCCCTAACTCCAACAGGACTTCTAACACATCTAACATGAGTTTCTAGAAGAAAAAATATAAAAAATCAACCTATAAGTTATGGGCTATGGAATGACATTTTCATATTTTTTTTGGGAAGTCTGGTGGTACTGACACATCTTTAATAAATTGTTTATAACTTACTCATTCAAACTCTATTTTGGATGATTCAAACTGTAAAACACAAAACATGGTGGAAGTAGTTTTACTTTAAAATTCTGCTTATGTTGATGCTAGTGAAGTTTCCTTTTATATCGGTGTATTGAATTCCCTTTTCTAACATGGTCGGAAATGAACTTCAAAATATAACTTTTTTAAACTTTAACAAACTTTCATCATATGGGTCCCTTTGATAGGCCTCTTTCTAGGCATCAGATCTTTGATTTAGACTACTAGTAGATATAGGGACCCTTGACTGCATCATCCATGTTTAAAATCAAGCCTTCATACAAACTAGTATATAACATCGCTTGCTTTACATACCACCCTTTGGCCAGAAGTAATTATATAAATCCTGCTAAAGTATATAAAATAAATATAGAAATCTCTCTAAATAATTTTTGACTGGAACAAGACTACAAGCTCAGTAGTCATAAAGACTGCCATGATGCTTGCAAACTCATGCGTACTTAAAAGTTATATGACAACTTATAAAGGGATGCTGGGGTTCACCATGCTAAAATTGATCCTAGAAAAGATCTCAATGCTATTAAAAATATGATTAAAATACCTAAGCTAGGTTAAACTCCTAAGAGCATACACTCTGTAATTAATAAATGATAAAATATTCCATCAAGTGGATGGCCAAAGCCAAACAATAGCGTTTTGTAATTTACCACTCAATAAAAAGTTGTCATGATCAAGGGAACAATATCATAAGCATCATGTTGAATGAATATGCTATACATCCTTATTTATGGTCATCCAGCATATTAAGTGGTCCATTGTTTTCAATATTCATTCCAAAGCTTGTTTACTATGCTCCCCTGATCCTTTGGTGTAACCCTGCAAACTACTAATTGGTTGTCTATGATTTTTTCTAAAACAAAAAGGAGTGCCCTTGACTGAGCAAATCAAAACCTACAAAAGGCTTTTTTTCAAGAATCAATCTTTGTAGAAATTCTTGTATTAAGTGGCTAAAAGAGGGCTTTCAATTAAATGATTTTTCCATGCTTCCACTCGAGAACAAAAGAGGAAAAATACTCCCTGTGGGATCTTCAGCTCCCAAAGTTCTTGGATCAAGAACCCTGTGGATATGGAGAAGGAAGCTGAAATTTCTTTAAACACTTGCTCCACTGAAGGTTCCATCTTTTTCGAAAGTATCCTCAGGGTCATCCCCAACTTACATGTTTTCCATGAAACTCATTTTTCAGGTGATTATGATGTGCCAGTTTTGGCAAAACAAATTTTTGGAAAACAATCAAACAGTTAATTTATAAAACTCATTCATCTTGAGTTTTTTATAAAGTTAATTGGGTAAAAACTATCAACTAACCAACCCCTAAAGTTAGCTGTCAGCCTGTCAACTCAAGTCCGCACTGTCAAACTTCCTGCTTCATTTAATTTGATAAAACAAACCCTCACCTATCCAATATAATCGAAATCTCTTCCAAATTGGAGAGAACCAACTAAAAGACATGCATAAACGCATGAAGGCAGATAGGCACGCCATCAATAAACAGCACAATTAAGTATATAAATTTGATTAAAGACCTCCATTGATTCTCTCAAGTTGACTAATCCTCCAGCAAAGAAATAAAGGTAGTGACCTTCTAACAGCTTCTTATATAGGCAATATAGAATGCAAATAGGTATGTTGGTTGAAAACTGTTTTTGTCTCTCTTTTTTTTTTTTCTGGCTGCAAAAACTGTCACTTGCCTCACATTTTGATATGTAAAAGTCAATGTGTGGTTTTAAAGCCTTAGCTGAAATGTAAAGTTAATTAATAATGCTAAGCTGTCACAGAATTCATGAAACCATCAAGAAGCAACAAGAAAATGAAAATAATAATCTTAATTTTATAAAAAATCGAAAAAATATGTTCTCTCAAACAAAGACCCAAGAGTTTACAAATCTAGAATTAATGAATTTGTTCCGATACTAAACTAAAATTTGCAAAACTGTTCTTCTATTAGGGTGAGATAACTTAAATTACAAATAACGAGGAATAAATGTAGCATACTCAACTCAACTCATGTAAGCCTTTTCCCAACTACATGGGGTCAGCTACATGCTTCCTCTACTTTGCTTTATTCAGGACTAAGTTGGCGTTCAAATTATAAATAGTTATACCTTTTTAATTATTTTTGTCCATGTTAGTTTAGGTCTACCTCTACCTCTATCCTTACCATGGATTGTTAAAAGATCACTCTTTCTAACTAAAGCATCTAAAGATCTTCGTTATATATGTCCAAACCACCGTAATCAATTTTTTCTCATTTTATCTTCAATTGGGGCTACTCCTATCATTACTCTTATATGTTTATTTCTAATTCTATATTTTAAAGTTTTACCACATATCCATATTAACATGTGCATTTCTGTTACACTTAATTTATTCACATGTTGTTTCAGGATTGCTCAGCACTCTGTTCCATATAGCATAGCAGCTTAATAGCGGTTTTATAGAATTTTTCTTTCAATTTTAATAGGATGCGTCGATCATACAATACTCCCGAACCACTCCTCTACTTAATCCATCATGGTTTAACTCTATGATTTATATCTTCACCTATTTCACCTTCTTGCTAGATAATTGATCCCAAATACTAAATTTTTTGCTCCTTGGTATCTCTTGGCTTACAATCTTCACTATTTCTTCATTTGTATTTTTACTTCTACAAAATTACATTTCATGCATTTAGCTTTAGTTCTACTAATCTTAAAACCTTTAAATTTTAAAGTCTCTCTCCAAATCTTTAGCTTAGCATTTACTCCAGATTTAGTTTCATCAATCAACATTATATCGTCTGCAAATAATATACACCATGGAATATCATTTTGAATATGTTTGGTTAATTCATCTATAACTAATACAAAAAAATACGGGCTTAAGGCAGATCCTTGATGTCAACCTGCAATAACTGCAAACTCACTAGTTTCTCTTATTGTTATTTTAACAATAGTTATTGCTCTATCATATATATCTTTTATTAATTCTATGTACATTTTCGTAACTCCTTTTTTCTCTAAAACCCACTATATTATTTTTCTAGGTACTCTATCATATGCTTTCTCTAAATAAATAAAAATCATATGAAGATCTTTTTTTTCTTTTCGCTATACCTCTCCATCAATCTTCTTAATAAATAAATAGCTTCATGATCGATCTTCTAGGCATAAATCCAAATTGATTACTTGACACCAAAGCTTTTATTTGATTTTTATTACTCTCTCATAATTTCATTGTATGACTCATCAACTTAATCTCTTGATAAACGTAAATCCTACCATTTAATTCATATACTTTCATAACAACATTAGCTAGTTTTAATTTATTTTGAGTTAAATTTATTTATTCTTTATTTACTTTTCAATACTTTCCACTAAATCTATCGATCGTCTTAATTAGGCCCAGTTTAATTAAGCCATTATTATAAGTTGATAAATTTTGTTTGAAACTTGTTAAGGTACATAAAGAGTACTGGCTTCGGAGGACATGGGGACGTGAAGATGTTTCTTTCCTCCCAAGTTGGCTTGGGATCCGTGGTGATGTGAAAAGATTTCATGAAGCTCCAGCGTTCACATGGTGAAGACTTGCACGAGGTGGCAGCGGCCAAGGGACTCAACACGTGAAGCGTCCAAGCAGTTGGCAGCGGATTTTCGTTGAGTGGACGCTGGGTGAAGACTCGTACGCCTCTTCCTTCAAGTGCAAGATGAGAAAAAAAAAAAGAAACGGACTCCTTCACGCGATGGTTCTCTTCCAATGGTTTCTCCCATGCTGGCTTGGGAGGACGTGGTGACGGCATGAAGATTAAAAGTGAAACAGCCAAAAGATAGGGACTCTATGCGTTGACCGAAGACATCAACATGCGTTGATGAGTTGGCAGCACCGTATTTTCATCCGGATGAGGACGTTTAGGCGGTTTCCTTTGGCCCATCTCAGCCATTCAACGATCATCCAATGGTCAAAAGGAAGAACGCACTTAGAGGGACTCTAAGGCGGTGATTTTCATGCGTATTCAACACGGAATGGATAGCGATATTCCAAATAAAAGAAGACCGTGGTCTTTAATAGAATATAGAGACTTTTAGAGTTTTTCAACGGAGGGATCTGAAGAACAGAGGCGAGAGCTGCATATTCATCAATTGCTTCCAATGAAAAACATAAGTTTCATTAGTTTTCTTTTTAATTTTATTATGAGCTAAATTTTCTTTTCTAGAGCATTGATGTAATCTAACAATGAACACAATTTATTTTATGAGTTATTTTATTTTTAATATTTTCATGATTGAGTGTTTAATTCTTATTATTATTGTTTGATCAATTGAATTACAATGAGACGAGAGGTGATTTGTTTTTTTGATCTAGAATTAAACACCATTAGTTGAGCGAAAGTAAAGATGCTTTACCGCGATTAATGTGATTTTTAGAAAATTCAAAGTACGTAATGAGTCTCCAATTAATTAAATTCACATAGAGAGATGGAGTTGTTAGTTGGAGATATTTTTGATATCGTTCGAGAGAAGATATTGAATAATTAAAGAATTTTTAATCATCAACATGGAATTATTAAAATTTAATAATAAATTGTGTGGGATTTGTTAGGTGAAATCAATCGCTCTAGATCCATTCTTATCATATTTTTACATGTTTAAATTTTTACGCTTTACTAATTTTTAAATTAAATAATTTTATTTAATTTAGATAGCAGAATGTTCCTTTATATTTCATTTTTCAAATAGTAATTAATTTAGTGAAGTTTGGTATTCAATAACCTAATTAATCGCTGTGGGTTCGACATCCGTTTTCTAAAAAACTTTACTACTTGTTACGATTTCGTGCACTTGCATAATTTGCACAGTTTTGAATATTTTTTTATTTTATATATGGGTATTAATATGATTTTTCTTAATCATCCGATCTTTTAGCTGCTACAATCCTGTTAAATAAATTGATTAACCACATGATTTCAATTTCTTCTAAGCCTTTCCAAATCTCAATAGGGATCGCATCTAGCCCTAATGCCTTTGCATTTTTATTTTAATCAAAGCCTTTTTAACCTCAAGCATGCTAAATCTACGAAAAATTTATTTTCATTTCTTACTCCTATATTATCACATCCTTCTCTACCCTTAAATTTACTAAATTATTTTTATTTAATAATTTTTTAAATAACTTTTTCATTGTTTTTTAATCTTTTCTTCTTTTACTAAGACTCTTTCATCTTCATCCTTAATACATTTAATATAGTCGAGATCTTTATTTTTTTTCTTTTAGTTTTGCTAGTTTATATATAATCTTTTCACCTTCTTTCATATCTAGTCTATTATATAAATCATCATAGGCTTTAAGTTTAGCATTACTTACCGCTTTTTTAGCTTCTTTTTTTGCATCCCTATACTTTTTAATACTTTCTTCATCCCTAACTCTTACCAAATTTTGTAGTTTGTTCTTTTAAGCATGATGGCAGCTTGAACTTCTTCGTTCCACCATCAAGTTTTCTTTCCTAATAGTACTACTCCTTTTGATTTTCTTAGAACTTCTTTTGCTATGTTTTCTATGCATTTAGTTGCTTTTCCCCACATTAAGTAGGGATCACTATCTATATTCATAGTCATTTCTTTTACTAATTTTCTTTAAATAATTCTAGTTTTTCTCCTTTTAAATTTTACCATTTAATTTTTGGATTAATAGTTTTACGTTTTACTCTAAATTTTATTTTTATCCATATGTCTGCTACTATATCCTATGTTATAAGTTAAACTTTCTTCTGAAATAACTTTATAATTTTGCATGTTATTTTATCCACCTTTCTAGTTAAAAAAAAGTCTATTTACTTTTATTACCACTTTTAAATGTTATTAAATTTTATCTCTTTTTTAAAATAAGTGTTTGCTATTGTTAGATCATACGCTACTGCAAAATCTAATAAGCTCATGCCAGCTTCATTCCTATTTTCAAATCCATATCCTCCGTGTATCATTTCATACTTGTCCCTCTATTTACCTATATGTCCATTAAAATCTCCTTCCATATAATCTTTTCTCCATGTACTATTTCTTGCATTACTTCATCTATCTTCCCAAAATTGTATCTTAGTTTGTTGGTCTAATCCTATTATGGTGCATATGCGCTAATTATGTTAATCATATTATTTTAATTATAAGTTTAGTGATATAATCCGGTCTTCTTTCCTAGTTGTCTTAACAAATATTCCTTAAAATTTCTGTCTACAATTATTCCTACTCTATTTCTATTTTATATTTTTTAATATAATATAATTTATATCATGTATTCTCTATTTCTCTAGATCTTTCACCTACCATTTAGTCTCTATAAGCATATTATATTTACTTTTCTCCTAATCATAGTGTCTATTATCTTCATTGCTTTACTATTACTGTTCTATGTTCCAAGTTGCTACTTTAAGCTGACTATCATGGACTAACTTCTTTACCCACACTCGTTCATAGTGCAGGAACCCTTGCTCACTTATTACCGTACTCGGATGCCACTGCGGCACCCCTTGTCCATTTTTTGAAACATCCGAAGGCAAATGCAACGCGTGTCTTAACAGGGACATCTTAGTCCTTTGCATAGTTTGATTTAGTAGATTCATATTTTAGGGGATCTGACGGAGTTTTATGCTGGCTGCCAGCTTTCTAACGCAACCTTCTCTTTTATCCGGACTTAGAACCAGCCTTGGCGGAGTTAATAAATATAAAATAATATGATTAAAAAAAAGAAAAAAAGATAAGAGACCAGGAATTGTTAATGCAATTTTCAAATTAGAGTTGAACACAGAAATGAAGAATGAGAGGGACTGTTACCAGAGTCCATACAGTCCAACCATGAAAGAATCCATATTTTTTGATAGCTTCTCCATCTGGGGACTTGTAGGTGCTTGCCAACAAACATAAACTTCCTACAACAGACATTTCTGTAGTCATTAAGTATGAAGTGCATCTGTTAACCCGCAAAATAAGCTAATCAATAGTGGTAGCATAGAAACAAATAACAATAACTGAATTGAGAAACAATTTTGTTCAGAACTAGAGTGCAAAGAAATTGACCCGAGAAGCCCTCTGACTCAATGAAGAAGCCAAACCAGAAAGGACAGAAGCAACCATTATGGGAATAATTCCACGAAATAAAACTTGATCTGTACTAGTGCCACTGGAACCTCTGTTAGAGCTCTCCCCCAACACTTAGAAAAATGGCAGCAATAATTAACATGCCAGAGCTCCTACTTGTTTTTTGGTACACAGAACTCCTACTTGTTTGACTGATTGCTTCTGCATATACCAGAAAAGTTTCAGCTTAATAAATGTTAGAATTTTAATGCTTTTTTAGTATATCTGCATCAGAGTGTAATCTTAGACTTTATTCTAAATAAAATACATGTGATCACTTTGTATCTGGTGGATGAAAAATAATAATATAAATTAAAACAAAACAAGGTGTGGTTTGATCCTTGTCGAGCTTAAATGGAACATTTTAAAGATAACCAGTAAGTTGAACTGTGACCAAATAGTGAAGGTACGATGGCGGAAAGATATGTATGCACCATGGAATTCGCTGGGAAGAATTTATTTACAACATCAGGACAAATAGAATAAAGATAATTTTCATGGTCTAATGCTTCGGTAAAATCACTTTCTACAAAACTAAAATTAATAATGAGACATAAACCCAGTGCCTCCAAGACAAAAATAATTTATATGAACCATTTAATAAAATGCATAACTTTTTGGAGAAAGTATTCAAATTGAAAAATGCGCCCACTTGCCACTATTATGTGTTTTGCATAGACAACATAGCGTTAATTAATGAAAAAGAACAAGATTAAGGAAATATCTTGAGAATAAGTGCTTGAAAATTAATAGAATAAAGATAGAGCATATAGAATGTAAATTTAATGAGAATAGAAATGAAGGTATGGCAAAGATATATCAGAAACGACCTATTTTGTTACCTGTATCTATCATATAAAACAATAAAGAGATATAGTACATGAGAATAAGTTTGATGCAGTAGAAATAAGAATATTAAGATGAATATATGGTAAAACTATAAAAGACAAAATAAGAAATAAATACATAAGAGGAGCTATAGGAGTTGCACAAATAAATGACAAAGTAATAGAAAATTGATTGAAATGGTATGGATATGTATAACAAAATCTAAGGAGGCTCAGTAAAGAGGCATACTTTGTTTTTCAGTAAAGATGATAACAAATAGGAGAAGAAGACTTAAGATAACAAGAATGGAGGTTGTGAGAATAGATGTGGGGAAGTTTGGAATAGCATTAGAGATGGCCCTAAATAGGAAAAATTGGCAAACCAAGATCCATAAAACTAACATCAAATAGTCAAAAAAGGCCACATCATAAAACTAACACCAAATAGTCGAAAAAGGCCACATTATAGTATATAACTATAGATGCTAAAACTTTACTAGTAAAGATCCCATGGCATTTTGTTATGTTTCATCCCATTATTGAAGAATAGCCAAAATAGAGATGAATAGACCTAGGTATCACTTACAAATCCGGTTAGTCCTCAAATACCATTTCAGCATTTGCTTGGTTGCATGCCTAATGCCTACAAATCTAGAATAACATGGAAAAATAGAACAATGCAGTTAGTTCAGCACCTTTTTCTTGTAGAGATTTTTTGCAGTTCAAGCAGTGTGACATGCATTCAAATGCAAGGTGGATCGTATGGCAGATAGTGCTCACTCTCCTGTGAAACTGTGATTCCAATAATCAGTCAAGGAACACTTAAACATTAGTTTAATGGTACACTCTCTTGATTGGAGCAAGCCTGATATACTGCTATCCCTCGAGACGTTGACAAACTCTGTCTAGAAATTTTTTAATTAGCATTGCAGGCAATGACATTCAGAAAATCCAGGTACCTACTAGGGTGGTAAGATGGCTTTGGTCTCCTCTCAAAAAAGATAAAAAGAAAATTTAGAAAACTTTGTTATTTCTTATGGATTTGAATATTGAGGTTCTGCAACTGTAGTTAGTGAGGTGCAATAATGTGATGCAAGAAGAGACTTGAGAGGTGCATTCATTTGCTTGTTAGGGATACATATATTTTATTTTCAAGGTTACGGTCTGGGGTTCCTCTCTGTTCCTGCTGACATAGTTGCATAGAATGTTTGGATGGAGGCCTTGGGTGAAAGTTAATTTGTGCTGTTTAAAAGTTTAAAGTCACTTTAGTTTGAATAGGCATTGGTAATGGATGTATCAGGATTCTGTAATTCAACTTGATGTTTTGCTGGATATCGGTGGTGCTTTCTACCATATCAGTCTAATTTGATTACTTGCCATCTTTACTTGATCAGGACCTAATTAGATATTAAATTATTAAGAATGCAAATACTTGTCATTCAAGGGTTTATGTGGCAGACAACTCCTACCAAATTCAAAACAAAGTGAAAACTTGAAATGAGAGTGTACATGTAAAGCAGGACATTTTAACACATTTATGCCAAGTAATGCTCTATGAAGTTGCCAACTTATAATCAAATTAACAATAATTCAATTATCACATATTCATACATGATCTATATATAAAATTGATGTTGATTTCCATCCAAAACTAACCTGTATCTAAGTTAATCTCAGTTCAATAACAGAACTTTGGTTTTCATCCAACTCTACTATCATGCACTGCAACTTATTCCCATGCATCACATGGATCCTTTGCTTGTGAATCCCTTAACCAACCTCTACTGCACTCCAACTAGCTCTCTTTATTACTCCCTTATTTTTCATCATGCCCCTCAGCTTCTCCACCTCTTCATATCTTCCGGCAAAACTGTACATATTGGATATCAGAATGTAGTATCCATCATTTGCAGGGTCTGACTCCAAAGCTCTCCTTGCAATGCGCTCTCCCATCTCCACATTATTGTGCATTCTACAAGCGCCAAGCAAGGCTCCCCAAATTGCAGCATCAGGCTCCATTGGCATATTAAGAACCATAGTTTCAGCCTCGCACAAATTCCCTGATCGGCCCAGGAGATCCACAATGCAAGCACAATGCTTCAATGTTGGTGTAATAGAATACTTTCCCATTTCATCAAACAACTCTTTTCCCTCTTTCACTAATCCTGCATGACTGCATGTAGATAGGACTGCAAGAAATGTAACCCCATTAGGCCTCAGACTCGTCTTTTGCATTTCCCTAAAGACCTCTAATGCTTCCTTGGCACATCCATGGATGCCATAACCTGATATCATTACATTCCAAGAAACAACGTCTTTTTCAGGCATAGAATCAAATATTGCTCTTGAAATTTCAAGCTGCCCACATTTAGCATACATGTCAACAAGTGCCGTGCAAAGAGATACATCAGACTCTAACCCCATTTCTTTGATGTAATTATGTATCCATTTCCCATAGTGGAGAGCAGCCACATGTGAACAAGCTGAAAGAATACTTACCAAAGTTGCAGAATTGGGTTTCACACCTTCCGAAAGCATCTGATCAAACAGTGATAAGGCATCATGAGAATGTCCTAGATGAGCATAAGCTGCAATTAAAGCATTCCATGTAACAACATCTCCACTTGTGATATCAAATATTGTCCTTGCAAGGTCAAATTTTCCACATTTCCCATACATGCCAATGAGTGCATTAGCAATGGATACATCTCTATCAACTGCATATTTTATTGTGTAGCAATGTGCGGATTGGCCTAACCGTAATGCCCCTAATTGGGAACATGAAGAAATCACAGAAACTAAGCAATTGAGACCAGAACCATAGCCTAATCTGAGAAACTGCATCTCTCTATAAAGATCCAAGCATTTAACATCCAATCTCATCTTGCCATATCCAGAGATCATCAAATTCCATGACTCCGCATCCCGTCCACCTACCACATAAAAAGTCCTTTTTGAATACTCCAATAACTCAAATTTGCAGTACATAGATTGTAGACCCTTACTAACCAAAGTATCCAATACAAAATTTCTCCTCAACATAACTCCATGAAAGGCCTTTCCCCCACCAATATTACCAGAATTAGAAAAACCTGTAAGCATGCAGCTAATAAAAACTCCATCAGGCTCTACCCCTGAATCCTGCATCATTTGAAACAACTCCAGGCACTCAAATATGAAACCTTTCCTAGCATAAACTCCAACAATTGCAGTCCAAGAAACAATGTCCCTCCCTGATAACTCTTCAAACGCAACAGTAGCTTCTTCCAAGCTTTCACACTTGGAATACATGGAGAGAAGCGACGAATTGACTGATGGACAGCATCCCATTCCAGCCTTCATCAAAAACCCATGCAGACACTTACCTTCTGGCAATGCCCCTAAGTTCCCACATGCTTGCAAACCACCTTCCATGGTTCGAGAATTAGGCCTCTCCCTTTCATCTCCACCAGCCTGATGCATCTTCTTAAGATAAACCAATCCCTCCTCATGCTTGCCATTCCTCACGCACCCAACTATAAGTGCAGTCCATGCCACCACATCTTTGACTGGCATTTCATCGAACATCCTAAAGGCATCATAGATCACCCCACACTTTGAGTACATGTACACTAAAGATGACCCGACACCGGTGCAATTCCCATTAAAAAGACCAAACTTTATGGCATTTTCATGGATGCAAGAGCCCAGACTACAGTCAAAGAGCTCAGCGGAGGCAGAGGCCACCATGGTGATGGTGAAGTTGTTTGGCGAAGCACCAAAGGAGAGCATTTGGACATAGCAGCGAAGTGCGAGGGGGAAATCGGAATTGGAGAGGTGGGCTTGGATGATGGAGTTCCAGAGGAAAGTGTCAACGGGGTTGGAAGGCATAACAACAGAGAAGACACGAGCAGAGAGATCGGGGCGACAGAGGGCCGCATAGAGGGAGATGAGCTTGGCAGCGAGGAAGGGGTTGGTAGAGTAACCCGAGGCGATGATGATTGCATGGCGGCGAAGGAGGGGGCGAAGGTCGGGGATCGGGGTGGAGAGGAGAAGGTGAAGGGCGGAGGGAGAAGGCGAGGGAAAAGAAAGAGAGGAAAAGCGGATTAAGCGCGGGAGAGAAGGGAGGTTTCGGAGCGGAAACTTGAGCCTCCGAAAGAGCACCATGAAAAATTATTGAGGCCAGGTCCTCGAAGCAAAAGGTAAAGATTATAACAAACCCAAGCAGCCAAAAGTAATGATGGGGCTAGGGTTGCCGCATGTATGCGTTGGACATAAGAATAAAATTATTTTTGATTATGTATGATTATATGCATGCACATTAATCATCTAGCATGATACACAAAGATTTTTTCAGGATTAATAATATGTTGATCAACATTAAGATTGAGCCCAAGATAATTTTATTTTAACATAAATTTAGCCTCAAATTCGAAAGGAAACAAATCGATGCAACCAAAAGTAATAATGGGACTACGATTAGATGTTGGTCATGCCCCCTAAGACTAAGCCCTTTTTTTTTTTTTTTTGGTAACGGATGATCATACTAACCTAGTGCGAGTCAACCTGGAATATCATAATACAAAATTTGCTTCAGCACTAGGGGACACCGATCGCCCTGGTTCCATACCCAAAACCCCATATTACAGGCCATAGATGCCGCTACCCAATCAGCAGCCGAGTTGGCTTCACAATAGATATGTCGGATCTGGGCTCTCTGGATTCCCTAGAGAAGAGACCAAATATCTTGGAGCAGAGGATTACTAGGGACTTAGCTGCTACTGTCGTTGCAAATCTACCGAACAACAGTGAGCGAGTCCCTCTCAATAAGAAGGCTGCAGGCATGAAGAATCCGAACCGCATAAGCAATGCCGGTTCAGGCCGCATAAAGCTCAGCCATGGAAACTGTAGAGTCAAGAGCGTCGAACCCATCCGTCGCTAGCAGTGCGCCATCCAGTCCACGAATAACAAAAGCTGACCCAGCTAGTGTTCCAAGAACACTGCCATCAAAGTTAATTTGGACAAACCCTGGGGGTGGGGGTTCCCAAGAAATAAAAACCGTATGCCGGTTCGCTGCTGAAGCAGCAGGGGAATCATAGTGGCCAGGAGTGTCAGCATCAACAACATGGCGATGATGAGCAAGACTAAGCCCAATTTTGAATTATCTTCATAGCTTTGGTCTCATGTCCAAATTGAATTTAGGCCATAGTTAACTTAATTATATCCAATACTCTGATTACTAAGAAGTGCTAAGAAGGTGAAAAATTGGATTATAATGATGGGGGATGTTAAGTGTAAGGAGGATAAGATTGAATTCCTTGTGTGTGGTTTAGTCGCAAAGGAGAAAAGAGGGCTAAGGTTTTTGATTGTTGCAAGGCAAAGGCAAAGTCCTAAAAAAACATCACGTATGCACAAAAAAGTCCATCACCTTGATCCCTAGCAAACGCATGACTTATGAGCAAATAAATTTAAAAAAACTTTATTAAAGGCACACTTTACTCTCTTTAATGGAGTGTTGATAAATTTTTTTTTTTTTTTTTAATGAGATAGCCCAAACTACTATAAAAAATTTGTAACTTAACAAAATTAAGTAGCCAACAAGAAAGAAAATGAAGTGTTGCATTGTTTGTCTTTTGTGTTTAATGTTACAAAAATAAATAAACTAAAGGAACTAAAATAAGCATAGCAACAAGATTTAGGCACAAAAGGAGTGAGATATGAAAAAATGGATATTAAGTATATTAATATTTATTTTACATTGATATTAAATAAGTCGTATTCTATTTGGGTATAAATTAAATTTTAAGCATAAATGAATAATAAAAAATTAATATAAATGACAAAATGTTTAAGGATAGAAACAAAATTCATCATCAAAAGTAGCCATGATGCATGATAACCAATTAATGGTCTAAGATGAAGACTAATTTGGCCACTAGTCTAAATCACTAATCTAATTAGATATGTATTAAATATGCATTATATATTATAAAAATATTAAAATTTTATACATTAAATATCTCTATTGTTCTATAAGTATAACATAAACTAAAAAACATAAATTACCTTTTTTAACAAACATTGTAAGAAAAAAATTTATACACAAATATAGAAATAGTCAAAGTTATCAACATTATTAAATATTCTAAATAAAAAGGTTTTGAACATATCATAAAAATAAAATGATGCTATTCATTTTTTTACACCAAAAGGAGGATCGAATTTTATGGAAATATATCACAATATATTTCAAATAACTATAATTTATAATGTCAATAAATTTTGAATATGCATAATAAACCATAATTGCACAACAAAATCAAATTTTGTTACTATGGTTGAAAGGTTGTCAACCAATTGAGAGGCCACTGGTTTGCTACGGGTGGTAAGCAAACTATTTTCCATAATATGGGTAGTCTTTAGATTTTTTAGCTAAATATCTGAATCCAGACCCAGAAAATCCTTAATAGAATCCGAATCAGGAAAATCCTTAATCAGATCTGGATTCTAAAAATCCTCAATTAGAGCTGATTCCAATATTTGTCAAAATTCATAAGCATTGTGTTTGGATCCAATCAGATGCAAGGATTAATTTTCAAATCCAAATCCAACCCAAATTGGATATGGAAATGGATGAGGTAGGTTATATCTAACCCATCCTTAATATAGGCCTTCTTGTTTTCCCACGGGGTAGGGGGGTTATCCAAATCTAGACCTGAAAAATCCTTAACTTGATGGATTTTTTTTTTTTTTTTGCACCGTACGCGATGCAGAAAAGGACGCAGTATGCACGATGATTGATTCGCACATGCGTGTGGCCGCGCATACAATGTAAAAAGAATAAAAATATTTTCAATGCACGCATATGCAAATCAATCATCGCGCAAGATGCGCACGTTATGCACTACATACAGTGCATAAAGACTTTTTCTAACTAGATACATGTTCAATATCTATTAAAATTTATAAAGATGTATTCTGATCAAATTGAATTCAGGAATTTCATCCAAATCGGATCCAAACTAAATATAGAAACAAGTGCAATCAAATAATAACTGACCTGTTTTCAGCCTTATGGTTGATATGTCAAGCATTCATTGTTAACAATTAAGAAATTCAGAAATCATATTGATCCTTGTCTTGTACTCCAATAACTTGTTATGACGTTTCTTGCATGCATATGAAAAAAAAAAAAAGGAGTTTTATCTCAAAGAGTGTGTTCTTCATGGCCAAAGCCTTATAGCCATCTTGTCCTAGCTTGATGGGGGTAACACAATATGGGTACATTTTTCATATGCTGACCAATCATTATGTAGGCACCCAATATTGGTAATAGACTAGCTATGTTCTAACATGTCAACTTATAAAACTATATCTTATCTAGATAAAAAGAACTAGCTGCTTGTATTAGAGTCATAATGTCAAAGATTTGTAAATAGAGTCAGTCTTGGCACAATGATAAGATTGCTTCATTGCGTACCATAGTGTGTTCAGACGTAAAGTAAAGCTACATACATCTGATGCTTCCTAAATCCTACAATGATAAATGCCTTATGCCTCATACCATCATCAATAATTTATATCATTCTTATAACTTGTATCATCGTCAATAACTCTGGTAAAAGAGTATACTAGAGTGCTAAATTCAGACAAACAGATTGGAAATCCAATGCATAATTTCTTTTTTGGAGAAATGAATCCTAACTTGACTTAAAAGAGGATTGATGGAGTGGATAGGCCTAGTTAGCATGTAAAAGGGAACATATGTACAAGTCTACATCAAATTTAGTTGCTAATCCTTTCTGCCCCTAAAATTGATTACATAAACTGCTTAAAACCTCATCCTCCCTGAGGCAAGAATAAAGTTTTGTAAACCCCCACTTCCTTATGTGCACTCTGGCATCAGAGGGTGGTCAAGTAAATATATAGATCAGTAGCTTAAGAAAACACATATTCAGATGCAACTGGGTGTAAAATGAGGCTAAAATGCAATGCATGTCCTGGTGTTATCATGTCTTTTTTTTTTTTTTTTTTTTGCAAGGCCTTTAGAGCAGGAAAAACTCTTAATATATTGGTATCAAAATAATCGAAACTAATAATGCTAATGTTGATTATATTTCTTCATTGTGAAGTTAAGCTGAAACTTATGTTTTGCAAATTTAAACAATGCTTTTTTCCCCTTATTTTTACTGCTCTTTGTGAACTAATAGTAACTCATTATAGATGGACTTGTTTTGGCCATAGGCTTAGGGTGCATATGTGACCGCTAAGGGAGGTCATGCTGGCTCCACTGCAAATGAAATATGGTATGTAGTAGGCAGAAGAGATATCAAGGTGGTAATTCAATGTCTAGTGAATATTTTTGACTTTTGCTCCATAATAAATATAAAATTTTTGCTACAATATTAAAAACAGTTATGATGCATTTAAATAATATTAAGAAATAATCATGATATTTTATATAAATATAATCAATCCTAAATGAGATTTAAGTTCATTAATCATATCATCTATTACATAATATAAAATACTGAGAATTTTAAATTATTTAATACGTTCTATTGGCAGTGTGAAATATTTCATGCGGTCATAGTCGTGCTTTTAAAGGATGTGATTATTATCTGCTGGCTCTATCAGGATACCAGCATTTGCCCACCATTCCTTTACTTTGCGACATCCGATCTACACTTCATGGCATTGCTAGCGTCTACATTTGGCATATCTACAGGAAAGTCAACTCAGTGGCTGATTGGATTGCTGCCAGGATGACCAATCATTCAGATTTTTGGAGCTAAAAGCTAGACAACCCTTGCCCCTTGTTCTTTTCCAAATATTGTATTATGATATATCGGGTTTGACTCACTCTAAATTGATATGATTATTCATTTTTATCAAATAAACAAACAAAAAAAAGATGTGATTGTAGGATAAAACATTTAAGAAGAAAGTTAGTGCTCACGGTTACTAGGCGGGCACGTGGTCTTCAAAAAAAAAAAAAAAAAAGATTCAAATGATGCATAAATTACTTTGTGACGAGCGGTTGAACTGAGTTTATAAATAGCGTTAAGGTTGAAAGGCTAAGAGGTCAAGGAAATTTTTTTTATCTTTTGAACATTTCAACAAATTTCAGTATTATTTTTTTTTATTTTTAACCTTCTAGGTGGCTGAAGGAGCTTTTGAGTTATATTTATATATAATCATGCTCATAGTAAAAAATTTAAATTGAGTTAGATCATTGCAACTAAGAAATTATTCGCTAGCAATCTACATAAAAAAATGAAATTAATTTTTAGGACAGTGTGATACACGCCTTAAGTCATGTACATTTTATTTTTTTCCATATTTAATTTTATTATCTTGATTTATATTTATTATTCGTGATATATTTTAGTAATTTTAGACTTTCAATTTTAACAAAATTTTTAAACCTTTGAAGGGTTTGGATTAGAGTTGGTCAGCAGTTATATTACAATGATGTGGGCAACAGCTATTTAAAGGTACTTTAATAGCTCCAACAGCTAATTCAAATGGGCTAGTAGGCTAAATAATCATAGATAAATAACTCCCAACTATTTTTACACCCTCGATATCTCTAAAAAAATATAAAATAACAAATTCAAAGCTACTACTACGATGAGGTATATTTTTTTTAAGCCTCATGCACGTTTTTTATATAAAAGTTGTATAATAAAGATTCTAAAATTTCACCGCAAATTGATAATCTCGGGATTCTATTTTCATGCATTAAAACGACGGTGCATCCCCGCTTAACGAGCTTTGCTTGTGCTAAATCATGGTTGTAGCTCAACGGTTCCATCCGCCCTGCATGAGCCCAAAGTTAATTCCTTGTTGTTGGAAAAGTCTTTGCCCATCGCCTTCGCCTCTCCGATGCAGAAAATTTTATATGGGCTGCATATTTTTTTTATTGATTCACATAAATTATACATGATTTGGCACTAAATCAGATAGCAAGAATACGATCTTAAGTTTTGAGTGTAACATTCATTAATACCTATTTAGTCTTTTTTTTTTTTTTTGAATTTTGTGTGTAAACCAAAATATCCTTTTCCTCAAGCCTATTTCTACGTGCCATTTTGCTTTCATTTTGCTGATAAAAAACTATTTCTGATTCTAAAATATTATTCTTAAAACTTTTGGCTAAATGTTTTACTTTTCCAAAACATGCTCAGTCTTTCGAGCATAAGAAATTAGTCCAAAGTTGAAGCAAGATTCTTCCTTATTCTGAAATGTGCTCCGAGAGTTCGGTCTAAGAAATTAGTTTTCGAATGATGAAATAAGCTTCTTTCTAGATCTAAAAAAGTGCTCTAAAAAGTGTCCTGAGTTTCGGGTATAAGGAAATAGATTTGGTCTAAGGTTGGAATAAATCATTGAAGACTTCTTCAATAACTTCAAAAAAAAATGCCATCCCCAACGGGAAGTCAAAATATTGTTTATATCTTTTTATAGTTTCTTTGTTACACAAATTATTTGGTAGTTAGAGAAAGATAATGCATTAGAAATTATATAATACTCATTTAGCATCCGTAATATGTTATAACATTCTGAGTGTCATAACTTAGTCCTGAAGTGATGGGTATTCTTGGTAGAAGGGGTCAATACCTTTAGTTTCATATTTTCTGCAGGAATGTTATAATATTTTAACTAGAGTATTATAATTTTTGAACTAGGGTGTCATAATCCTGTTTTGACTTATATCAATAATCTTCTAATATTCGTGGCTTGTTAAGACACCCTGGGAGTCATAATCTAAGCCACATCTGACACGTAATTTTGATTTTAAGAGTTGGAATATAAACCTTAACGTTTTCTGAATTGGTGTCGTGGTTTTTTAACTGGGTGTTGTAATTTTCTAACTAGGGTATCGTAATTTTTTGGGCCTATATTAGCTATCTTCTAGCTTTTGTAGCACGTTATGACACTTTGAGAATTATTATTTAGACCATAGATGATAGATATTTCAAGTATTAGGGGTTGGAACATAAACCTTAATATTTTTTAAATGGGTGTCGTAGTTTTTTAACTGGAACATCGTAATTTTTTAACTAGCATGCCGTAATCCTATTTTGGCCTATATCAATAATCTTCTAGCATCCGTGGTATATTATGGCATCCTGAAAGTCATAACCAAGCCACGTATAACAGGTATTCTAGGTATTAGGGGATGAAATATAAATCTTAATGTTTTCTGAACGAGTGACGTAGTTTTTTAACTGGGTGTCGTAGTTTTTTAACTGTTGTGATATATTATGGCATTACATAAAAATTATTATGCTCTAAATAAAATATCATCTAAAACTATGGATATCAATGAAACTAATGCTCTGTCTTGTAGCGAACTTTTAGCAAAAGAAAACATTGATTCTGAACCCAAAGTTTTTAGCAAAAGAAAACATTGATTCTGAACCCAAAGTTTGTGGATGGGATTAGAATCATCCTCTGTAATTCATCCTTGGATAAAGTAACAACTATGTTTGGCTGAAGCTTATCTTTTTCGGTCCAAACTATTGTGCGTTAATATGGTTAACTCTTTCTGTTCATTTAGGAATTTATTGCAAAGGCAATTACGCACTTTGCCAAGCGAAGGTGAGATCATGGACTTGATGGCTGTTGCAGATTCAGATGCTGTTCATGCTGTCCGTTCTTTCATTAAGGAGCAGCTTGCTCTCCAGCTAAAAGAAGAGTTCTTAGCCACTGTAGGATTTTGATTGCCCCATAATGAAAACCTTATGGTCAACATTGGTTATTTCACTGCTTCAGCCAGTTTAACTCTGTGTGAGTTTATGCCCATGTATCATAGTGGGAATTTGTGTTAATGATGCTTTGATTTTATTTAAAAAAGGAGTATGTGCTTTGATAGTGGATAAAATGAAGCCCATGACTCAGCATTTAGCTTGAAAGCGAATATCACCACCCCCCAACACGCCCGCTAATTATCACCATTTTACAGTTCTGTCTCATATACTTTGGAGCTGACCTGCATTTTCTTTATTTCAGGAGCATATTTGCTTGAAATATTAGGAAATGACTTCTGAAGAAGGTTTTAAAATTGGCTTCTTGATATTTATTCCATACAGCCCATCTTGCATCTTTGGATGAAACGGAGCTCACTGAACTTGTATGAGTACAAGCCTGCAACTAACATGATTGAACAATTCGTTGCTTTAACAGCCATAGCCCAAAATCCAGGCCAAGATTTTTTATATAGGTCGAAAAAAAATTACGATACCCCAGTTATAAAATTACGATACCCTAGTTAGAAATTTACGACGTTCATTCAGAAAATGTTAAGGCAAATGATCCAGACACACCAGAAAGATTTTCAATATAGGTCAAAAAAGAATTACGATATCCCAGTTGTAAAATTACGATATCCTAATTAGAAACCTACAACATTCATTTAGAAAATGTTAAGGCAATGGATCCGGACACCCATAAAGATTTTTGATATAGGCCAAAAAAGAATTATAACACTCCAGTTATAAAATTATGACACTCTAGTTAGAAACCTACGACACACATTTAGAAAATATTAAGGCAAAGGATCCAGACATCCCAGAAAGATTTCTAATATAGATCAAAAAAATTATGACTCCCCAGTTATAAAATTACGATATCTTAGTTAAAAACCTACGATGCTCATTCAAAAAACGTTAAGGCAAAGGATCCGGATGCCCCAGGAAGATTTCTGATATAGATCCAAAAAAAAATACGACACCCTAGATGTAAAATTACGACACCCTAATTAGAAACCTACGATACCCATTCAGAAAATATTAAGGCAAAGGATCCAGATCCTAATACCTGGAATACCAATTGAATATTATTCGAAGAAATTTATATTATAATACCCTAGTTATAAAATAATGATAGTCTAATTAAAAAACTATGTCACTATATCATAAAACATAATATCCCTATAAAACATCATGACATCCATTCAGAAATTTGACATTTAGGAACAAAACATAACAACTAATATACAACAAACTTAATATAATGAGAAAATATTTTTTTATTTCATTACTGTTTGAAAAGATTACATCAATTGAGTAACAAATTTCTATACAATATTGCATAAGTCCATGAATTAAGAGAAAAGAACATTAGAAGTCTCTGAACTAAAGAGAAAAAAAATTTTGTACAATGTTACAAATATATAGCTTTTGTATCTTATAATTTAAAAGCACTATCTATCTTTTGATTGAGGCCTTCCCTCAATAAGTTTGTTGTTAATTATCACATATCATCTTCTATAAAATCTGTCTTTTGATCAGGCTTATCTTTATCAGCAAGAAATTCCATGTATTTCAAATAATAAATGCCGTAATCTAGTGAATCGGCAGGTTGAGATGGACATTCAACATGTCGACGAAGGCACTAAATGGAGTTTTCTTGACTATTTCTAAATGAAAAGTAGAAAAACCCATCTTTCACACATTCTGAAGGTACATTGCCAGCTTACAATAGTTTTTAAACAATTGTGAAGCCTTCACATTAGGCAATGGAATAATTGCAAAGTCACCTAAAACATAGGAAAAAAATAAGTATAAGGTTATAAAAAAATAAATTTTAACTATTATATAAATTATAACTAACTATAATATGTACAGTATATCATAATATTTGAGTTAGGGTGTCATAATATCTTAACTAAGATGTCATAAAATTGATTCGGGCTGAATCCCTCTTGATTTTTTTTTACCGTGGCATATTATGACATCGTGGGTATCATAATTCACCTGGATGAAAGACTTTCTTGGTAGGAAAGTTTGATACAATTAGTTTCTTAAATATGTGCATGGTGTCATAATATTTAAGATAGGGTGTCATAATATCTGAACTAGGATGTCATGAAAGATTTAATCATATTCGCGCATAATATTTTGGACTGAAAAAGTTAAGCTTTAGGAAAACATAGTTGTTACTTTATCCAAGGTTGAATTACAGAGGATGATTCTAATCCCATCCATAAACTTTGCGTTCAAAATCAATGTTTTCTTTTGCTGAAAGTCAGCCACAAGACAGAGCATCAGTTTCCTTTCCAATACTTGACCAGCCTTCCATCTAAATTGCAACCACAAAAGCAATTTCATTATTCATATAGTGAACTTCATATCATAAACTAATATAATAACAACAATAGTATAACGAGCATACCTATCGAATTCATCTAAATCATGTGCAAGTAGAAAAAAACAGATCACTATTTGTGAGATCGGAATCAAGATGAACAGATGCACTATAACCCCGCAATAAAGAAGGGACTGGATGCTCAGATATATCAAAAAACGCAAACTCTTCTTCCTTCTACAAAATATATATAAAAAAAATATTTAAAATGCTTTCATGTTATAACATTAGAAAAAATAATTTTAAACCTGACCATTAGAAGCCAACATTCTTCCTATGCTACAATAAACAATAAGAGCATTGCAAACATTTTCTTGTAACAAAAGCAATAGCATCACTTCATGGGTTGGGGTTGTTCCAATGGTCTTCTTCCACTCCTAACAAAATTTCTGAGATATTTTTCTTTTTTATATAAATTAATAAAATTTTCAGCATCAAATTAGGTGGCACAGACTTCAACATTTAGAGAGAATTCAACTTTGCTCCAATTAATTCCTGATTGTCAACTATATTAAATATCAACATATTGATGTTTGTCAAGAATTGTACTACATGGGTAAACAATCCACAATAAGCAACGGTAACTCACTTATACGTGAGCTTCAGTATAAACAAATTTGTATAAATTCAGTTAAGTTTAAAATTTATCTGTTAAAATTATTTTTATATTTGAGGTCATAAATATAATTATTAAATATGAATGATCATCGTTAAATAAGTCAAAATTAATGTTGCTTAATTTGGAATAAAGTTTATGATTTAAGAGCATGAATGTTATGATATTATTGTGTGGATACCATAAGTGAAATTTTTAATTTGATGAGGGGCCAAATTAGTAACCGCGACAGTTCTATAAAAAGGAATTATGGTCTCCGATTTGCCATATGAACAATTTTCTCTACTTGTATCCCCATCAACAAGCAATAAGAAATTAAGGATAAATTGTAAAATTAAAAGATCATGATCATTCAAGAAAGTGGTTCAATGAATCCCGGTATGCTTCCGCTATTCTTCTATTCATAAGAATCTAGTACGCTTTCGTTATTCTTCTATTTGTATTATAAATTTCTTTTGAATTGAATCGAGCATGGTTTGTTAATTTTTCCAACATTGACATGTCTAGATACAATAGCCACATATTCCTGCTTGAAATAAGTTTATTAATCAATAGAAATTCTTGCAAGATTTTATGCGGAGGAATACAATATAATTTTATATACAGCAAAGTTCCAACAAGACAGTTCCACGTACCATTGTAAGTTCTTAACTGACCTCTGTAACTTTAAGTATTGTTGTAAAGACTGGTTGATCATTGTTAGTGATCGTCTGCAACATCCCATCGTTATAAACAGTAGTGAGGGGCATGTCTTTTCCAGTAGAGTCAAGGAGTCCAATAGCAACAGGTATAAACATTGGTTCCTTCACTGGTTGACCAGTAGGCTGTAGCACTTCTTGACTAATAACAAGAGCAAAAATGTTGGTTAGTGCGATATATATTCTTGAGGTCTTTTGGTATTGCCCGTAACAGATATGGGAACATCACAACATAGATGAGCTGTACCATACTAACAAAAATAACCTAACAAAAATTAACAAAATAATTTGCAGAGTAGAGTGCTACAGATGTTAGATTAATTTTTACGTTATGCCCTTTAATGTTAAATTGTTACGAAGACGAAGAGTTGCTCTTTGCTTTTCTGTGTGTAGAAGACGAAGGGCTATTGGATATTAATGGTCTGAAAGTTTAAGCCATTAACATTAAGCCATCAATTTGAGTATTAAAAGGAATTAAAGTCATTAATTGGTGTTTGATGGAAATACGAATTGAAGTGTTTGATGGAAATACCAATTGAATGTTATATATATAAATAATTAGTCTTCTCTTGGTTTGAAACAAGTTAGCAAGAATCTATAAGAGAAACTAGTAAGGGAGAGAAACTAGTAAGGGAGAGAACTAGTTATTTGTAGAAGAGGCTGTCAAAATCTAATCAGATTCAAGTCTCAAGTCTATATACTATTACGATGAATTCTGCATCAAGTAAATTCTATTACGATAAATTTCGTATCAAGTATTTTATATATAATTTTATGTAATAAATTATTTATTGAAAATTCTATAATGCTAACAATGGATTCACAAAATTATTCATGAAATAAAAAGATATACGACAAAACATGCAGAAAACTATCACATGGATGTCAACAAGCCACATTAAGGTTAATATTTCATAGTTTTTAGCAGCAGAAACCAAATAACATCCTGTGTTCCTAACATTGCTTTATCTATGTAATGCATCATATATCAGTAAAGAACCACAATTGTAGCAGATGCACGTTTACCTAAACGTCAAAGTATAAGTCTGAGCAGCAGGATCATAAGATGAAGTAACCTTAACATGGGGCGTCCCAGCTTGAGAGTACCTACATATTTCATGTCATCCATAACAACGAGCATCGGGGTGATAGAAGAAGTTACATTCTTAGGAACAATACCAGTAACCTCATCCAACTGATTATATTATATTCCTTTCATGTCTATAATTTTAACATCATCTGTAGAAATATCTATACAAAGTTATAAACATTGATATCTATAGTTTTAGATGACATTTTATTTAGAGCATAATAATTATTATGCAATGTTATAACATATCACAGGAACACATATCACTTGTGGACTGAATTACAATAACTCAATTAAAAAATTATGACACCCAGTTAAAAAACTACGACATTCATTCCAAAAATGTTAAGGTTTATGACATTCATTCAAAAAATGTTAAGGTTTATGTTCCATTCCCTGATAACTGGAATAGCTATCATATTGTTTGAGTTATAACTCTTAGGGTGTCATCCCAGGGTAGTTAAAAAATTAAGACACTCCAGTAAAAAACTACGACACCCATTAAAAAAACGTTGAGAGGGTCAGATAGATTATCAGTAATTTAAATAGGAACCATCAAATACATATTTTAAATGACAATCTATATTGTAGTGGTAATATGAATTACCTCTCATGAGGTAATATATATTACCTCAAGAAGCTATGGTTATCTATATTACTAGAGATATGGTAATCTGATATATATATTTTTAACAAAATTACCTTGCTTTCTTTAATCGCTATTTACTCGCTTGCTAGAACCTCCGTGTCCACAGTCACGAGAGGCCCCACGGCCGTCTCAAGATGCCGTCCCCACGGCCATCTCAAGATGCCGTGGAACTTTTTCTGATCGATGGCGTTTGGCATGCTCGCCGACTGCTTTGAATATCATTTATAATTATAATTTTTTAAAATATTATTATTTATAAATATATTTTTTAATCAAATATATAATAATATATAACTTTTTAATAAATTTAATTTAAGAGTATTTTAGAAATTTGATGTTATATGACTGATAATTTGTTTGTCATACCAAACATAGTAATCAATATTATTATAGCATTACCTGTGTATACCAAATACAGTCATCAATATTACTGTAATATATCAAGTGATAATCTATCTTGTAGGCAATCTATCAAATGATAATCTATAGACAATCCACATAATCATTGAGGATTGCTTAGCGATGCACCAAAGGCAACCCAAGGTTTATATTCCAATCCTAATATCTGGAATATCTTTCATTTATGGTCTAAATAATGACTCGCAGAGTGTTACGGAAGTTAAAATAATTAATATAGGCCGCAAAAAATTACGACATCCCAATCAGAAAATTACCATTTAAAAAAACTATAACACCCATTTAGAAAACGCTAAGATTTATGTTTCAACCCCTAAAACCTAAAATACCTATTATACATGGCTTATATTATGACTCATAGAGTGTCATAACAAGCCACGAATGCTAGAAGATACCGATGTAGGCCAAAACATGATTATGACATCATAGTTCAAAAATTATGACACCCTAATTAAAAGATTATAACATCCTTGCATAAAACATTAAATTAAAGATATTGACCCCTCCTATCATAAACACCACTAAGTTAGAATGTCATAATATGTCATGGATGCTAAATGAGTATTATATGGTTTCCTAATGCATTATCTTTCACTAACTACCAAAACAATTAATGTAATAAAAGAACTAAAAAGATACATAAACAATATTCTGAAGGTTTTTTTACTTTATGTTGGGAATGACATTTTCTCTAGAAGTTATTAAAGAAGTATTCAGCGGCTTATTCTAACCATAAACCAAAACTATTTCCTTATACCCTAAACTTTTATAACACTTTTTAGAGTTAGAAAGAAGCTTATATCACCATTCAAAAATCAATTCCTTAGATCAAACTCTCAGAGAATATTTTAGTGCAAGGTAGAATCTTGCTTCAACCTTCAACTGACTTCTTATATCTAAAAGTCAAAGCGGGTTTTAGAAAAGTAAAACATTTACCCAGAAGTTAAATGTTATTAACAAAATTTAAATAAAATAGCGGATAGAAGTAGGCAAAAAGAAAGAATATTTTGATGTATATAACTTTTTTTAAAATTTAAACAAATATTAATGGATGCCAAATTTATTTAATATTTTTTTATTTTTTTATCAAGTTAAGCCATATAAAATTTATACGGCTTAACAAATAAAAAAATAATGCAGTATATATATAGTATTTTCTGCACTGAGACGGTGCACCAAGATTTTCCTCGGCGGTGCAGCAAGTCTTTTCCTTGCTTTCTTTCCAGCCCGGCCCACCGACGAGGGGGCGCGCTTGCTGCACCGCCTCCAGTGCAGCAAGACTTTTCCTTTCCTAAACCCTAGCTTGCCCTCCTCTTTCCTTACAGCTGCAAATTTCCGGCGAAAGGCAGAGACAAGAGAGAGAGAGAGAGAGGAAGAGATGGGGAAGCGAATAAGGCGAGGCACCCGCTTTCCTTCCTCCACCTCCTTTGCTGTCCTCAGCAACTCCGTCCTCCTCCGCCGCATCGCCTCCTCCAAGTTCCCCTCTGATCCCTCCTCCCTCGACGTCGACACCGTCGTCCAACACCTCCGCTCCCACTACCCGGACTACGCGCGCGTCAAGCTCCAGCCGTTCACCTTCCGCGTCCAGCGCACCCTTGACTCCCTCAGCCGCTGCCCCACCGCTGGAGGTGGCGGCGGCGTATCCTCTTCCTCTTCCTCCTCTGACGACGACGATGACGACGCCAGCGGTAATGCACCCTCGTCCCGCAAGAGGCCCGGCCTCTCCGAGCGTCGGCTGCTCCGCGCGGAGTCCGACCACCTCCGCCGCCGCCAGATTCAGCGGCGGGACCCGTCTGAATCCTCCGACGACTCCACCTTCGAGGCCAAGATAGAGCCGGAGTTCGATTTAACGAAATCCTTGCTCCGCGAGAGCTACGGCAAACGGGCGAAGCCGAGCGGCGCGGAGGAGCACAGCATGGAGATCGAGATGGCTTCGGAGAAGCCAAGGAATGTGGTAGTGGTTGATGGGTGTGGGGGAGGTAGCGGGATTGAGACCCCGGAGGTTGAGAAGAGGAGGAATGGAGGAGGTGAGATAGAGAATGAGGAGGAACGGAAAAAAGGGCCGAGGTTCCGTGATCTTGGTGGGATGAAGGGGGTGATCGAGGAACTGATGATGGAAGTGATTGTGCCGCTCTGCCATCCGCAGCTGCCAAAGTGGCTTGGGGTGAGGCCGATGGCCGGGATTCTATTGCATGGCCCGCCTGGGTGTGGGAAGACAAAGCTCGCCCATGCCATTGCCAATGAGACTGGTGTTCCGTTCTATAAGATATCTGCCACCGAAGTGGTATCCGGTGTCTCTGGTAAGATCCAGTTGCTAGTTGTTCATCCATCTTTATTCTTTCTATCCATTTAGTCGCCTGAATTCACAAATATTCCACTTGTTTTATGCTTAAGATGAAGGATCTACTCAAGATATAACCACGTGGAGAATGATACTAGAATTTCATACAAGTAATGCAAACTTTGGAGGGATCCTTTTAGCATGTCATAAGGGCTTAACCGAAAGGCACTGCTATCAGGAAATACCGTTATCATTTTCAATATTGTAAGCTAATAAACCCTCAGAAGTGCTTGGTTTGGTGCTCGGGGATGAGCTGAGCACCCATGAGAGATGCGTGTGAAGTGTGGTTGAATGACATTAGTTGTATCATTGTCTTCTGCCACGTCTCATGTGCATAGGTAATGTGCCTTGATATCCTCTGTTTGAAGGGTGTCCTTTGGCCTATTCAAATGGTACCCAAGATTCATCTCCAGATGTGAATAAGAGAGAACACTATGCCACAATGATACATGACTTTGAGCACAAACTGATTGAGTCTGGTAATCAATACCCTGGCTGCACATGTGATAGACAACCAATTCTCCTGCATTATGTTGAGTGGTCTATGATTATAGTATGCCGCCCACTGAAATCAAGTTGTGTCACATTCACCTATGGTAACCATGGTTGATTTGTTTGGAGGCCAAGCAAATGGTTGGACCTTCAGTTACCAAGGTTAGAAGGTAAACTGATCTGGGATAAGTGGTATCATCACATAGATTAGTGGAGCTCATCACCGTTGAAGATATGGATATAATCCTTAAAACTATATAAAAAACATCTTAATTTAACCCTAATAAAAGTATTCTATATTCCTATTAAAAGTTTAAAATATTCCTGTAGCAACTATATTTAAATTTCTTCATTGGAGGCCTTAAGAAAACATGCAAGGCTTTTGTAGAAGAGGGAATTCTAAAATTGCTGGACTTTGAGAGGAACAAAAAGAGGTGTAGAGGCCTTCCTTATCAACAGGTGGTAGAAAATTAAATTTAGCAAGAAAATAGAATTCACAAATTTATAAAACATTTAGACTCTAAAACTTTTTAAGGGAGGAGCAAGAAATATACTTTGAACAATAAATGAAGGTGAAATTTAATGCATTAGCAAAAAAGTTGATCCTGATTTTATTAGTTATAGATATTTTTATAATTTAGATTTTAGTTAAATATCCTAAATCTAAGAATAGCCAACCCCATGTAGTTGGAAAAAGGCTTAGATGAGTTGAGAATCCTAAATCTAAGAAGCCTCTGGAATTACATGCACCTGCTCATGCATTGTAGCTAAGTTATAAGAACAGACCATGATATTGTTGAGGCACCAATTTCACTATTTAAAGATCGGGAGAAAATGGGCTGTGATGACATGTCAAGCCCTCAAGACACAAGCTGAGGACAGATGATTAAGAAAGATCCTTCTTTTGTTGCTTAAAATTAAACAATGCTTCTAAAATAATGTTTAGAAGATTGTATTCATACCTGAATACATGATTTAGCCTTAAAGAAGTTTTGAGGCATGAAAATTAGCCATTATCTCAAGATTGTAGGCATAAAAAATAGCATATAACAATGCTATTTAATAGAATCCCCAGTCCATTACATTACTTTGAATTGTTACTCAACTTTCTGCTTTTAACATTTTTATATGCAGATATTTGACAAGCGTATCTTGAGATATTTCTCTTCCCCCATGATTTTCTAAACATCCTCAAAAGCCTCCTTAATTGATTGAACCCTTTTTTCCTTTATCTTATTGTTGACATAGTGTTATAAATCATTATATAAGCCTCAAAATATTCGTGTCCCCACATCCCGCCCTGGATGAATGTTTCTCCAATTAATTTTTCTAAGCCCACTAGTTGAGAATTGTTCAGTCATTCTTGGATTTTATGACTTATTCACAAATTCTTAATGACCTGCTTGAGATTGCAGATTACAAATTGATGGTACTGTATGTTGTTATATTTGGATATAACCAAGCAAACTTTCTGCTGTTAAGCATTTGTTTTGGCTTTTTTTTTTTTTTGCCATGTATTTCTATTATCTTTTATATTAGTGCACTCTTTTGGTCATTCCATTTAAAGTAGTTCTACCAACAAGCTCAAGTTCTGAGTGTTGACACGATTATTTCAGGTGCTTCAGAAGAAAATATACGAGACCTTTTCAAGAAGGCATACAGAACAGCCCCTTCAATAGTTTTCATTGATGAAATAGATGCCATAGCTTCCAAGAGGGAGAACCTGCAGAAGGAGATGGAACGCCGGATGGTTACACAGTTAATGACTTGCATGGATGAGTCCCACCAGACACTTAGATCAAGTGATGCTAATTTGGAGTCAGAAGAATCAGAAAAAAACCTGGCTATGTTCTTGTAATTGGAGCCACAAATAGACCTGATGCTGTGGACCAAGCATTAAGAAGGCCTGGACGGTTTGACCGAGAGATCATTTTGGGTGTCCCTGATGAAAATGCACGGGTTGAGATTTTGGCAGTGCTCACTCGTAGCCTTAGACTTGAGGGTCAATTTAACTTCTTCAAAATAGCAAGGTCCACACCAGGTTTTGTTGGAGCTGATTTGGCAGCATTAGTGAATAAAGCGGGAAACCTGGCAATGAAGAGAATAATAGACAGAAGAAAGTGTCAACTTTCTTCTAAGGTTAAAAACGTGAACACTGAGGACTGGTGGAGACACCCATGGGCCCCCGAAGAAATGGACAGTCTTAGCATTACCATGGTTGATTTTGAGGTAATCTAATAAAAGTAGCCTCTCTCTGGCTTGTTTGTGGGTGTGCATGTGCACTTGCAGATGTTCATGTCTATACCGGTGCACCAGTGCATGTTTGTGTGTGGGCAATATTGGGTTTCTTTACTCATATTTGATTAATCAGAATTGTTTTTATAGCTTCATTGATAACCTTATAGATAGTCGTGATTTATACTTATGGTACTTATGGAAGCGGCTGTGTCTTGTTTCCAAGATTTTGCCACAGCAATTTTGGCACCCATATTAGTACCATGTTGGTACGGTGACAATAGGTTGTTTTATCATACCAAAACTTGGTACATCCCCCATGGTGAGTATTAGTTTAGTACCATATGGTAGAGGGCTATACACACTAGTGCAGTGAATATTGCTTGATCCTCTTTCTTTCTCTGAATTTCTTTTTATTCTTTTTGTTTTTATATTAATTGTATGTATTAAAAATTTCCTTGTAATATTTAACTTTTTGTGGAACCATACTGCATTGCCTTTATTGGTATGCTATAACTGATTTCAGCATGGCCTTTTTCCTTCTGTGATGTGGGATGTATCATGCAAGAGATTAACGTAGAGCAATGGTTTAGATTTTAAGGGGTTTACTTTTCGAAACGAGTAAGAATAAATTAAGGATGAATATGTGAAGAGTAAAGTAACTATCCGTAGGACACGACTCACTAAGTAATAAAGAAAACAGGATCCTAGGGTTGAGAAACCACTACTTAGAATATGCTCTTTCTTCAATAAAACAGAACTTATAAGAAGGGATGAGTCTGCAATAATGGTCTTCATCCTAAAAGATTGGATCACACAGCTTCTAGATGGACGTCTGGAAGAAGAAGCTATACTTCTGCGGATGTTTCGGCTTTTCTTTAGATGGTTCTGGAGGCAAGAAGGACTTCATATAAGGATCGTAGCACTTTGTGTCTTCGGGCTGGAATGCTTGGAACATATGTTGGAACGGATATTTGTTGGGCCTCTCACCCTCTTCCTCACGAAGTGTTAATGCTCAGGAAAAAGAAGACTCTTTTTTATTAATCATTAATTATTTTTCTACAAGAAGGAGGGGTTTTTATAATAAACCCTAACCTTGAATTACATAAAAAAAGAGAAAATAAGGGCGCTATATTATTTTCAAATAAGGAGATAGGCGGCATCTTGAAACAAGGAAAAGATCAGGGGATGACGCCATATTTTGCTTTTCATAAGGGATGCGTGGCATGTTACCTTCCATAGGGAGCTTATTTGCTTTCTTTTATGCTGAGATGACTTCATGAAAATCCTAGGACGTCCTAATTAAGTAGATGACACCTACTTTGACTAGGATTCCATGTGGCTGCTAAGGTGACACACTGAATGTGGTCTTTTATGGCCTTGGGTCTTCAACTTTTACACTTTAACTCAATAAATCTTGACTTGACTCAAATAAAAATTACTAAACTCATACCGACAAAACTTGATTACAGAACTTAAAGTCAAACCAAAAATCCAAAATGACTCTTGACTCAAATGGATTGACAAGAATCAAAAGTCTAATTAGATCCATAAGAAATCATAAGCTCAGTAACCTCTGTCTGATTCTGGTCCCTACACCATTCTGTTAGCTGATTCATGGCATAGTTGTCTCTTCGTTGCACTTCTTCTATATTTTGATGCATAATAACTCTTCCTTGAATAGTTTGGCATTTCTATTTCCATTTACCTGCTTGTTCTATAGACTCTCATTATATTATTTTAGTTGCTGGAAAGAGTTACACATGCAACCAGCCATTTCTTGGAAAACCCATCTAGGAAAACAGATTGATTTGGTCTCTGAAAGATATCGAGGTGCCTCAGAAATAACAAGGCAGATGTCTTGAAGAATCAAGAAGAAATGGCTGTCTTAAAGTATTAGGTCAACTGCTAGTGACTATATGATTGTTTTTGTGTTCCTATCCCTTTCTCTCATGTTTCAAAACTCTTTCCTATTTTCTACATTGGGAAATGGGATCATTGCACCACGTCAACATGTTTTTGTTCTATGTGCACATCAACATTTATCTGTTCTACACAATAATGAAACCATCCATTTTCTATTGCATAAACTATGTTTTGGTGGATCTACAAATGCGGCTATAACATTTATTGCGATTAGCTCATTAAAGAATTAGAGAACAAATCCTTTTCGAGATCTAACCTCAATTCACAAAACCCAGAGATCAAAAAACCTGCGCGTGATTGTGGAGAGTTATGTTGTATGCTGCAGTATGAAATCAAAAGAGTCTAACAGGAAAGAAAAGCATGGGAATGTGGGTGCCATGGGAATGGAGGACCTCCAAGATATTGCATGGGCTGATTCCTTTGCTTTTTCAGAACCATATATTTTAAGAAGATATGGTTATACCTGGTAGAGTGTAAGACAACTCAGTCAGGTCATTATGGAAGGTGCTTCAATCAATGATGTTCTTTTTATACTTTGGGTTTAATCTTAGAAAAGCATGATAATCACAACAACTATTCATAGATTAATAGATTGCCTGTGTTGTAATGTGAACTATTTACAGATCTGTCTGCAAAGTGGGGATGCACTGAAGATCTTTGTATATCCTTACAAGTCTATTTGTTTGGTGACTTGCATATCCATTGTTAGATTAATACCTCCATAATGAAGCAATTGTCCTGAGATGATTATCTTAGACTGGTTATAAGATGGACTTTCCCCCTTTGGCTCTGTAAGAACTGCTTGGTACATTATCTTTGAACTGTACTTCTGCTTTTTCACTTTGCTTATATGCCTCCTCATGAACATTTTGCTTGGAATGTTTACATGCTGAGTTTGTTTTCCTTACGATCTGGTGTATTCCATGAAATCTTTCATTGTTATCATTGTCGGACTATAGCTTCTATCTGATGTTTATGAAATTAACCTGTAAGGGATATTCATTTTCCATGAGCTGGTACGATATTTTCTGCTTATTCTTTTTCATTTATGTTTAAATTTTAGGGTGCATAATTTTCTAATTTCCTTTTTCTTTTGCAGGAAGCAGCTAAATTGATTCAACCATCTTCCAGAAGGGAGGGATTTTCCTCCATACCTAATGTTAAGTGGGAGGAGGTTGGTGGTCTTACTTCATTGAGGAAAGATTTTGATCGTTATATTGTTCAACGAATAAAACATCCTGAGGATTATGAGGTAAGTTTCCATCTTTTGAATTTTGTTGCTTATAGAAAGCATCAGGGAAGTTGAAGACATGTAAGGGTTTCCTGTTGCATTTAACATTTCTTTAACAATTGTGGCTGTTTTAGCTGAATGAAGTTTTTCTTTTGGGTATGTAAATAAAAACATTGTACAAGACCTAAAACTGATATCATATTTTCTTCTGGCATGCTGCCACTAGTACCCAAGTGAAGGTATCGATAGCCAACTATTCAGTCCATTCTATGAATTTGTCTACATGTGTCACTATCTTATCAAGTCTAGTACTCAATTTCAGTTGCTTATCATCTGGATTGAAATGCTAATGCACAAGTCTGGCTTTGCATTCTAATGAAAATGACATCTAAAAAACAAATCAATAAGATATGATAATAGTTTTCTCAAAGAACATCTCAAAATGTTCTCTCAATGGTCTAATTATGGAGCCCATAACAGTGATGCATGATAAACATGGAAAGGGTCGTACTTAATTGGTGAATGACAATATTATATGGTTTTGCAATTACATGTTCATTCACTAGCATTCCAGTAATTATTAATGAATACGGAAATGGACTTTGATTGGTGGTATATCCTCTTTTATCTTGGTATATTTATGTTCTTCAGGAATTTGGAGTGAACTTGGAGGCTGGGTTTTTGCTTTATGGGCCTCCTGGCTGTGGTAAAACTTTGATTGCCAAGGCTGTAGCCAATGAGGCAGGGGCCAGTTTTATACATATCAAGGTTTGGTTTTGCCCTTCTCATCTTTTACTTATGTTCAACTGCACCAATAATTCTTGTGTTAGATTCTTGTTTTTAATGCTTTAAAGCATTATATAAAAGAGTTTTGCAATATTTCTTCCATTGTAAGATGAATGCTTCGTATTGTTGAAATTTAGGGGCCTGAACTTTTGAACAAGTACGTTGGGGAGAGTGAGCTGGCAGTTAGAACAATATTCAGCCGTGCCCGGACATGCTCTCCATGTATACTGTTCTTTGATGAGGTATTTTAATAACTATTATTGCATTTAGTACTTTATGCCCTTTGGTAAATGATGTAATCAGTAACTGTGTATATCACATTTTTTGGCATCCTACACTACTGCATGATTATCTTCATAATGAATCTTCATCATAAACTTATTCAACTTCTGAATAAATGGGAAATTTAGCGATGCACCTTCATTACATCATTTGTGTTGACCCCAGATGTGATGGAAGCTGCCTGATTTTTGTTCACAACTAGCCACCTGCACAAAAGTGTTGGTCTTATAAATTGAAAAAGCTGCAAAAGATGGATCACAGTGTATTGTTAGCCATAAGCTTTTTCAGATGGAAATCTGCACCTGCTATGCATTGGTTTCTAGCTTGTCCATCATATACAAGTCCTGTCCACAGGTATGCACACACCTAGGAATCCCAGAGAAGAACCACCTACCAACTCTTCAAAGGTCATTGCAACTTAGAGCCCACTGCTAGTCCAATTTCAAAAAACAACCTTAATATGCAAATGGTCCCAAGATATTGACACTATGGTAGAATTACACCAGTTCAACTACTAGGAGGCCTTGCTCCAAATTTCACATAAATTTGGTTGCTTAATCAAAGGTGAAGTGTTCTCACCCCCTTAGGGTGTCAATTGACTTCAATGGGGTTACATTCACCTAAATCGAGGTGATGGTGTGCTGACTTATCCCTTTATTCCTCAGTAGGTGTTCAGTTGTGGATTTTGACAGTCAAAAGGGAGCATCTTTATAACTAAGGAATGTTTATGTATATGTTTTGATGAGATATTAGGTATATATTGGATCGATCAGTCTTAGAATTGATAAAATTTAGTTTTAAAAAATTTAGTTGCCTTTTTATGTTGAGTAATATGGTAATCCAAATTTATTATTCATGAGGCTTGGGCATCGATAGTGCAATGATTTTATATCTTTCATAAAGTTCTACTGGGACTAAAAGGGGTAAGGGAGAGCTGGATCATCTGTAAAACAGGCTTATTGCTGACCAATCTGATTTAAGGTGCTGCTTTAAGTGCGGAAAAGATCCAGAACCTAATGCGGTTCGTTGATGCAGGACCACAGGGAATGGTCTGTGAGGATATATGCAGATCTAGGGAAGATCAGAGAGGATATGTAAATAAGGTTTGAGTCAATAAACCAGCACAGCATACTTACAGAAAATGGGATAGGTGATTTTTTTTGGGGCTATTGTGAAATTTGCAGTGGTAAAAAAATTTCAGTTTTGGATTTTTGTGAGAGGTTTCGATCCTCTGGAGACAAACCTAGGGTTGATTAGGTGATTGGCAAGTAATTATTGTTGGTCTTTTAAGTATTTCAGTTTGCTAAGATGAAAATATGCAGGAACTTGATGTGTGTTATGCTGAAAATATAAGAGATTAGAAGAATGGTACGACACAATGTAATTTTAATATAGGAAAATAAGAGAGCAACGAAGGAGTAATATAAAATTAGAAAGTGAGGAAAGAAGGTATTTAAAGAAGAGAAGAACCCCACACCCACACACACACTAGCCCACTGTGGCCGTGTTCAAGCGACATGCCACAAGTACAAGCACATGATATTAGTGCTATGTGTCATGGTAACCCTGGACAGGGCACATTACGGAATTTGACTATTGAGAGAGTAGGAAATCAGATGGAGGTTGGGGGAAGGGATGCAGGCCAGAGGCAGGTTGGTGGTGTGCTTTGTAGGTGGTCCAACCATATGCAAATGAGGCTGGTGGGTGGAGGGGGCTTGAGATTTGTAGAGATCAGAGGTCCAGATGGGTGGTTTTAATAATGAGAGGCAGTAGGTGGGGCATTGTCAGTGGAGAAAGATGTAAGGGAATTCGAGGTTGTGCTTTGTGTTTAAGGGCTTGACACATGTATGTGGTTGGTTCTAAAAGAAATAGTATTGCTTTGAAGTCATTACCTGTCTGCTCAGTTACTTGTCTAACATTGCAAGAGATATTGGTTCTATTTACAGGACATTAAGGGAGAAAGCAAGAAGCACTCCACAGTGTCTCTATTTTTTCCCCTTTGAAAAGGAACATTTAATGAATGGCTATGTTCCTTCATTAGAGAGTGAATACTGGGTCTATTTGCCAAGCTAACCTGGTTGAGCTACAGCAAAATATACGTAAGACCACCTGAAAAACTTGATTAGGCTTTCTTCTGCAGCCCTAGATGGGAATATGTGCCCATGTACAGATCCTACAAGCCCGTTAACCAGGGACTTATCCTTATCTCTCATTTGTTGTCATAATCATTGAAAAATCTTGGGAAGAGTGCAGGGTGGGAAAGCTGTATGGCTGGGTTAATAAGATTTCACAATTGTCTGTCAACATTATTTCAATCTTTTACATGTTGATGTCAAATTCCCACACAAGGCAAAATTAGGCAAGAGTGGGCCTTTGATTATACCAATGCTAGTTGGAAGGTATAAAAGCCAACCTTATTTGTCACAGTTTAAGCTCATGCAACCAAAGAGAAATTTTCTAGACTTTTCTTATACTTGAAAGGAGTTAAGATGAAGGGATTTGGGTTAACATTGAACCTCTTTGGATATCATAAGTCTTGTCGATTCATCTTCCTAGAACTAATGTTGTCAAGGTGGTTTAGGTGCCTTGGCAGCATCACCACTTAAAACACATGCCAGATTATTGACTGCAACTATGTATGAAATGCACATCATGGTTGGGTCAGTTTCAGCAGGATTGTTACATAAGACTTTCAAACCTATGCATTTCTAATTTATTCTATGATAGCTGAAATTAGGAGTCATGAATTTGTGTGGTACAATTTTTATATATCCAAAACTTGCAAAATGAGCATGGAAGCATGTTTTCAGGTTGTACGAGGGCTCTGGCAGAGACCGCCCACAATTTCATAGCCTTTAGTTGCCAGCATATTACTAAAAGAACCATGCAACTTGTCTAGAACTATGTTCAAGCATCCAATACAATAGCTGATGTAATATCTCCAAGTGTCAGTTTTCTGTGAGTTATATGGATGCGATATTTGTTTCTGTTCTCTTTTGATGGTGGCAGGTGGATGCTTTGACAACTAAACGAGGGAAGGATGGAGGATGGGTTGTTGAACGTCTCCTAAACCAGGTTGGACTGTCAAATACTTTCCTTTCTTCTAGTTGCTGCCTCCTCTCTTTCTGTAATCACTTCATTCAGGATTCTGGTCTGTATAATATTAAACCCCTTATTCCCATGTCTAAACCTAAATCAAATTTTCATTTATGCAGCTACTCATTGAGCTAGATGGTGCTGAGCAGCGACAGGGTGTTTATGTCATTGGAGCTACGAACAGGTGTGATAAATCTATTCCACTTTTATTCTGTATGTCATTGCTGAGTTGATTTGGACTTTGGGCTAAAATTTTGGTATTTTACACAGACTTGAGATAATGGACCCTGCTGTACTTCGGCCAGGCAGATTTGGGAAGGTTCTTTATGTTCCACTACCTAGTGCTGATGAACGTGGATTAATTCTGAAGGCACTTGCACACAAGAAGCCTATTTCTGCTGATGTAGACCTCGGTGCCCTAGCCCATAGAGAGGCATGCAACAATCTCACTGGGGCTGATCTGTCTGCTTTGGTATAACTTGTGGCCTATTTCCCATTTCTTCATTTGTTTTGAAAGTTCTTAATAGGGTATATTATATCGGGACTAACCAGGGCTTGATTTTAAGCAGAATGTTTCTAGCCATGTTATTTGTATCTTATCAAATAGGACTTCCTTACTATTTCTTGGCTTTGCACTTGCGGTTTTGTTCCATAATCATTGTAGCAATAGTTAGCTGCCTTTATTTTTCAATTTTCATCAGATGAACGAAGCTGCCATGACTGCCTTGGAAGAGAAACAGAATTCTGTACATCAAGGAACTGCAAATAGTGATCCATGGAATATCAAGATATCACATTTTGAGCAAGCTTTGCGGAAAATCACACCATCTGTCTCAGAGAAGGTATTGAAAATATGTGGTATAATTAAAAGTTTAGAACTTCATGGTCATGACTTTTTAAAGTAGAATATCAGTATAACATGCTTTCTATGTTGTATTTTAAGACAATTTATGAAGCATGGTCACACAATATGGATTAAACAAAACATGATATTGTTAGGCTAATCTAGCAGATATTTATGATATAGAATGGAATCTGGCTGGGAGATGGCATGAATTATCATTTTTCTGCAATAACATCAACATCACAAAATTCTGAAATTAATTGTCCATTATGTCCATTATTAAAAGGTGAGCACTGACCCCGTTAACCGAAAAAAAAAAAAAAACTTCATTCCCAAACATGTCCAGGAAAAATCCTGGATGTATTGGATAATATGAAAGTTTTTTATTTCGATTTTGAGAAGCAATACACTAAAAATAAGAGTCTAAGACAAAACCATGCCATCCATGCATGGTCATTCACAGTGAGGCATGAAACTTTTCTGGTGGCACATCCAATCGCCGCTGTGCACTAAATCCTCAGATGGGGGCCAACAATGGCATGGCAGAAGTGGATGGTGGATCAGAGGTCATTCCATACATTACACTGCAAGGACACAGGTCATCAGATGTGCTACACTGCAAATATCCATAGAGAAGAATCTTCCAATGTAATCCAGCCTTGTTTGGTGCATGTTGGAATCAGATACGGTGAAAAATTGCAATTCAAAATTTGAGCATGTCTCAAGGGACAACCTCTTGAAATGTTAACAACGTGGGACAGCAGGGCTGGTGTTTTTGCTCTGAACTTTGGATCACATCCATGTCCACATTTGTTCTGGTTACCATCTTTTAAAATTGATCCCAAGATGTGAGCACAGCAGTCTGTTCTATGATGAAACTACTTTCAACTTTTATCACATTTGAACTGAGTATAATTTTTCGCAAATCTATATTTATTTAAGATGACTGTACTGTCCTTTTTCTTCTTGGCAAAATGGTTCAAAACAATTACTGGTTTTTCTTAAATTAGTAAATGAAAGTTCTGCTGTTACCATAAATGATAGCTAAAACAACAGTAAACTGGCTATTCTGAGAACACCACTAGTGGGGACACCACTTGCCTTTTTTCTGTATTGTTCATCTCACTTTATTCCATCTTAATACATATTTTCCCATCATTTTCTTTTGTATTGGAAGTTGACTTGTTAGAATGACAATGCATTTTTACGTTTACTTTCTTTGACAATATATAATATATCTTGTCATTAGCAAAAACATTTCAGACTCTTCTAGACTTCAAAGAATAATCCTAATTGCCTCATTGGATGCCATGGAGAGTAATCAATGCTTTTCCTTTTTTGGGGGATGCAGGAAAGGATCTACTATGAGGCCTTATCCCAAACCTTCAGAACTGCTTGAAAATATGTGTTTCACTCTCCGGCTAATGCAATATAGAAGCCGGCCTGCAGTCTGACAACCATACAAAGCTATCTTGCGACACAGCACAATGATCGAAGGGTCAATATGGTGTGTATTTGCTTAAATGTCATGATTTTGCCATCTGTTACGCTTCAGCATGTTGGTAAAGTTTGTTTATCCATAGCCATTCTCGAGTATGGTCCGAAGGCCCTAGTGGAGGTCGTGGTCTACTTATCTACTCAAATTGGATTTCTTCTGATCAGGAATGAGGCGGCCAATTTTGCTGCGGCCACAATTTTTCCTGTTTTTGGAGTTTTCATTTGCATGTAAATTTCTATGGTGGTTTTCTTTTTGATAGGTTTTTTGACAGAAGGTTTATGTTATTAATGCAATTCATCGCTGTTAATATTTATAGAACAAATGCCTTTTGTGCTAAGCTTAGGACCTATGTTTGACTAATATCCTCTGATTTAAAGAGGAATATGTAGAGCTATAATTGAGTTGAGCCGCTCACGAGCTACTTGAGGCTCAGTTCGATAAAAGTTCGTTCGTGATCAGCTCGTCACGTAAACGAGCCGATCTTGAGTTTCATTTTAGAGCTCATTTGATAAAGGAGCCGAGCTTGAGCACAAGAGCAGATTCGATTAGGAGTCCGCGAGATAGTTCGATTAAGAGCTCGTGAGACGGTTCGATTAGAGCCCGCGAGCTAGCTCGATTAGGAGTTTGTGAGTAAGATGTTCTTTCATCTTTTTATTTTTTTATCTTTTTTTACTATTCTTTGGGTTTAAAAATTGAGCTTTATTATTATTATTATTCTCAAGCTGAGCTTTAAACAGGTTTAATTTGAGTCAAGCTTGAAACGAGTTCAATTCAAACTCGAAACAAGCTTTTTCTGAGTCAAGCTTTCTAATCATATCCAAACGAGTGAGTTCGAGTCGAGCCCGAGCTTTTTGTAATCGAGTGAGCTGAGTTTGAACAGATTTTTTAAATTTAAATGAGCTCGAGCTCGAGTATTTGTTAAAGAGCTGAGCTTGAGCATGAAAAACTCGACTCGGTTTGATTACAATTCGTCCTATAGTTAAACAGTTAGTTTTTTTTTTTTTATTTTTTTTATAGTAGATGCTTGCAGGCAGTGGGTTATGCAATACAAAGACGATCCTGCTCTTCTAAATATTTATCATCCTCCGGATCTTGATGAAGATGGCATTTGGAGCCAGATCTTTGATGCAACCTTTGGGAGACTAAGACCTGTTCTAGCGCGCGCACCTTACTGGTTTGAATTCGTAAAAGGGGGTTGCTCAGCTCTTGGTATATCAAACTATTATCGCACCGAAAGCATTCGTGCCGTATCTTACGGGGAGATAAAAGTGCTTTGAAGTATTTTAAAGTTGTTTGTTTAAAAATAGAAAGCATTTTTAAGGCAATGGAAAAGCTGTCGAATGCTTTGGAAAGCTGTTGATGCTTTGATGTAATATAATTATATAATATTATTATAGTACAATATAACATAAATTTATATAAAATATTTTAATATTATTATATTATAGTTTTACAATATTAGTGTAATAATATATATTATGATATTATATTATTAGTTATGATTTTTAATTTTTTATATGTTATATATAATAATAATACATAATCATGGTTATATTTGAATATTATTCTTATTATTATATTATATTATCTATATGATATGTTTTAACATTATTATAATGTTGGCTTTTGCTATCATGTTTTTGGATTTTTTAAGTTAAAATTTTTAATTATTTAATTTTGTTTTAATGACATAGATATTTTATTATCAACTTGTTCTGATTATGTGCATAATTGGTGCGATAAAAAAAAAAAACTTGGTAGGATATTTCAAAACTTGTATTTTGTGCATGGCTAGTACGTTAGCACTCCATTGGTTAAGATCGGTGAAAATTTGTGTTGGGCATACAACCTAACTTCTCCAAAAGAGTTGATGATAATTAGAGAATGGAAGAGTGGAAGCGAAGAAGAGAGAGAAGGGTAGCCAATGAGGATAGCAAAGAGGAAAAACCTATGACGGCCTAAAAGATGAAAGATAAGAGAGACAAGATAGGAAAAGACAAAGGAGAGGTGAGAAACATTTGGTAAATGAAAGATGAGAAAGAAAGAAGCAAGAGAGTAAGAGGTGAGAAACATTTGCAAGATAGAAGATGAGAGAGAGAAGGGGAGAGAGGCAAGAGATTTGGAAGGAAGAAGATGTGTGTGAGCGAGTGAAGGGTAAAAAGATTTGGAAGATGAAAAATGGAAGCTCTTGCTGTTTCAGTAGCTCTAATTTCATCCTATTTTTTAAAAAAAAATTAAAAGCATAATAACCATACCTATAATATGACATTCTTATTATAATATTATAATAATTTATAAATTAAAAATAATTTATAATAATGATTTTAATAAATGACTATATACTTAAAAGTACTATACAATATTTGTTATCATTTTTTAATATAAAAATATTTTTATAATTTAATTATCAAACATATGTTAAAATCTTACTGAATTTTAAAAATATTGTTATCAAATGCCAACAACTTTTTATAAACGCTTTACTTCTGAAAAATCTATTATTGAAAGTTTATCGCCAATAGTTTCACCAAAAAAAATAATATTATACCAAAATTATGTATATATATATATATATATATATATATATATATATATATATATATATATATATATATATATGAGGTTTTATATTGAGACTGTGAACTTTCTAAGAGATCTTTAAATTTACAATCTATTCATTATAACTAATCGCTATACTATACGAAGGAAGAATCAATTGCTATGTTGCCATTGATATCCATTTACTCAATGGATCACTTCTAATTGTTGATGATGAAAGCAAAACTATTATTTGCTTATTTTAGATGGGATTAGATTAAACTAGCAAGAAAACAATAGCTAATTGTGAAAGCAACCATTGCCATATCAAAAATCACACACAAAAATGAAAAACAAAATATTAATTGTTCAAGTCCTTTGTTGTTTGATTTTTTTTCTTTCCAACTCACAAACCTATGTATGAATGTATGTCTATACTTATTAGTTGTTTACCCTTGCTCGGATATCTCTTAAATCATTACCACTATTGTTGTCATCTTCACCACTACCATAATCATCACTTCCATAGTTGCTATTAATGATTTAAAATTTTGATAAGTTAATAAAAAAAAATATATACAAAATTATACTGAAGATATATGTACACAAATAAATATCTTATTAATAAAATCATAACCAAATTTAGTTGGATAAAATCGAAATAATTCATTCAAGATTCACAAAAAAAAAATTATGAGTCATTCAATTTTAAGAAGGCCTACCTTAAGTTAAGATGATAAACTTACCCTCAATACCTATACATACATTACCAAAAAGCCTTAAAAGGAGCCAACGAGTGTAAGACTCCTCTATCTCTGTCTCTCTCTCATTTTTTCATCTTTCTCCTTCCTTAAACTCTAAAAGAGACTGATTTGATCATCGAAAAGACCCCAAGGGAGAAATCTCAGGATCTCTAATAGAGTTTTGAAAGTGGTTGTAGGTTGATTCCTGATTGCTTGGGTAAAGATTTTCATCAATAAAGGATTTTTGGATCAAAGGCTGAGCTCAATTTTGCTTCACAAATAAATTTCATTCATTGATTGGTAAGCCAAAAATCATCATCAAGAGTTATCATCACTCTATCACTGTTGCTATTTTTACCATATCATCATCATTATTATTGATGTATTATGTTATTGACACCTTGTCATGACCATTATAATTACCGTTGTTGTTACATTACCTTCTTTGCCATATAATTGATTATATTCTATCTTGCCTTCATTATTATCAACTCTCCTGCATCACTTAGTGCTTTGATCATCATTATTACTAATCTTACTATTATCATCACTTTGGTTATACCATCACCGCCCTTGCTACTAAAAATCATTAGTATAACTATCATTTTCACCAACTATTGCCATGTTTGCATTTTGAAAATACTTGACATAGCAAATATATTTACATTTTTAAAAGTATTTGATAAAAATAATTATTTTTTTTCCTAATTTTGAAAATAAAAAAATTAAAGTGATGCCAAACATCACCTTAATACTTTGTTTACATTATAAAGAGCTATATTTTTGCATGCAATTTCAAAATTATTTCACTCTTCGACATGCATTGTATAATATAGAAATTTCTTGTAAATTAATTAATCATTACTCAACTTTTATTGAGATGCTCATAAATAAATAGTACACAAAAACTAGTAAAATTGTACGGTTATTATTTAGATCCTACTGCGGACCATGACATCAAGAGAGAAGTTGAGAAAAAGCTAAGCAGTAATTTAAGAGATAGATATTGACTTAAAATATTCTCCAAAACTTGATTTCCTCCAAAGATAAATTTACAACCTTTAACTCCAAAGTATATCTTCGTCTTGCTTTAAAGAAATGTTGCCGAAGTAGATGACACTAAGCAAGGTAGAGATGCCCATCGATTCATTTTACTCCTCGCCCCAAGCATCATAAATGGATGGCATCACAAGGATCCAGTAAAAATATGCTTTCCTCCCCTTGGAAAAAGCCATTCGCTTGTTTCGCACGAAGCCAAACTCCTCACGTATTGCACACGTCATAGGAGGACGCCAAAGCATTCAAAAATGGGACTGGATACGGTGGGCGCAAGCCCAAGCAACGCACAGCACAAAAAAGGCTGTAAATAAAAGCGAGACCAGGAAAAAGAGCAGAAGAAAGGGAGGAGTCGGCGCCATTGTCTTGCCGACCAATCATAACGTTCTCTCCCCGCAAATAAAACCCTCGTCCGAACCCCGCTTTCCCTCATCTATCCTTATTATTCCTATTCCTTTCTCTATCTATCCCTCGTCTCAAAAACCGCCATCTACTTCTCTCCGATGTTTCGTCCACTTCTTCCCTTCTGATAATTATTTTTTCTCGATATCGGAAGGAGGAATACCCAGCCAGATCTAGGGTTTCTATCTCTCTTTTATCCTTCTTTATTCTCTCTGTTCCCTTCCCTTTATTCCTTCTCTTTGTTATCATCTTGAGGGGGGCGAATCCATCTTGGCCATGCGGGGACCAGCGGAGCACGCGGCGGCAGTGGCGGCGACAGCGGTGGCGGCGGCGGAGGAGGCTGATAAGGATAAGAAGCGGCGGCGGCGCCAGAATCGGCGATCCAAGCAAACCCTCGCCGGGCTGCCAGGTTACGTTTGGATTGGGAGGATTGGTCAAATTTATGATCCTTGGATAAAAATTTGATTTTGCTGAGGTTTTCGTGGGGTTTTTGATAGGGGGAGGCTGTGGCTCGATGGACTCGGTGTGCGGGCAGCTGCCGGAGTGGTCGGAGAATTGGAAGGAAGGCGGTGGCGGTGGTGGTGTGAAGGTTGGTCTGCAGAAAGCGTCTAATGTTGGCTTCAGCTCCCTACCTGCGATGCATATTAATGGTGAGGGTGATGCTGGTGGGATGACGGCTGCGTTACTGCCCTCTGGTGTTTCAGGAGGGGAGATCTGCCGATCGTGCCCCTTGCCGACCTCTTCTTCTCCTTCGGAGGCTCCTGCTGATGCAACGGCGCAGCGGAACACCGGAAAGATGCATTTTACTCCGCACTGGTCGGAGCGCGCGGTGGAAGAGCGGTAGAGGTAACTTGAGTTTTGATCGGTCCTTTAAGAGTAGAGAGAGGAAGAAGCTGAGGTACTGGTGATGAATTTATTTATGTATGGTTTTTTTTTTTTTTTTTTGTTTGCAGAAAGGAAATGCCTTTACAGCTACGTTTCGTGTGAACGCACATAATCGTCTTGAGGTGGGGACTTAAGTTTGGTTCGACTTTTCGTCTATTAAGCGCTTTTATTTTGTATTCTTGTTGTTTTTTTGTTCCTTGTTTCAAGAGAGTGGACCTAAATGAATGTTCTGTTCTATGATGTTGCAGGCTTACTGTACTATTGATGGTATACCAGTGGATGTTCTGATCAATGGAGTTGCTGCTCAAAACAGAGCGGTGAATGATTTCTTTACGTGTTCAGAACTCTCTTATGCACTTATATATATTTTGGTTATATGTCTGTATTTGGTTTTTGGGAAGTAAGCAGCAGACGCACATATGTTGAAACAGATGTCCACGGTTGCTTTATAGATGGATACAAACACATCTTCCAGCATTGGATGTTAATTTAATAATCCCATTAAGCTACCCTTAGTTTAATTGCTCATATGGTTCCATGATTTGAGGTCAAGATAAGAGAAGGATCAATGCTCTCTTGTTGTTAGACTCAATTATACGTGAGTGTTTGTTATTAGGATAATGCAGTTGTATGCATGTGGATATTTAGTTACCTATTGATACTTTATTTGATCTTGGACATGGATTGCAATAAAAACAAACATTGTTTATTCATATCTGTATCCAAACTCCAGAATCCGTTTTTAATACATAAATTTGAATGAATGTATGGGTATGTGCATAGAAGTAGATTGATCGTATCAAACCTTGTATGTTTGTATGTAGCACATAGATTATTGATTTCTTGCATAGAAAGAACTGTATATATTTCAAGTTGATCGGTATTAAGAGTTGAGTGTTGAGAAGTTTGAGAACTGTGAGATGACATTACTTTTGTTACAATAGTATGTGTATGCTGTTGTTGTTCTTCTTTCTTCTTTCTCCAGTAGATGACATGCACCATTAGTTTTACTTATAACTATCATCAATTGCTGGTTTTACTAGAACATCAGACAGGTAAATTATTGATGGGTCATTTGTTTAATTAATAAAGCAATTACCATATTTTTAGCTTATTGGAATCACGTCCAGTCTTAGAACTATCTGTGGAAGGACTTGCTACTGAGTTTTTAATAAATGGTCCTTGGGTTCATCCAACTTATTTTTTGCACTTACTGTTTGTCTTTATTTTCTCCAGGGCCCCATAATATAGTTTTATTTGACAAACCTGTTTGGTGTTGTAGGTTGAAGGTGATGTTGTTGCAGTCACATTGGATCCTGTATCATCCTGGACCAGGTTGAAAGGATCAAATTTACCCAGCACTCCTGTTCTGGCAGATGATTCTAATACGCTGTCTGAAGCCCGAGAAGTGGTTGGGAATAAATATGCAGGGAAGGAACAGGTGGATGCCAGCTGTGATTGCCACACTTACAGTAATGGTTTGCTCCCATTGGACAGGAGGTGCCAATTTAATGAGAATGGTGGTATTAGTGAAGTAGCTCAGAGTACTCATGGAAATGAACATGGGACCTCTGATAGGAAGTGCATTGTACAGCAGTGTAATGTCCCAGAGATTTCAAATACCCAGGCTTTTGAGCAGGGAGAAGCTGCAAGAGCTTTAGAGAGGATATGTGCTATGATAAATTCTTTCCCATCAAAAAGGCCTACTGGGAGAGTCGTATCTATCATCCGAATGTCTCATCGCCGTGGAGCAGTAATTGGTTTTCTTGCTTCTAAGAAGTGGTTTCCTGAAGGGGAAGGATATAGAAATGTGGTTAACAGTCAAGTTTCAAAGAAAAACAAAACGCTACATCCTTATCTGATGAGGATTACATACAACTGACACCTACTGATCCCAAATTCCCAAAGATGTTAGTTTCTGTCAGCAGCCTAGAAGACTCTGTAAAGGAAAGGCTGAAAAATGGTGACACAACAGTTGAAAAAGAATTAGTTGCTGCACAAATAGATGAGTGGAATGAGGAAAGTCTTTGTCCTCGAGCTCATGTCATACATATTCTGGGACGAGGTGATGAAATTGAACCACAAATTGGTGCCATTTTGTTCGAAAATGCAATATGTGCCGCAAAATTTTCACCTGAATCACTGGCTTGCCTTCCAGATATACCATGGAAGGTTCCTGTAAAAGAGTTTGAAACTAGACATGATCTCAGAAATATTTGCACTTTCACAATTGATCCATCTTCTGCAATTGACCTGGATGATGCTTTATCTGTAGAAATAATATCTGATGAAATATTTCGGGTTGGTGTGCACATTGCAGATGTCTCATACTTTGTTCTTCCAGACACGGCATTAGATACTGAAGCTCAGATTCGATCTACCAGTGTTTATATTTTACAACACAAACTGCCAATGCTGCCTCTAAAACTTTCTGAAGAAGTGGCGTCACTTAATCCAGGGGCCGATAGACTTGCCTTCTCAATTATCTGGGATATTGATCACTTTGGAAATGTCAGGGATCGCTGGATCGGACGATCCATTATCCAATCATGCTGCAAGCTGTCGTATGAGCTTGTTCAAGATATTACTGATGGGTCATTTGATGAGGATCAACTTACTCTATCTGGAAGTTTGGGGCCTCAGTTGCATGGTCAGTTTAAATGGAAGGATGTATTTGAATCCCTTAGAAGCCTTAATGAGATCTCTAAGAAGCTGAGAGACATTAGAATTAAAGATGGAGCCCTTCAGCTTGAAACAGCTAAGCTTGTTTTCTTGTTTGATGAGTGTGGAACTCCATATGATAGTTTTCTTAATGAGAGGAAGGAATCATGCTCTCTTGTTGAGGAATTTATGCTTTTGGCAAACAAGTCTGTTGCTGAAGTTATATCTAGGGCTTTTCCTGATTGTGCCTTGCTGCGCAGGCACCCTGAACCAAATTTACGAAAGCTTAAAGAGTTTGAAGCATTTTGTAGCAAACATGGTTTTGAGTTAGACACTTCAACCTCTGGTCAACTCCACCTTTCACTGTCCAAAATAAGGGAGAAGCTAAAGAATGATCCTGTGTTATTCGATATTCTCATTTCATATGCCTCCAGGCCGATGCAGTCAGCAGCGTACTTCTGCACTGGGGATCTAAAAGGCAGGGAAAATAAGTGGGCTCATTATGCACTGTCAGTTCCCTTATACACACATTTCACTTCCCCATTGCGAAGGTACCCTGATATAGTTGTGCACCGAATTTTATCTGCTGTACTTGATGCTGAAGATAATTATTTAAAGAAAAAGCAAAATTTGCATGGGGCGTATAAAGGTGAATCATCTGGCAGTGAAATTGCACGCAGATGTTTTACTGGCCTTTGTTTTGATAAAGATGCTGCTGAATCTGAAGAAGGTAGTCAAATATTATCAGCTGCTGCTTTGAAATTTAAAGTTCCTGGAACAGAAGTACTTGCAGAAGTTGCTGCATATTGTAATCAAAGAAAACTGGCTAGCAGGCATGCTGAGGAAGCTGGAGATAGAGTCTATCTCTGGGCTCTGTTAAAGAAGAAAGAGGTATTTAATCTGTTGCACCGCTTAGGCCATATCTGTCATCCATTTCTTGTTCCATTGTATCTTAATACTTGATGACATGAATGTGTCAATGATAGTTATTGCTGTTATGCTGCATGCAAGCTAGTATTATCTCATAATTTTCTGCACCTTTTTATGTGATTAAAAAAACACAAGTATTGATACAGCGTGATATTTTGTAGTCTTGTAATGCATGAAATTACTTTTCCTGGATCTTGAAGGGGCTACAATTTCAGGAATCTTGTTCTACTGTTTCTGTCTCATCTCTTTCACCCTGCAGTTCTTCAGTATCTCTTGTATGCTGCAAGTGCTGTCATCATAAACAGTCAAGCCATATAACAGCACATGAGCAAAGTGTGATGGTCCATAGTGCTAGGTTCTGGAGTCTTGAATGTCTAATTTGCTATCCATATGGCTTCTTATTATGAGGTGAATTCAGTTGGTAAAAGAAAGTTCATTTTAATTATTTGTTTTCCTATGTAGGGGTTAACCTTCTTTATTTCTCCCTCTTGGTGTCTGATTCAAATTCTCCCTTCTAATCACCACTTACTTGGCAGTAATTTGGGGAAAAAGGGATTTTACCTTGCCTCTTCTCTTTTTCTCTCTCACTCTCTCTGCTCTTATTGCATAAAATCTTGGATCTTTTGGTTGAGAATTTATTCAAATCCGATGCTAACCTGATTACCGATCAGGCTTGGACTTGAGTTTGGATATTATAATTATCACAATGGTTGGATTTAGCTTTTACATTTATTCATACTGAAAGTGGCTGGTTACAGCTTTTCTGGGTATTTAGGTATTGTTTCTATTTAATTTTTCAGCTTGTGGCCATCATTTTTTTTTTGAGACCCTATCCTATCTGGGTGACTTTACAAATTTGGTGTGTGCATGGGTTTGAAAGCAAGGGTTTTTATCTCTTAGGGTGTTGAGTTCTTTAGGAACACTTGATCTGGCTTAATTTGATATTGCTATCTATAACTTGATTTGAGTATGTTGGATTCGAACCTTTTTTCAATTGTGCACATGATCTAGAGCTCTTGTCCAGCGTGTTGGATGTTAACATATGGTTGAAAGAATCCATGATTCATGTTACATTTTTATCTATGGAAACTTGATTTGGGTATGTTGAATGCTAACCTTGCATCAGTTGGGCACCTGCTTTAGAGCTCCTGTCCAGGATGCTGGATGCTAAAATACATGATTCATGTTATTATCTTTATCAGTGGATGGGTTTTTACTCATGTTTCTGAATCAATCTGAAGATATCTATTTTGGTCATTGTATCTGTTTCTGTCTATCTTGTCTTCTAGTTAAAGAGTCGGATGGTTTTGTTGCATAATGGTCTGGCTATTTATGCGAGCTCTGTGGGGTGATGTTGGACTGATGGGTTCTTTCGACAGAAGTGATTGCACATGGTTGCTGCTTAACTTGAGATCTAATAATAGTTGAATACCTTTGGTCTTCTATATTGTTGGAAGATTTTAGTCCATGTAGTGGGAATTGTCCTAGGTAGAGTAGAATTAGATAATATTGCTAATGTTTGTCCAATTTTCATTTTTTGTGAAGGGGTTTTATAAATAACCCCCAATTTGGATATCAATATGAGATGTGGTTGCTTTATTGGATTTTATCACAAGACATTGTCATGAAGCCTTTAACATCATGATATTTCTTTATAACTTGCTCAACTACAAAAATGTTGGATTTCTTCCCATGACAATGTAATGGGAAAGTTCAATTTTCAATTGATTTTAATGGTTGTGCTATCCAATTGCTGACCTTATCTTAGTACCAAGTGCCAAACTAGAGAATTTTGTTTTGAGTTCATATGAAAAGAAAGAAATACCCATTAGATATATTAATGAAATAAAAGATATATACAATGGAGAGTTGCTAGTATAAAAATTACTGATAGTGATACTAGTGAATTTCCCATTCCAATAGACGTACTTCAGAGATCTACTCTTACTCCTTACTTTTTTTTGTTTTTGTTATGGAAAAGATTGCCAAACATATTTAAGATGATATTTTATAGTGCATGTTATTTGCAGATGATGCACCATTAGTGGATGGAAACTAAGGCTGGGCTAATTATAAGTTAGAATTATAGAGAAATGCATTAGAATTCAAAGGTTTATGTTGAGTAAGATAAAGAGAGAATATATTGGAATGCAATTTGAGTATAATTAGAAATAGAGATGATTGTACAGTAAAAATTGAGAACCATGGAATTCATAAAAGTAATCATTTTTGATATTTAGGATAATTATTTATAAGGAAAGATTGAGAATGATGTTATTTATAGGATTAAAGCATGTTGAATTAAACGAAGAAGTGCAATTAAAATATTATGTTGTCATAAAATATCTATCAAGTTGAAGAAAAAATATTATAAAATGTCTATAAGATTAGCTATGCTTTAAGATATAAAATTTTGAGCAGTTAGAAAATTATATATATATATATATATATATATAAAAGAAAAATATATTTAAAATAAAAATGTTGAGATGGATGTATGGTAATAAAAGAAAAGATAGAATAAGAAGTGAAGTGATTTATAAAAAGGTTAAAGTAGCACCAATTAAGGGTAAATTAAGGGAAGGACGATATAGATGGTTTGAACATATGCAATGTCAATCTAAAGATGCACTTGTATGAAGGAGTGATTTGACATATGTAGAAGAAAAAAGTGATAGAGATAAAGCAAAAATTACATGAGAGAGTGATGAAGAAAGATTTAAAATCTTTATATCTTATGAAAAATGACTCAAAATTGAGCAGAACGGAGAAAAATGATTCATATGGCCAACTTCAGCTAGTTTGAAATTAAGGCTTTATCGTTGTTGTTGTAGCTATGTGATTAGGATGTCAATATGTGGATACATTTCTTAGAAATTAGTAATTTCATCAACGGAAGTTCTAAAAATGAACTAGAAAATATTAGTTGCTATTTTTTCTATTTAAGAGTTCTAAAGTCAAAATTTTCAAATCTAGAATGAATTTTTTAGAAATTGGTAATTCATTGAGGCTGGAAGACATGAAATGAGCTAGAAAATATGAACTGCTATTTTATGTATTTAAGAGTTCTGAAAGTCAAAGAAAACACTGTTGGAAATAATGAGATCTTTTCTTGGTCAGATAATGTATTTTTATGTTTTCAGAATGAATGATCAATGATTGACTACAACTTGATGCTTAACAGTGACCTATTGGAATCTTAAATAAGGGTAAAAGTTGGTTTGACTTGAGCTGAGATACGTGGAATTCTTCTAATTTGGCTCGTTAAAGTTGGGGAAGGATGGTTGGGTTTTTGTGGAAAACATATCTTGAGGGCAGTTAGACGGGTTGTGTTTGTTATGGAAGTGGGCGCAACTGATGGAAAATGATTTTCTTCTACCACATGTTTTCCTTCTTTTAAATTTCTTTTTTTGCTAAGGTTGATGCAGTGCCAAATTTTAAGTAGCATTATGTAAGCTTCTGTTCATTGCTTCAAGTTATCTTGATTTTTGAGGAGGCTATGGATGGAATGAGGTATTGTCTGCTTGTTAGTATGTTAGCAAGATTTTCTTATTGGTCCACCCTATTAATTTGTTGATGGCTGGTATGAGAGATTTTGTCTGATAGTATCTTAAATAAAATTTCTTTGTCAGTCCCCTTTCAATTTGTTGATAGTATGAGAGGGGGTTTTATGATCTCAAGATGTTTTTTTTTTATTTTCTCTTTGTGCCTTTTTTTTTTTTGAAAATGCTTGTGTGTTTTTATGTGCTCTGCTCCAATAGCTAGACACATTCTGAATGTCAATTATGTTAAGGTATGTTTCATAAGATTCAACAGAGCATTGCTACTGGCCATATCTATATGGGTGGATGTATTCCTTGATACCTGCTTTCTTGGATTGGAAGATCATGATTTTACCAATTCCTTGATTGTACTTGCCTCATAATCCTGTATTCTGGTAGAAGAGGATGAGTACATAATGGCTGGTGGTACATCAAAGAAAGTGAAAACATCATTGTCCACAATGCATTGATCACATACCGCCAATCCAATATGACAGTTGACCAGACAATCTGCTTAAGAGGGCTTGGTTTAATAGTTGAGATCTTTAAATTGTACTAGCTGCTTAATAAATGAATCAATAGGTCCAAGATAATCTATTTTTTGTCTTCTACTATTAACATGTTGAAAAGGATGTAAACATAACTCTGTCCAAATTTATATTATATTCCAAAATGAGTTCATGCCAGGCAATCCAACTAGAAATAGTTATTTATGATTCCCTTATTTACCATTAATAGAGCTGAAGAAGGGATTTCACATAACTAGAAATCGTTGTGACTAAGGAAAAGGATAATGTTTCATAAGATTCAACAGAGCATTGCTACTGGCCATCTCTATATGGGTGAATGTATTCCTTGATACCTGCTTTCTTGGATTGGAAGATCATGATTTTACCAATTCCTTGATTGTACTTGCCTCATAATCCTGTATTCTGGTAGAAGAGGATGAGTACATAATGGCTGGTGGTACATCAAAGAAGTGAAAACATCATTGTCCACAATGCATTGATCACACACCGCCAATCCAATATGACGGTTGACCAGACAATCTGCTTAAGAGGGCTTGGTTTAATAGTTGAGATCTTTAAATTGTACTAGCTGCTTAATAAATGAATCAATAGGTCCAAGATAATCTATTTTTTGTCTTCTACTATTAATAAGTTGAGAAGGATGTAAACATAACTCTGTCCAAATTTTTATTATATTCCAAAATGAGTTCATGCCAGGTAATTCAACTAGAAATAGTTATTTTATGATTCCCTTATTTACCATTAATAGAGCTGCAGAAGGGATTTCACACCTTGAATGTGTTCAAATAATAAATTCATCGGTTCAAATTTATTAACAGTCTGTTTGAACCATTAAAAACTATGGAATCGGAATTTCAGTCCCATAGTTTTAATGATTCCAATGTTTGAAATAAAACTATAGAATTGGAATTTCAAATCCTTAGAAACTATGGAATCAAAATCCTATCAAAAATGGTTGGATTTGTGAGAGAGCTGAATTGGAATTCGTGGGATCCATAATAAAATATTTTTTGTTCTCCAAGATATCCATCAAACTAAATAATATCTCTTCCAAACCCTTGATCAAAAAAGTTCGATTTTTTTCTCTTTTAATCCCTCTCAAGTTATTAATCTCAAGCTCGTTCGATGTCACACTCATCCTCTCATCTCTCTCAAGCTAACAATCTTAGCTAAGGTTCGGATATCTGATTTTTTTGCCTCTTGTAACTCATGAAATCAACTTTTTTCTTAAATTAATGTTATCTATATTTTGGCATAAGAAAATGGTTTCATTTCTTATATAACCTTGTTACAAGTTTATCGTTATCTATATCAATGTTTTGAAAACCGGACCGGACAACGAATAGGCTTGGTATTTAGGTCGCGGGTCAACCGGTTCGACCGGATAAACTGGTTTGGTCAAACCGGATGATATCATAATTAATTTTTAATTTAATAATATAAAAAAATAAAAATAATATCTTTCTAACTTTGTTCAAGATTTTTATTTTTTTTGGATGAAATAAATGAGTTTTTGCGGTCAAAGTTTCTAAATTAGTAAATTACTGATAGGGAAATTCTTGCTCTCTTTTTCGATTAATTAATTTATAATATTCTTTATAAAATATGATATCCTTATTAAAATAAACAAGCCAAAATTGCCAATTACTTTCCAAAATCTTCTTCTCTCTCATTTTTTTTTATACTTCTTTTCTTACCCTTCCCCGTCCATGGATCGTTCATGCCTTGATCTCCAACGCATTATTGTTCTCTTTTTTTCGTTATTCTTAGACCGGTTGTCTTCTTTCTTTTACTTCCTATCTCTTTGTCTCCCTCCGTCACTGCCTGCCTCCTCACCAAATCCATCGCCGAGGCTGGATCTATGGCACAAATCTCCACGTCTTCCCTCCTCCTTTGACTACCACAACATCTTCATTCCCACCGGAGCCACCTCCTTCCTCCACCGCCTTTTCAATCTCCGTCGCTATCGTTCTGTTCTTCTGTCCATGGCTTAGAATATAAGTTGAGCCCAAAAAAATCAACGCTAATTTCATTTATTAAAACTAAAGTCTAAAAACTGGGGTTGGACCGGTTCTTTGAAACCCGGCCGATTCAATGGGTTTTTTCGGTTTTCACTGGTGATATAAAAGTTAACTTTAATAATAAAATTGGACTAGACTGATGACCGGTTCCTGATTGAACTGGTTCGACCGGCTGGTCCAGTTCGGTTTTCAAAACCATGATCTATATGTATTGTTTTGAATCATTAAAGCTGAAGCTTTTTTTTTTAATCTTATAAGTTTTGTAATATTGAGGATAATATGGTAAAATTATTTTAAATTTTAGTTTGAAACAAAAGAATTGGAATTCAATTTCATAGTTTTATACTTTATACCAAATGCAAGAATTGAAATTTCAATTCCAATGGAAATCATTAGAACTATGGAATCTGAATTATTTTCATCAGAATTGGTTCCAAACAGGCTGTAAGAATCAATGGGTTGGGCCATGGCTTTACCTAATCTGAAACTTGAACCAATATGATATGGTAAAAAGTCTCCACTTGATCAGAGTGCAAGTGGGACAAATCAAATTCTAACTAACCTGACCTGACCTCCCCTTGATTCGTAGAGAGAGAGCTAGAGAGGATGGGAGAGGGTGGTGGTGGAGGGGGATTGCCCATCCAAACATAGCTGGATGCTAGCAGATTTGGCTAGATCAACCTCCTTCTAGTTAGATGGGTAGGAGATGGAAGAACATGGGGTTCTTCCCGTCTTCGATTCATCTAGCTTGGTAGAACTGGAGCACAGAGGAGGTAGTCTCAGTAGTGGAAATGGGTGTGGTTGAGATGTGAAGCCGGTAGTAGCCCAAGTGGAAGGTAGATGTGTGAACTAGAGTGACCATGATGACGTTATTGTCAAAGGAGTTCTTCTTGAAGAAGATTGTTGTTGGTTGAGGTTAACTTGGGCAATGAACATTAGTTTTTGGAAGAGCTTGGAGGCAGCACCGGTGGTGGTGTGCAAACTAGGGAGAAGAGGAGAATAAAGGAAGGGAGTAAACATCTAAAGGGACTGGGTTATAGCTGTGTTGGGCCAGTTAGACAATGTGGGTCACTAGGTCGGTTGAATCCGCATTTTGGCTCATGATTTTGGGTCAAGTTAGGTCATACTTTAGTTGGGTCCAAATTTGGCCCAATGTCAACTTGGAGGCTTACAAAAAGTATAGAGACCTGATGCTCTTTAGTAAAGCAATGACCTTATTTTGAGCTATCATTTCATTTGTACAAGATAAAGGGTATTTGCGAAGAGTTCAACCCCATTATCATATCCTTTTATCTCTCCCAAGGCCTATGACTTCTATGTCACATAGTGTTGTTTTAGTAACCTCGAGGTCTTACTTGTTTGGTTGAATTGACAACTTGATTTAAGGCTTAAGTCGAGAGAGGTATTTTCTCCTTATTCACCCTACTGCACTTAAATGAAGTAAAGTGTGCTTAACTTTCATGGCCTCCCTTTATTATGATCACGGTTTTTGAAACCAATACTAGGTGCCACATACAGTTAGCAACTGTGTTGGTACAGTACCATACTATATCGTATAGATATTGGCCCTCATCACCACGTTGGTACCCCTAACTTGAGAGAGAGAGAGAGAGAGAGAGAGAGAGAGAGAGAGGCAAGGTGTATCCTTGGTGGTGGTGGATGATGTGGAGTCGGCAGAGGATGTCGAGGAGGGTAACGCCCAAAGAGGAGTTGGTATCATAGGGCTTGGGGAAGTCCAAACAACAAACAAGGGAGATTAGCAGAGGTGATTTGTTAGATTGAGTGACATGGGTGGGGAGGGTGATTGGTGGGAAAGATTGGTGTCAAGCCTTTATTGAGGGATATTGAATAGAGGAAGAAGAGAAAAATTCCTGATCAAGGGCTTCAATTGTGGATGAAGGTTTATAAGAAGCAGCCAGTCCGGTCTAGTCAAATTGGGTGAATATTGCTTAAATCTAGGTGGAATTGGTTGGTTATGCCTAATTCTAACTTGTTTGTTCTTTGATTGTTTTAGTTCGCATCAATTCAATACAGCAAGCTCCAAACTAGGCAGTTTTATGTAGTCATTGATTATGACCCAATGTGTGATACAATCTCCATGACTGTTCAATTGATGCCTGGCTCCAACAATAGAAGTAATATTTATTCAAAACCTTTCTGGGGACAAACTGAGACCTTATTTAGTCTTAAGAAGATTACCTTGGAGACTCTTTATGTCCCCACCATAAAATAAATTGTTTCCTTTTGTTGAGGTGTCAGATATGGACACAATCTTATAGTGCATGAACAACTTTAATAAAGCAAAAGATGTTGAGGAAGTTTGCAACCAGTGATGTTGATGGTGGTAGGAGTGCATGTCACACTGAGCACCAGCAGCTATGAAGCTAAAGCAGTGGCTTGGTGTCTTGCAAGTAGAAATAGCAATGGCAGTAGCAGTGCAAGTAGGGATGGCAATGGCCTGGACGGCCTCTATCGGTCCCCGTCCTCGTTAGCGAAAACCTCCTGTTCCCCGCCCTGCTAAGTTGTTATAGTTAACGGAACGGGACGGGATACCCGGCCGGACAAACGGATAAAAAAGTTTTGGCTTTGATGTTCAGTGGTTGCATGAAAGAAGAGAATAGGGAGATTCAAATGTGTTTTACTAGATTTTTTTAGTATATATTTTATTTTTTTTAATTTTTAATATATTAATATATATAATTTAAATATATTATATTAAAGCTAATAGGGATGGGGATGGTAAACGGGGATGGGGCAGAGGATACCACCCTTTGCTGTTTACACATTTAGCCATTAACGGCCATTTACCTGTTTACCCGTTAAGCCGTTTGAACCGGGGATTCTTTGACCCGTTAGAAATGGCATCGGTCGGCCGGGTAAACGGCCAAACGGAAAAAATTGCCATCCCTAAGTGCAAGAGAAAAAAATTGTCTATTATTTTAACATATTTTTTTTATTGATGTAAATTAACACTCTTAATGCATAGGGATAGCATTCAATCGGTTCGGTTCAAAATTGTGCAAAATCGATCAAATTGAATTTCCTAAAATATGCAATTGAATCGAATTATTTTAAAAAACCAAACTAACCAAACTGAATTGTGCTAATTTGGTTTGATCAGTTTTTTCAGTTACGGGTGGTTTTAAGCCCCAAAACCTGATTCTTTTATTTTTTTGCTTTTTTTTGGGCTTTTGGACTGGAATTTTATTTATGGCCCATTTCTTGGGCTTTTGGATGGAAAGTTTTATTTGTTGGTCCATATTATTTAGGTGGGTTAATGTATTTTGGACTTTGGCCTTTGGGTTTACAAGTTAACTAATAACTTGTTTAAGTTTTGGGCTTGGGTTAAGCTAAAGTTAACCGGGCTTGGGCCAGGCTGGTGGGTAGGGTATATAAGGAAATTGGTTTTTCAGTTTAATCCTAAAAAAATCGAACTGAAACCAAATTATATATATAAAAGAACTGAACCAAATCAACTGAATTGCATTGGTTTGGCTTGGTTTTTTAGTTTAACCGAAATTATACTCTCCCTTATTCATGTGGATGTGGCTTGCCAATAACTTTTCTTAATGGCACAACTTTTCTATTATTCATCCATAGAAAAACATTTTATTTTTTCATGTTCTTGGCTATTTATTGGTACAAAAATTTTGGTTGAATTACCTATAAAATTAATTTTATGGCAAAATTACCCTTGTTTTGGTGTATTAGTTATGTATGGAGAATTCCTATATTGATTAATCCACATAACAATAAACATCCTGCCATTATAAGACTGTTGCAACTCAGTACATGACTGTTCAGGGAGAATGAGTATTTCATGGATGGTTAATTGTCAATTTTTGTTTGTTATAACATAGTTTTGCTTGTCATAACTTTTGTTTTCTTTCTTTCTAATTTTATTCAAGTATTATTCTTCACATAATTAATGGGATCGTAATTTATTGGAAAGGAGTGCATTGTAGAGAGAAGGCTCATGGTTATATGTACTTTCACCTGTCATCATTTCACTTGTGCTCTCACTTTCCAACATGTCGTCTAGATTCTTGAGGAGTCTAATTGTGACAAAATAATTTTCTTTTCATACGAAAACAGATCAGAATCATCTTACCCCCCTCCCCAGGTGTTGTTGGGAGGAAAGTGTAGCTAATGAATATTAGAGTGGAACCTATCAAAGTGGTCTTGTATGGGAAGAGACATGAGATTCAGTTTCGGATCCGTACAAAAGTATCTGATTTTGCAAATTAAAAACAAGAAACTGTGAAAAGTGGGGAAAAAACCTAAATAGTGTGACTGATTGTTTGATATTGTAAAATAGAAAATATTAAGGTAAAGTCAGATGATTTATCTTGTATGCGATTGACTAGTGCTCCTTTGGTTTTGGTGCTGACTTATTAGAAATTAATCAACCAACATCACCATGGCAAAAGTCACTATTGATTTAATATGTCAAAAAGTAGTGGCAAGTTGCTGGAAGAAGAGGTGGTGCTAGTATATTGGTGACATTTCATATGATCATAAGAAGTGTTTACCTGCATGAAACGTGTGATCATTCATTTGCTATTTGTATTTACATGTTAGTTAGCATTGGAATCTACGATAATTACAGAAGACATTGACATGGTAAATTGCATGTTCTCTTTTAAATGCTTCAAGAAAACTGGAAGGTTGTATGGCTTACCATTGTTGTTTTTTTATGGAACTTTTAAATTGTCTCAAGAACAAAGGGTCTATAACATTTCACAAAGTTTTTAGTGATTCTGCCTGGAAACAAGCCCTAAGGACTGGAGAACACTTCTAATTATAATTAGATTGGCATGAGAGCTACATCAAACTCATTGTTGGAAGTTGTTATCAAAGATATCTTCTTAATGGAACTTTTAAATTATCTCAAGGACAAAGGATCTATGACATTTCACAAAGTTTTTAGTGATTCTGCCTGGAAACAAGCCCTAAGAACTGAAGAGCACTTGTAATTATAATTGGTTTTGCATGAGAGCTACATCAAACTTATTGTTGGAAGAATCTGGTTCTGCCATGAACTGTAACATCTGCAATTAAATCAGCTGATACGTATTCATAGAGTTCAAAACAAATTTGATTTGCTGGTACGTGTCAATATTGATTTTCCAAGATGGATGCATTAGTTCAAGTAAAACACAACATTGGGGCAACTTTGAAACATATTAGGTATAACTTTGCATAGTACGTGGGCATGAATACTTGTTGCTGGCTGATGCTGATGCCAGAGGGTGTCTTTGGGAGGCTCTAGTTCTTTCCTTTTACCTCTTCTTCTTTTGTTAGGGGCTGTGTCCCCTTCTTGTAACCTAAAATAAAGAAAAGGAAAAAAACATGGACACATGCACGTCATCTTCTGAAGAATGAAGGATATATTGCATGAGTTTTTGTTGTCCCAGTCATATGTCAAAACAAGACTTATCTGGTAATATGGATAGAACTTGCAGCAAGTCCAATGTGTTCCGCTTTCTTTTCCCCCGCTTTCTCAGTCTTGGTATCGGCTTCCAGATTACCAACATGTTCTTCTTGAGGTGTAATTATAGCCAACAGAGCAATCTGAGAGACTGACTTTTCCCTTTTGTATCAGCTCCTACATTTTTTCACCTGGTAAGTAGCATATAACTAATATCTTTGCGCTATAATGGATGTTGGACCTTTTTTTATCAATCCAAAACATCTATTAGATAATTTATTTTTCTTTCTTTCTCTTTCCTTTTTTTTTTTTTTCTGTTTAGACAGTTTTGCCTTTTGTCAACATGCAAACCTGCATAAGCCATCATGTTTGTCAACTCCAGCTGAATTGTTTCAGCTTCATCTCTTCTCTTAAAAATTGAGAGTAGTATAGAATAAGAAAGGGCAATTACTCTGTCATATCAGTGTGCATTGCTAAACCTTTTCCCCCCTGCATAATTCTTGCTTGATCATAATATTCATTGTCAAAAGTATTCCTATAAAGGCTAAGCATGCAGCATATCTAAGAGAAACAGTTGATGTTGTGGTCTAGCTGTACTTATGATGTTTCAATGAAAAGATATAGTGAGTTGTGGCCTTATATATCTGTGTTCTGACAAGTGAACTAAGTTACACTTTTAACTTCTATGGTCCGTTATTATGACCTCATTATTATTATATTGCATTGGTGATGACCATTATTTCAAATCCTAGTTGGACGTCCTGTAGTGTTCCCAAGTATTAGGATGGGACTATCTTGCCATTCCCCTAGCATTCCAATCTTGGGACATTTGTTATCTCAAGTGTTGGGATAGGGTAGGATGGCGGTTTGTCCTGTTCTATTGAAAAAATAGGAAAATCTTGTATATGACCTCTTCTGGGAGTTAATCTGCATCTGAATTTATTGCATTCCTTGTTAGTTTTAATTTCTCATCCTCTGCGACTGTTATTGCTGCTCATTTGCAGGTCCTTGTTTCTGAAGCTAGAGTTTTGGGATTGGGACCAAGGTTCATGTCAGTTTATATCCACAAGCTTGCTGTAAGGACATCAACATCTTCCAAATTTTTATTTCTGGTGTTTCTTTTGTCAATCTGATTGCTAAATCCTGTTCCTTCCATAGATCGAGAGGCGGATCTATTATGATGAAGTTGAAGGCTTGACTGTTGAATGGTTTGAGACTACTTGCACGTTGGTGCTAGATATACTTAGGAATAAACGCCTTCAGAGAAGGGGTAGCCCTGGGAAGTTTCGTGCAATTGAAGATGTAGCATTGGTGCGGAATCCATCAGACCTAGTCTTACCTAAGAAAGAGAAGAAAGAAACAGAAGCAGGATGTGATACTGCTAGTTTAATATCCTCAGACCTTGTAGAGAATGGCGAAATCTATCCAACTGTTTTTCCTCTGGTGCTGCGACACTTCTCTGCTATCCCCGTAGCCCTCCATGCAGTTGGAGGTGATGATGGTCCGTTAGACATTGGAGTAAAGTTGTATGCGTGCTCGTACTTCTGGTAAGTTGGTCACAAATTTTTAGGGGTGCTGGAGTCATGGGAAATACGAGCAGTTGATATGGTATGACTTTCTTGATAAATGACCCAGGTAAAAGCAAGGAAAATGGGTCTCCAGGATTCCAAGAATAAAATGGGTTTGCTCCATGTAGATTTCATAATCATGTATAGTCACAGGGGAGTTGAAAGTGAAGAAAGACCTCTCCTTTAAGTAGCTATCTTTGAATATCTGAATTTTCAGGAAAGCCTCTTCTTAGAGGGAGGTTTGAGGTGTGGTTTTGGTTGGTTATGTGCTTGGGTGGGTCTAAGGGCTTAAGTAGCTTTCTTTTTATTACCAAGCTGCTTGCTGGGAGATTGGATTTGCCTGAGTAATTTTTTCTCAACAGGCTTATTCCAACCAGGATGTCCTTGGCCTCGACCCTCTTCTGTCTCAAAGAGTGTTGAAGGATTTGAAAAGCCTGTCTTTGTTTTTTAATGGTGGGCTTTACCTGTTATCATTTCTGATTATGCCATGCCTGTTGAATACTTTTTGATTGAACTTCATTTTCTGTTTTTTATGCGATTATATGGCTTGGTAATGTGGACCTTTTCTCCCCTGAAATTATGACAATTTTTCAACTTCTGTTAGTTTACTTTTGCTGCTAGCAAGTCCATATGCATTCTCTTGCTGCATTAGTCATTCATGTTGAGCTTTAATATTTATTTCTTAAGTTGATTGGCTTTGGATGGACAACCTGCTCAACTTGGTTAAAAGGTTTTAGACCTAACCTGGTCCAATCTGATGGTTCTAATGTTCAGAATATGGGTCAAATTGGTGTCTGATTCTAGCTGAACAAACAATTGATCAGAGAACAATTTCAGGTCAGGGAAATTCTGCCGTAGCAGCGGGCCATACAGGAGTCCCAGCATGTTGTGGGATTTTGATTTTCCCACGCATGTCGGACAGGATTCTCGCATCTTGGTTTGACCTCCTGGGCGAGCTGGACAGCTTGTGTGCTTTATGTCTGGCGACGTTGGTGACACGGTTAAGGTAGGGGATTCTACAAGCTTCAGTGGTCCTATTTATCACAAAGTGATGCATCCTTTGAATGCTACAATACCACCATTTGTCATCATGCGCGTAGATGTTCGCTGATGAATGATGCTTTGATGTGTGCATGTAGATAAGAAATGCCAAGGAGGCATTTGCTTCATGGCTGAGTGATGAGTTGCCAGCCAAAGACCAAGTAAGCCAAAGAAAAAATTTTGCTTGTTACTCTCTTATCTAGATGCAAACCACGCCTTGATTCGGATAAATCTAACCCGATTTGTATTTAAACATATATCGGTTAGGTTTAATTCAAAAGTTGAATTGAATTGGATTTAAATTTTAGCTCAGATCTATGTTTTGTATTTCTTGTTCTGACCTACCTCATCCATATATCATTGGGACTCAATCTGGGTAGATGGAAATAGATTCAATTTGAATTCGATTTGGTCCGACTCATAAACTACTTTTATTATATAAATATTTTATTCTTTCATTCTAATTGTTTTTGCTAACTCCATACATGAATTGCCAATTAAATTAATTCTCTTTTTCAACCTAAGAACTCGATCTCCTTTCATTTATTTTTATTTATTATATTTGATGAATTTTATTTATAATATCTTTAAGCATATCAATAAATATTTTAAAGAATCATAATTTATAGCTTTAAAGATAATTATTTACTTGAATATAATTAAAAGGTTTTAAATGAAATTTAAGTTTCAATTAACTTTTTTCAGTTTAATTTGATTTTTTTTAATAAATTTAAAATTGATTATCAATCATTAAATTTTAGCTATAATTCAATGCAAACACGAACAGCCTAATTTTCTTTCATACGTAAATCTTATAAATCCGTTGATAAATCTGATTCAATCTGGTTAGTAATTAGGTTATACGTGGATCTAAAATTGTAATGTGAATATGAAATCAGCGATCAAGTTGGATCGAGTTAATTGTAGCTTCAGAACGTATTTGCTGCCCTATTTTGATGCAATAGTAAACGTGGGCGGCTGGCATGTCGATGGTGTCTGCATGGCATTTAGTCTAGTTTAAATTTGCCTTGTAAATCCTGGATGCAGCATGAGTAGGTCTCTCATCTCATAAATTTTTTCAATTAAGTTCTTAATTTCCTCTTACTCCATAATCCGTATGCATAAAAATTAAAAGGAACTCTAATACACACACGTCTTCATTTTCAAAGCGCTATTTGTAGGACTTGCGAACAAGTTCATCACATTTCAATAACCTTGGCGTTGACGAAGCGCCTCCAGTACCAGTGGCGCTCCCACACCGAGCGCATCAGCTCGAGAGGGACCCCTCGGGTCTCGGGGAGGAAGGCGGCGACGAATGCCGTCATGACGGCGACCCAGGCGGCGAAGTAGGTGAAGGTGGCGAACTTGAAGTGGCAGAGCATGTCGAGGAAGGTCTGCGTCTGTACGAAGGTCAAGCCGAGGTTGATAGCGACGGTGATGGCCTGCCCCGCCGACCGGATCTCCACCGGAAAGATCTCGCTCGGAATGACCCAGTCAGAGGGCCCCATGACCACCCAAATCCCGCCGAGAACGCGCACATCAGCACCAGCACCGCCACCGCGTAGCCCCTGTGCAAGGTGGCGTGGCCTTCGCGCCCCGTCTGGGCTCCGAGAATCCAGGACACGGCCACCTAACAAGGCGCCACGGATTAGTTCCCAGCCTTCTTACCGTACGTAAGGAAGGAAAAGTCCTGGTGCACCGCCTCCTGTGCACGAAGCACGCACCGAGGCACGCCCATTAGGTCATGGCATGTGAGTCCGTATGGGTGCATGGCCAACCATTATATTCGATGCATATATTCATGCATCATCGAAGGTGATGCATAAAATTGTTCCAAAAAAAGATTTTTATGCATCATTTTCGATGCAGAAAAACATGCACCAAATATGCGTATTAATCGTGTATCCATATGAGTATGCATGCCAGATGCGCCGCCACTGTCCGATAAGCCATAGCATGTGCGCACAAGGATACGAATGCACATCTTTGTACATCGCACAAAGACTTTTCTGAGCACCAAAACCCGGCACATGAATCCCACTCCCAGATTGTATTTAAAAGGCCAAGGATTGAATTAGATTGGATTCTTGAATTTTATATTTTTGACCCATCTGACACGAACCCAATCCAACTCATAATTCTCAACTATATAAATTTATCTTCCTTCATTTTAATTATTTTTACAAATTTATAATTAAATAAATTTTGATTTAAACTTATTTTTCCCCCATTTTAACAATTAGTTCGTTATCATCTTTTTTTTTACTTGATTATATCCAAATATTCATATATCATTATTTATTTTTACATATTCTTATTTATAATTTTTTTATAAATATAATATCTTTAAGTATAAATAAACATTTTAAAATATAATTTATAAAATTCAAGATAGTTATTTATTTAGTAGCATTAAAAATTTCTAAATAAAAATTTAAGTTGATTTTTCAAATCATATTTAATTTTTTAATAAATTTATATTTGATTATTAATTACAAGATTTTAGTTATAAAATAATACTAGATATTTGATTTAGATGAAAATATGGTTGGATTCAATCTCATTAATTTTGAATTAAAATATTTGAGTTCGGTTTGAATCATGTTTGACTTTGAATTGAGACGAATAATTTGTTGAGTCTAATTAATAATTTTTTTTGGGTGAACTTAACTCTAACTTAATTTGATTAATAAATAAGTTAAGTTAGAGTTTAAAATTATGATTTAAATATGAAACTAAATCGAATCCGTTTATAGCCCTGCTGCCATGAGATCAGGGACCAAGTTAATTAGACTCATACCTGACAGACAATCATCTGGACCCCGCCAATCATGAAGAGGAACTTGCGTCCGTAGCGGTCAACCGTAAGCGCGGAGACGAAGATGGATCCGAGGTTGACCGCCCCGAGTATGACCGCCGCCATGAGCGCCGTGTTGTTGCCGAACCCCACCGTCTGGAACAGCACCGGCGCGAAGAAGGCAATCACGATGATCCCCGTTAGCTGCTGAAACGTCGGTATCGCCACCGCCATCACCAAATGCGGCCGGTACTCCCTCTTCACTATCCTCCGGAACGCGCCGTCCTCGCTTTTCTTCGCCTCCTCGACGGCCACGACGATGTCCTTGAGCTCGGCCTCCAAGTCGGCCTCCGGCCCACGGACGTGGCGTAGCGCGGCGCGGGCTTCGTCGAGCTTGCCGCGATGGACCAGGCTGCTGGGGCTGTCGGAGATGAGGGCGGCGCCGAGGAAAATGACGGCGGCAGGGACGGCGGCGAGGCCGAGGGAGATCCGCCAGCCCCAGACGGGGATGCGGACGGTCCCGTAGTTGGCGAGGCTGGCGATCACCACGCCAACGGAGATGAAGAACTGGAAACCAGACGTGAAGGCGCCTCGCCACCTTGCCGGGGCCATCTCCGCAAGGTACACGGGAGTGGCCTGACGTACGTCGATGGCAAAACGATGGACAGTGAGCGCACTAAGAATAATTGATTGATTAATTGTCATGCTGGACCGTTGGCTGGCCACCATGCCACATTTACGTATTTTACAATAGGTCTAAAAGATATCAAGAAATATATATATATTTATATTAAAGTTCCTTGGTGGAGGATGAAGTGGAGGGATTGTGAAAAAGGTTTGATGTGATAGATATGGATCAATGAGTTGAGTGATGGTTGTTTGAGTTATCTTTAACAGTATGCCAATGGACATGGGGACCTTAATTATTGTCTTATAGCTTAAAAGTAACCTCTAATCAGTAATCACAACGGAGCTATAGAGAGAGAGTATCAGACATGTCGATCATATACTTCCAATACTAATAATAGGTTATGTAAATTGTAGACGCTTGAATATAGATTTTAATCGCCGACTTTAATAAAGATATGACTCAGCTTGATGTTGTTAAGGTCCTATCAAATCCTATAGTCATTGTCAAGCCTTGTTTTGGGCCCCTGTTGGACCTCAGCTGTTAGGAAATCATTATTTTAGATAGCTCATGGCGAGCAACTGCTGCGGCTTTTTCCAGCAGCAGCTGTCCCAAATATATTCCCAGTTTAACAAACTATCGACATGTAGACTAAGCAGCTAATTAAAAAACAATATGTTTGCATCTACTCACCAAGAATTAGGGGAAAAGATGTTGTTTTATTAAAATTACTCAACCACCGGACATCACATTGCTCCTACCACTCGAACCTTTTTGATAGCTACTGCTAGCTGACGAGAATGGCAGATGCCTCCTCTCGTCAACCACCCGTTCCCACTCCTGGTCTCATTGACATCCGTGACATCTACGGAATCCCAAACAACCACCACTGCTAGAAAGGCAAAAACGAAAGATTGCGCATCCTTAGATGTTTAAAACCTCAGTTCACTCCACTTATTTAATTAACTTTCAAACACTAAAAAGAAAGCAACTAATTTATTCCAAAGATATATAAGCTAGTTCGTTTGAGTTGGTAAAGCTATATTTTCATTTGATCTTGCCTGAATTATTTTACTATATAAATGGAGTAGTTTTTTTCCAGGGTAAAGTAGATTTGAAGTAAATTAATCCATTTATCAAAAAAAAAAAAAAACTTTTAGACGGCCTCCTGGTTTGAAAAGGAAAATTAGATTTTTATAATAGTTAATTTCTTTTGTTCAGTTAGTCCAACTGATTACTATCCAATGTAAATTAAATCTATAGGATTGACCTCGTAATAAATAATCTCGTAAAACTAATTTGTTAAATATAAGTCTAGGAAAACAACAGACCAGATTGGAAGGGAAAGCAAAATAATGAGCTCAAATCCAAAGGGTAAGAAAAGCCGTCAGTGTTGAAATGGTGTTTTTCCCCTCAATATTTTTCCTATACTTACCTTTTCAGAATAGAATAGAACGTTGTTCCTGCCTTACATATGCTGGCACCAGAAGAAAAGACTTGTTACACCATCTTTTGATGTATAACAAATATGCATCGGCCGCATAGATTGATCATCTGCACGTCGACGCACGCGATGCACGACAAGTCCATTGGCCATCGTACGTGCTGATATGTATGGACGATCAATTTGTACGATCAATACGCGTTTGCTATATCGAAAGATAGTATAGCAAAACTTTTTTGGCATAAAATAAATGGATGGTATTTCACTGTTGGGTAGGCTTGATGGACCACAAGCTGCACAATCCACCACATTCACCAACTTTGAGGGCACCTTTGGCGTGAAGTTTAAAAGATAAAAATTTAAAATTACAATGAAAATTATAGAAAATATTTTTTATACAATTCTAAGGTGTAATTTTTAAACTACACTTAATTATAAAAATAATAAAATTATTTAATATTTTACTAATTCTAATATTGTAGTCATTTTTTTATCTTCAAATATTTTTTATCTTTAATTCTTACTAACTTATTTTCTTTAGACCAACAATTTGAAAAATAAAGGAACAGAAGAAAATGATTTCTCTGAAAAAATTAATCCATATCAAATACTGTCAAAAAAGATATAAAAATTATATGTAAGTAAATTTTCATTCTCTTTTGACCCATATTAGATGCACCCGGGATGTAAATGGCCATGTAATTCAAGTTGTACTTTGGCTATAAAAAAAAATGCATGCATCTAAGATTGAATCGACATGCCATTCATATTCAAGTTGAAGTTGCATGAGATCATGGTTGTTTTTGTCACTGACGAAAGATCATATGCTAGAAGCGTGAGACAAATCCATGCGAGGCTAGCATCCAACCGCTTGCTTTTCAAGCTAGAGTCTAATTAGCTACACTCAAACAAGTAAGCGTAGACCATCTCCATACTTCTTCAACAACAGAGACGTCAACTTGTCATGAGCCATGCATCTAATATAAATATATTTCTCGCATGTTAAAGATCATGGTTGATTCATGCAAACACATCAGTGAACTCAGCTTACCATCTATAAGCTTTAATCTTTGTTACACCTAGTAAAGAAAGAGAGAAAGTAAAACGACCATGTCAATGGTAATTAACCTCCTTCCACCCCTCCCTTATTGCGTGAATTTTTTATTTCTTTTCTTCAACAATAGACTAGTTGGCAAATCTCTTCCTCTCCGTTTTAAAGAAAACGTGTCCAAAACGGTAGAACATCAACGGCTCTTGCATTCCGAGTGCGACAAAATGGAATTATGACCATATTATTGGCATGGCCCAAAAAAATCCAAGCAACGTGACATACCTAACGATATATATATATATATATATATATATATTTTCAGAGAGCGAATGATTTTCCAACAACAAGTCATCGCAGAGTAGATTGGGAGATGAGTTGTTGAACCAGTCACTCACCTGATTGGTGAATCCGATACCAAAGCCGAGCAGCATGCGGCCCAGGATGAGCATCGCGACGTTGACGGCCGCCGCGTTGATGGCCGCGCCGAGGAGGAAGGTCAGCCCGCCGAGCATCATGACGGCCCGCCGTCCCACGGCCTTGGTGAGCCGGCCGGCCACCAGCGACGCAACCAATCCGGCGAGGTATAAAGACGAAGTGAACAGAGTGAGAATCTGGCTGTTAAACTTGCAGAACTCATCCTGCTTCGCATCAGCCATCCTCCTCCAAACCTTTGGAAAGAACGGCTTTAGAAATGATTCCATCGTCGTCACGCCACCTTTTAGAAAAAGAAAAAAAGGATGAAATTAAAATTATGATACAAGCGGAGGATATAAAAGATTTCAATTATTTTGGCCACTTGACAAGATGCAAGTAAGTAATCGCAAACGCAAAGATTTGGGTGGAAATAGAGAAAGAATAGCTGTCCAGGAGGAGAAGCCACCCACCTGAAATTCCGATGTCGTATCCGAAAATTAGACCGCCGGACGCTGCTACGAGGCAAGTAATCAACACGGATGCCGTCAACTTCCCGCCGTAATCGGTGGCAGGGCCATTCGCCACGAATACTCCTCCGGCCATGCTTTGCTCTGCAACTGCGAAGAAGAGAGCTCCGAAGCTCAGAACTGGAGACTTGGCCAGCTACTTTGCCTTGCAGCAACGCCCCCCACTTAAGTCATCGATTTAGCTTAGCTTTGATTTGACCTTAGGATTGTGCAACTTCCTAAGCCCACCCGATGGCCCAATTAACCTTATTGGCATAACAAAATTAGTGGCCCTAAAATTTAAGTGGAAGTTAATTGGATAGCAAATGGAGAGTTATAAGTACATCCTCTCCCATTTAAAGTGGAACTAAACTTGGGTATCACATATTACACCCCAAATTCACCACTCATTCGGCCATGTGATATGGCTACATGGACCCTAGGGCAAGTCCTAGAGACCATGTAAGGTCTGTTATGGGCAATCCATACTACATTTCACAAGCTTTATCATTGAAAGAAAATATCAATTATCATGACTCAAAATCAAAATAAACATCCATCAATATTAGAAACATAAGTTCATTGTTTTATCTATAATTTTTAGAATAATTTATTAAAATAAAATTTATATCTAACTAATTACAATAGCTGCAATGTCGCTCCATCCCATCCCATCAAACTAATCACCTTAACCTGTAAAAAAATTTCAACAAATATAATGAGCTCAATAGTTTATTAAGAATCCCATATATAAAATTTAGCTTTTCACATAGGAATTTAATATATAATCTTTATAGTATAAATACATGATTATGTAAAACCAAACTACCAAACCAATAAATGTAGATGCCATCATGCAATCATATAACACACATCCAATTACTTTAGACTCCACCGATCATACATTAGATCTAATTCTACATGGTTTTCAGCTCTAGACTACAATAATAACCACGTTTCAGTATATGACAGGGCACCCACAATGTCATACTCAAGTCTGTGACGAGCAAAACTACCATATTTTGAGCCTATGGTGGGACTCTTACATGGTCAACCTAGAGCATCAACCCTCATACACTTATGCATCGCAACCAATATATGGCACACATATCTATTTATCTCAACTCAGCCATGACGGATAGCATATGGATGGAATTAAATAAAAATATTCATGCTTCTCCAAATTTTTAATGATAATTTATAATTACTTCACATAAGTATTCCCAAAATAATCAACTAAATTGTAACTTGCACGATTTTAAAATAATAAAAATTTCATAAGTCATAATTAGACAACATTCATCAACCAAACCAAAAATCAGAAAATAGCATGATATTCATAATTCACCCAAATGTAAATCACCAAAAACCAAGTAATATTATTTATATAATACTAATAAAAATTATATAAAAAAATTCTTACTTCATAATTCGGTTAACAATCCCTCACCGATGACTCAAATTTGGCTCCACCCTATCATGCTAGTCATCCCTTTCAACTGGCACAATTCACATAAATTTTAGGCTAAACTACATAATTAACACTTGTACTTAGAGGGTTATGTCATTTTAGTCTTTAAACTTTAAAAAATTATAAAAATAATCTAAACTTTCTGTTTTGTATCACTTTGATCCCTACTATTCAATAGAGGAGACACTTTTATTTTTATCTTATGTGGCAGCATACGTAGCAGTACACGTGGCATCCAAGTGATAAAAATAAATTTAAAATAATTAACCCGTTGACCCATTATTTAATAATTTAAAAATATTAAAAAATAAAATAAAAATAATCTCTCGTCCTGATTTGCTCTAACTCATGTGTGCTCACGTACCCGCTGCACTCCCCCTATCTAAGACAAATCAGGACAGGGAGAGATTATTTTATTATTTTATATTTTTTAAATTATTACATAATGGGTTAACATGTTAGTTATGGATTTTAAATTTATTTTTGCCATTTGGATGCCACGTATGCCACTACAAACGCTGACACATAGGGGAAAAATAAACGACGCCTTTCCTATTTAAGGATAGGGATCAAAGTGATACAAAATAGAAAATTTATGATTATTTTTATAACTTTTTTAAAGTTTAAGGACTAAGTGACATAACCCCTTAAATACAGAGCTTTGCCCCCTCACCTTTTCTCTCTCTCTTTTTTTCTTTCCTAGTGACGCTAGAAAAACCCTAGGTCGCATGTCCCCTCTTTTTCTTTTTATAGCCTGGGCTCGGGAAGGGAGGAGTTTCCTAATTTCACTTTTTATAGCCGAGGCTCGAACAGGAAGGAGTTTCCTAATTCCACTACTTATAGCTGGGCTGGGAGGAGTTTCCTAATTCAACCTCTTATAGCTGGGGCTCGAGCAAGGGAGGAGTTTCCTAATTCTACTTTTTATAGTTGAGGCTTGGGCAGGGGAAGAGTTTTCTAATTACACTTTTTATAGCAGGGGCTCGGGCAAAGGAGGAATTTCTTAATTCTACTTTTATAGCAGGATTCGAAGGAAAGAGATTCCTAATTCCACTTCTTATAGCTGTGCTAGGGATGGTAATTTTTTCTGTTTCTCCGTTTATCTGATCGGTACCATTTCTAAGGGGTCAAGAAATTCTCAGTTTAAACGGTTTAACGGATAACGAGAATTTTTCATTAACAGCTAAACGGTAAATGATCCGAAAATGATATTCTCCACCCCATCTCCGTTTATTCATCTCCATCCCTGTTAGCTTATATATATATATATATATATATATATATATATATATATATATATATATATATATATATATATATATATATATATATATATATATATATATATATAATATAAAAATTAAAATTAAAAATATATATATATATATATATACACACACGTTTGGTTTGTTACTGTGTTAAGATAATGTGCTAGATGTATCAATATCAACGATTGGTTGTTGACGATTGATCTATCTTATTGTAAAAAAAATTATTTTTTTAAATTTTTAATAAATTATACATTTAATAAAATAATTTTATTTTTTTATTTAAACGGATAAACGGGTATTCAGACTCGATCGGATATCTTTGTCTTCGTTCCATTAACTATAACGGCTTAATAGAACAGAAAACAGAAATGAAGACCACTATAAACCATTCTGAGCTATCTTTGGGCTATTGTCATCCCTAAGCTGTGCTAAAGCAACAGAAGAGCTCGAGCAGGAGAGGCGTTTCTTAATTCTACTTTTTAGAGCCGGCTCGGGCAGAGGAAGAGGTTTATAATTTCACTTTTTATAGCCGAGGCTCGAGCAAAAAAAGAATTTTCTAATTCTACTTTTTATAGCCAGGGTTAGAAGGAAGAGCTTCCAAATTTATTTTTGGGCCGGTCCAATCTCAGGTCGTTACAGATTGTGACCTTTTTATTATAGGACAATCACATGTCTAGGAATCTAGAGGTAATTAAAATATTTAATCATGGCTGACGAGTGCGTAGAAGGATTTTGGCCTTTTTTTTTTTTTTTATTACATACGGACGATCACACTATTCTGAAATGAGTCAAAAGCTCGATATATCGGAGTATATAATTTATTGCAAAATGACAGGACATGGATCACCATTATGCCATTCCCACTGACCTGAATGGCGGGCTACAGCCGAGGCGACCCAATCGGCTGTAGCATTGGCTTTCCTATAAACATGACGGATTACCGGAGCATATATAGATTGGAGAGCAGCCCATATATCCCTGGTCAGGGAGTTTTGTGGAGAACAACAATCAGCATCCCGTCTGATCCAGCGGATAACCGTAAGAGAATCTTCCTCAATAATAACCCGGCTAGAGCGCAAGGTATGGACCGCATGAGTGATGCCAGCCCACGCAGCTTGCAACTCAGCCATAGGAACCGAGATGTCAAGGGAGCTATAACCTCCAGCCGCAAGCAACTGGCCCTCCGGCCCCCTGATAATAAACCCCGATCCAGCGATACGACCCGAAACAGAACCATCAAAATTCACTTTGACATAACCCGGGGGTGGGGGCTCCCAAGATATGAAGACCGTAGAACGGTACGCTGCCGAAGCAGCAGAGGAATCCCAGAGGCCGAGTCTGTCAGCGTGAATGCCTGAGTCGATGCGGAGATACTCCATGGCAAGAAGCCAGCAGTGCAGATAACAGTCTCAGCTGAGGCCACCTTCTCTTCAAAGATAAACTGGTTCATGGTAATCCAGATGTGATAAGCCAGATAAGCTGAGAAAACACCATAAGAACGGTTACCATGCTGAACATCTAGACTGATGGCGCGCAATAAAGACAATCGGGTAGGACCCTCCCAGGCATCCATGGAGTATAAGAGAGCTGCTGCCAAATCCTAACTGCCCGAGAACATGTAATAATGGCGTGCTCACCCGTCTCATCCTGAGAACCACATATCGGACAGAGCGGTCTGATGGAGAGACCACGGCCAGCCAGCAGAGAGCAAGTAGGGAGGCGGTCCCACATCATCTTCCACAGAAAGAGCTGAATCCTGGGATGGATAGGCAGCCTCCATATCCATGCGACATCATTCAAACCCAGGGGCCGATGATAGATGCATTCAATGATGTCTCTAGCAGGCGCACGAGAAAGGCAGGATCGACGCCATAAGCGGGTATCAGACCCAGAATTGGGAACAAGAGGAATGGCTAGGATCCTCTGAGCTAGCTCAGGCCCAAAAAATCGAGACACAGTAGGGACATGCCAAGCCAAAGAATCCTGACTAATCAATACAGAGACAGGTGCAGAGGATCCAATATCGGAGCTAAAGAAAGTCGGCCAGCGAGCTAGAGGAAGATCCGCTATCCAAGTATCCTGAGTGACATCAATCGATCTCCCATCCCCAATCATCCAATGAATATCAGTCATGATAGTAGGAGCAGACTGACAAATCGCTCTCCATAAAAAAGAACAACGATGAGGAGGGCGTGAGACCGAGTCAGGAGTCCAATCACCGTATTTGCCACGCATGATAGTACTACATAAGCAGTGAGGATCCAGCAAAAATCTGGAAGCATACCTAGCCAAAAGAGACTGTTTGCGAACAACCAACGTCTGAATCCCCAGACCACCCTCACGAATAGGCAGGCACACCATATCCCAAGACAGCAGGTGGATACCATGACCTCCCTGAGTCGACGCCCATAGAAAGTCGCGGAAGCGTCGCTCAATCCGGCGAAGACAGATGGTCAGAATCAAGCATTAGACAATAAATAAAGGGGGAGGGATGTAAGAATGGATCGAAGTAAGATGACACGCCCCATCATAGAAAGGCTGGAAACCTGCCACCGATCCAATCTATCAGTAATCCGGCGATCCAAGTTACCAAAATCCTGCTGACGAGGACGATGTCCCGTAATGGGGATCTCAAGGTAGATGAGGCGATCAGAAGTCGTCGAAATCCCAAGCATCTGGGAAATGGCAGCACGACACCGAAGAGAGGTCGACGAACTAAAACACAATACAGATTTCTGCAAATTAATCAGCTACCCAGAGGTCTGACAATAAGACTGAAGGATAGCGGAGCAGACAGTCGCATTTTGGACAGTTGCAGGGCTGAGCAAAATATAGTCATCTGCAAAGAGAAGGTGAGAGAGAGGAGGCCCATTGGGTCCAGGCATATAAGGCTGCAACTGAGAGACCCCAACTGCCTGAGCAAGAGCACGAGATATATCATCTACACAAAGGATAAATAGAAATGGGGAGAGAGGGCACCCCTGGCGCAGGCCCATAGCAGACGAAAAAAACTCAGTCGGACTGCCATTGATAAGGAGAGAAAAAGTGGGCCACTGAACACACGCCATAATCCAATCATAAATTGATCAGCAAATCCAAATTCTCGAAGTGTATGCCGAAGAAATATCCAACTAATCCGATCATAAGCTCTTTACATGTCTAGCTTGACTGCCATAAGTCTCTGTCTAGCAGGTGCACGCTGAAGGTCATACATAAACTCCTGGGCAATAAGGGTGTTATCCGATATGCTACGACCACGGATGAAAGCCCCTTGTTCAGGGGAAACCAACCGAGGAATGATCCCCTGCATCCGAGAAACCAATAAGCGGGCACAAACCTTATATAAGGTGGTACACAGACTAATCGACCGATAGTGCTGAGGCAGCAAGGCATCTGAGCGCTTAGGGATAAGGGCAATAAAAGTGCGCTACCAATCCCGAGGTATGGATGTAGAAGAAAATACAGACTGGACAGCCGAAATAACATCCTGGCCCACAATGTCCAAGTAGTAATGAAAAAGAAAGGCGGGAAACCATCAGGTCCTGGCGCCTTGTCAGGCCCCAACGCCCAGTCAGCAGAGCGAATCTCCTCCTCAGAGACCCCCCGAATAAGCAAAGCATTGTCGCCATCAGTAACCCTAGCAGACTGAGCGACAGGGATAAGGGGAGAGCCTCCACCAACCCGCTCCGACCATCGAGAGTGGAAAAAATGATAGAGCTGCTCCCGAATAGCGTCATCATCCTCAAGGATGTTTCCCTCCTCATCACTGATGCATCGTATCCGATTAGCAGCACGCCGAGCCAAAGTAACCTGGTGAAAGAACCTAGTATTGCGGTCACCCTGCTGAAGCCACTGGACCCGGGAGCGCTGACGCAAAATATCTCCTGATGACTGAGCAAGGTGTGGTGTAAAGCCAATTTCTGCCTGAGAGAGTGTAGATCAATATCAGAAAGGCCGCTATCCCTATCCTCTTTATCCTGAAGAGAGGCAATATCATCTTCCACAGTTTTCACTGCTGCAGAATATCGCCCACCTCCGTTCTGTGCCACCTCAAAAGCCTGCGCTTAACAATTTCAAGGCGACGAGATAGACGGTAGGTGAAGCTCCCTCTGACTGGCATACGTCAAACTTGACGAATCAGAGACCGAGCAGAGGAATAATGAGTCCAAAACTGCTCAAAACGGAAAGGTCCCCGTGTCAAAGAGGCCGGTTCTGTAGAGATAAGCAAAGGGCAATGGTCCGAAGCAATCCTCGAGAGATGAGTAATAGTAGCACATGGAAAACAACGTATCCATTCCGAGGAAGCCATAGCCCGATCCAATCGTTCCCACACACGAGCAGTGCCCTGGTGATTATTACACCAAGTAAACTGTGATCCCAAGAACCCCAAGTCAAAGAGACCAACAGCGGAGATGAAGGAGCGAAACTCGGTAGAGTTCGGGGTATCCACAAATCGACGACCCCCCGCTTTTCCGAAGCATTGACAATACAATTAAAGTCACCAGCAATGAGAGTGGGAAGATCCTGATCTAAAAGATTAAGAATATCAGACCAGAGGCATCGACGCTCCCGATAATCTGTGCTAGCATAGACCCCCAGCAGCAGCCATGGTGGATTAGTCCCCTCCAAAACCCTTCCGAAACAACTAAAGCCACCTGCTGCTGGCAACAATGGAAAGCATCAATGCGAATAGATGGGGATCTCCATAAAGCCAGAATACCCCCCGACAGGCCGTTAGAATCACAGCGTAGGAACTCCAAGATCATGAGACTTGGCGCAGGAACCGCTGAAGGCTAAGTCCAAACAGCCGAGTTTCAAGTAAAATACAAATGTCAAAGTGATGAAGCTGCAACAGCCGACTAAACGAGGAGTGAAATGAAGGTTTCAAAGCTCCTCGAACATTCCATATCAAAATCTTCATTAATCAAGTTATGGGTTACTCTGGACCCCATTGTGAAGCCCAGTCGGATCCCTATCATAAGGATCTAAAACAGAAGGACCTCCCAATGAGGGCAATTGTGGACCCTGGTTTGGAGGAGATACCGCAAAATCATGGTCACACAAAGATCGGTGGGAGCTAACCGAGACAGCTCCATGTCATCAGTCCCACAAAGATCAGCAATAGTAGCTGCAGAGTCATGGTCACAACTCTGCAAGGAACTGATACTCTGATTATCCGCACCACCTTTACTTTTTCCTGCATCTAAATTGGGGGTATCAATCGGGCCCACTAACTCAACTGACCGAGCCCGTTTAAGGGAAGCCGGATTGGCATCATCCCGAGCCTTGGACACACCAGCCCATCGATTCGAACCACGAAGGCCGAAAGGATTAGAGGCCACTTTGCTTCTCCTTACTAACTTCACTCCTGATTCAGCACAGTGACCTTCCCCCTGAGTCTGATCAGCAATGCCAGAATGCTGAATCTTCAGACCCTTAACAAAGGCCTTCGCAGAGAATTTGAAGACAGACTTCTGGCTTGGTTCCTGAACACCCAGATTGGACTGATGAGGAGTCTTCCTCGGCCGAGCCTTGCTAGCCGTCATGTTCTTCCTGGGAATAGAGTTCAGCGGGGTATCAATTGATGCTACAGTAACCGGCACGGAGAAGACCGACCGGCATGGCCTAGAGGAAATAGCTTCAATTGAAGGCCCTGGAGCAGTACAGGTTCAGTTCCCACCACCGCAACGTTGCGGGCAGAGGATGAAGGCACCGCACGGCGGCGAGACGTCTTCCCCGGAGTCAGCCATCCAACCTCCGCCTCTCGAGCAGCCGGCTTAGGGTGATCTGAGGAAGAAAACAAAGTAGGCCGGGATCCAGCAGCAGACGAAGAAGATGGAGCGCGGAGCCGGAGCGCTGCCATCCATGGTCCAAACCGAGGAGCTGACGAAGAGGAAGACGACGCCTTGGAAGAAGAACAGGGGCCAGAAAGGTGAAGGGAACCGCAATGGCAGCAGATGCCTTCCACATGCTCGTAAGCAAATTGCTGCCAGAATGGGTGGCCTTGTCCTCTGATTCTTGCACCAGGACGAAGAGGGTGGTTAAGATCCACTCGAACACAGGCTCTGACAAAATTCCCCCGCCGTTTTTCCTTAGTAGAAACATCCGCAAAGACAAACTGCCCTGCCACGGAGAGAATGGATCTCAGAGCATCGTCGGACCAATACTCGATCGGGAGATTGGGCAGACGAATCCACAACAGCGCCGTTGGTAGGGCGTCTTCCGCCGGCACAAAATCGGGGCGCCAAGGGACAGCAGCAAGGGGTTGTCCATTGACAACCCAGGGCTGATTCAGAGCAGCATCTCTAACTGTGGAGTTCTCAAATTTCATCAGCGATGTCCGATGGAAGAGAGGGATGGAAAAAATCCGACCAGCCAGTCCAGCACGGTGGAACTCCCTTGTAATGGCATCCAGCGGCACCCACCTCGAAAGACTCCTCACGATTAGTGCAGAAGAAGACCAGTCCGAGATATCAACATCGATAGCCTCAGAGGGGAGATGTATGATGCTTGGAAATAATTCTTCGAGCTCTACAATTTTCTTTGCGAACGACGAAGAAGCTGACCATTAGAAGCGGTGGCCTCCCTCCCGTCGAGAGGGGCCATCGGGCACTTGCCGATGATCTTCACTGGACATTGACGGGGGATTAGCGTCCTTTATCTACAGCAAATATCTGATGAATAAAGTCATCGATGATCATCGGTAGCCGGAACAAGAAGGACGCAAGCAGAAATCTTAAAGCAGACCCTTAAACAGCGCAAGAGAAGAAGCACGATTCTCAAATCATTCGCATGAACTACTTCAAGGACGGAACAGTGTGATGGAAGGACGGGACAGTCCTAAATTTAGAGTTGAATTGAAGGCTGGTAGTTCTGATGTCAGTTGTTAGCGGCGCAGATGCTAACACCATTCTCAACGCTTATGAGAGGCTTTTTAATATCTCGAATTTATTCAGTGCTTTAAAACGGCAATAAATAAATAAAATAAATAAATAATGTATAAAATAAAAAATATTTATATTTATATAATGATAAATCAAATATGCATACCAAAACCATTCTGCGGTATAAAATTTATACCATATATGATTTCATTGCGATGCTAAAATAGCGTCAAAAAGTATGTAGATTTCTTTTTTTTTAACTTTTTTGCAATCTAAATATGCACAATTTGAGACATTTAATGCCTTCTATTTTTTTTTTTCTGTTTTTCATGAAAAATCATATTAAATGCCAATGCCCTCGGTACTCATTAACAAAACCTTTTTTAATAATCCAACTATTACATGCATCCGAAGTATAAATTCAATTTAACAATTTATTTAGTATATTAAATTACTAAATATTGATATAAATTCAAATATCAACTACAATTCATGTTAATGAACTCCCTTCCATTTTATCAAAAAAAAAATAAGAAAATTTGGTTCAAAAATCTCTCATAAATTATCTAATAGAATTACTTTATTTTTAAAAAGGTAATGAAAAAAATATTCATCTCATTACTCTAAAAAAAATATATTTGACACTAAACAAAACAAAAAAATGTAGATACATTTAATAGCTGGATTTTTTTTTACAAAAAAGTGCATGAGAAAATGTACTACATATATTTTTGCTCTAATTTTAATTTTAACTAAGAAAAATATTTCATGCATTTGTTCAAAAGTTAAAAAGCAATCTTTAATACCCCTTACCGACCAATAAATGCTCCAACACATGCATCATCTCTGGATTTGTTTACAATTAAAATAAATCATTAAACTTGAGAATACTAAAAGGTAACCAATAAAACTTAGGCCACTTGTCAAAAAAAACCCAAAAAAGTTTTAAATTTTTACACATGGTGTTACATGCATGAAAAGTTAAAGTGGTATTAGTCATTTTTTTTATTTTTTATTTTTAAAATTTATAAATTATATAAATTCAAATTTATTCTTTCTCTCTCTCTATATATATATTATATAGTGTATAATTTTTCTCTTTTTTATGCGTTAGAATTAATAATACTATAAATTTGCTTTACTCTATGGAAAGTTTACTGGGTCAATTATAAATTATCAATTTATTAATGACATGTCGTATTGGGAATTTTTTTTCCACTTGTTTATTCGCCTCTCTATTTTAAAATACAAATCACATCACCGTGCATTGCACGGGCGTTGACATAATTTTCTTAAAGAAAATTAAACCAGCATTCACGCCCGCGAGGCGTTTCATGGCCGAGATGCGCGCGGAAAGCGATTTCGAACGGCCCATCGTTGCACGCGGGAAATTCTATTTGGCCCGCGATTTTTACTCAGGAGCCTTGCGCCACTTCAATAAAATGACATATTTATCTAAAACTTTTAAGCCAAAATAATCTTCTTATTCAATAGGCCCTTTCTCTTCATCAATTTTTTTTTTAGGTTCAATAGTCCTTTCACCTCTCATGTTCCCCTCAAGTCCCTTTCCTGGTTTGTGCCTTATTTGATCATGCGTGATCGAACATATAAATTAATAATTCATAATACTATATATTATTAATAATTAATAATTTTAAAAAAAGTTAAACATAATTTTTAATCAAGGCTGAACTAGGAGGGAAGGAGAGAGGTGGCAGAGAGGGGGCGGAGCCGTCAGAGGGATATGGACGTTGAGAAGGAAGGGGAGCTTGGCTATAAAAAAAACTTTTGAAGAAGATGGATCAAGTGAGGGAGGAAAAGGGAGGGAGGAAGAGAAGGAGACCTTACCTGCGAAGGAAGATCTGCTATCGAAAAGTCAAGCCGAGAAAGGTATGAGCAAGAGCAAGCGGGATCGCAATCGAACGGAAAAGAAAGGGCCACTGAGCAATTTTTTTATATAAAAAAGAAAGAATATTTAATATTTTTTAAATTTAAAAAAAATAATAATTTCAAAAGGCTACTAAGTAAAAAAAAAAAAAAAAAATAAAGGCTCCAGAGCAAAACTTGCGGGCCAAATTACGCTCTCAAACGGCGCCTGTTACTCGAGCACGGGCGCAGGCATGGCGCGCGGCACGTGACGCGCTTGTTAACGAAGCGGGAATCGTGAAAACTTGCACGTGACGCCTCTTGCCCGATTTTTCTGCGTTCTTTCTTTAAGTCTCTGAGCACGTGAAATAGTTTTGGTTCGCAAAAACTTGCATGAGAGACGGCATTTATTATCAAAAAATAGTGTTTCATGTGCCTCGATTCAGACAAACCCTACATTAAACTTTTAATAATTTAATTTTATAAAAATTAATTGTTAATAATTTTTTAAGAAAGTAAAAAAATTTTCCTCTGGATTCATGGAAGGGTCCGCGTTGCGAACGCTAGACGGATATAGTTGAGATGCCGTGGGGTGGTTGTTGCTGGGGTTTTGCTACTTTGCTGGGTACCTTAAGATGATTTTTAGGCTAAAATCTGTATATTAAAATATTTTTATTTATAATAAATATATTATAATAATACTTTATATATAATATGATATAAAACTAATATATATTATATTATATTCTAATATATTAAAATATATAATATAATATATATAAATATAATAATAATTTAATATTTATGATTAGTAATCTTAAATTTTTATGGTATACCAAATATGATGATATTAGGTTACTAGCTATTTTTGATAGTGATAATAAATTATACCAAACTTAACAATCTTTTATCATTCAGGATAAAATTAGAATTCCTAATAATTTAAGATTTGAAGATGTTTCGCAAGTGTTTTGGTATAGCACGAGAGAAACCATTCACTCAATAAATGATGGTTCTGATGTACTTATTTAGGTTTGGCATATCTATTGAAAAGTCAACTCAACTGCATACTAGATTGTTTAACACATCACTTTGATTTTTATAGTGAAAGTAGGATGATTTATGTCCTCTTGTTCTCATCAAATTTTGTATTCAGATAGGTTTGACTCGTCCTAAAATGATGTGTTCATTCATCTTTATAAAAAAAATTGATGGTTGTCGTCATTTTCACAAGAGAGAGTAAAAATAAAGTTGGATATAGTGATTGCTTTGTCCATATTTTTGCATGGTAATGACTCATGACCGGGTTTTCAACTGGAAACCTCTTTCTTATTATTATTATTATTATTATTATTATTATTATTTATCTTTTCTTTTCTTTTCTTTGCAGTCGGTAGCACATCAGATAGAGTTTGGTAAGCGGAAATATCAGTGTCTAAGGAGTAGGAAAAAGAAGCCTGTTATTTCTACCGGCTGCAGGTGGAGTAAAGAAAGTCTGGAAAGAAGGTGGTGATAAATCCATGGTTCAGCTGGCCTACTTCCGTTTCACGTCAAACTCGATCAGTTGGGCGCCAGTCCATTCTTTGACTCTATAGGGCTACCTAAGATGTTATCAAGCCTCAACAACCAGGAAGCCAAACATTATAACGAAAAATGATTTTGGTTCCTAGGTTTTATAAATGGGTCAGGCCAGATACAGATATAATTACTGGTCCTAGTCTGCTCGATGTTATATTTGAATTATAATTTTAAATTTGGAACTAACTCATCGACTTAAATCAAATTAAGTCTTGAAAAAGATTTTTAAACTCAGTAAATCATCCATATCGGGATCAAGTATGGCTTGCATGAAGCCCAAAATATTAAAGTTTAAATCAAGATCAAGTTAGTAGGATTTGGAAGTAGAGTCAAGGAACTAGAAACTTTTTATGACTAATATATCATATTGCTAGTCAAATATAAAATTACTAAACAATTTTAAATAAAAATAAAAAGAATCGACTTAAATTTTATTTTTCATTCAAAATTTTTAATTTAATCTAAGTAATTGATTGTTTCTTACTATCCAACAAAAATGAAGGAAAAAATAACAGTGTTAGTACTAGTTATTCAATTGTCATTATAACACCATTATGACAATTATTATTTTAAAAAATAATTTCTTATAAAAAATTAAATGATTACTTTTAATATAAATAATGGCCATTAAAACAGTTATAATTGTCATTGTTAGTTTTGGTAAGGGGTTAATAACAGGTTAGCCTACTAGTACTTTTCATTTTATTGATTATTTTATCATTATGGAGAGAGCAAGGAGAAGGGTGAGCGGTCATTTTATTGACTATTTTATCATTATGGAGAAAGCAAGGAGGATGAGCGGTCATATAATGTTGAGGTGAGAAAAAAAGATGAGGTGATTTATGAAAAATTACATTGTTCCAATAGCTTCACTTCAAGTCTAACTCAAGGCCTTTCTAGTCTTTTTCAACTCTAGTTACCTTTAATACCATTTTGTTAAAGAAATAATACTAGGTGAAGGACTAACAGGCATAATAGAGCATATTGAGAAGATTCATATACAATTACAAAGACTGAAGGGATACATAAATAAATATCAAAACTATAGGCACTAATGTACAAAATCCTAAATTTAACCAAAACTAAAGGCACTAATATATAAATAAAAAAATCCTAAATTTAAGGCCAGATGGCCCCTTTTATTAAGGTATAATTTAAGATTATATTGATTGAAAATTGGATTTTGGTTGAAGAAATCAAATTATATGATTAGCTTCGTCTCTAAAATTTGCATCAGCTTTATTAAGTTCTTTTGCATTAAATTTATTTGCCAAAATATGTTAATCTTAGATAAGACTTTAAGGGCTGTACCAAAGATCAAAATATCATTGATGTAAAAATTAATAATTACAAAATTATTATCGATGACCATAGAATAAATGATGATCATTAAATCGAAACATTTATCCTTGTTGCCGCCAACTCATTTATGATGAACGTCGAATGGGCTAGGATTGTGTGAGCGTAGAAAAGTCGCCGTCTTCCTTCTAGAGCCTGCAAAAAAGTCCCGGACCGGTATTTTCGACGGGGACCCTCCGACGCCCAAGTCAGCGAGTCGTGGAACAGGGAGATTATATCTAAGTGGAATTTTCAAGAGGAAGCCAGAGAGAGAGTCCCCTTCGCATGGAGCTCGGGTCCTCTTTTTATACCTGTCTGGGATCCCGTTTACCTCGTTCTGTTGGAACCGTTGAATCTTCCCTGTTGTGATGTTTCATCGAACGACAAGTCGTTGGGTTGTTGCTGGATAAGAGCTGCTTATAGCGGTAACTGCCGATCGAGCTAACACTTGCCCGTGATTTCAGCGAGCGAGGTGCTCGGCAGTAGACCTTAGATCACGGGATCCATTGTATGAGACTGGTCATTGTGCATGTGAAAGATACTGAAGGCCGACGCTAGGAGTCGGAGCTGGAGGCCGGCGCTGGAGGCTGTCGCTGGAGGGCGGCGCCAGTCTCAGCGCTGGGAGCCGACGCTGAAGGCCGACGCTGGGGGCCATCGCTGGATGCCGGCGCTGGAGGCCGGAGCCAAAGTCTTAGCGCTGGGGGCCGACGCTGAAGGCCGACACTGAAGGCCAGCGCTGAAGGCCGGAGCCAAAGTCTCAGCGCTGGAGCCGACACTGAAGGCCGACGCTGGATGCCAGCGCTGGAGGCCGGAGCCAAAGTCTCAGCGCTGGGCCGACGCTAAAGGCCGACGCTGAAGGCCGACGCTGGATGCCAGCGCTGGAGGCCGGAGCCAAAGTCTCAGCGCTGGGGCCGACGCTGAAGGCCGATGCTGAAGGCCCCGCGAAAAGGATTTTACTGTCACATCATTGCTTTCAAAAACCGTGCAAAAGATAATACCACCCAGAGGAAATGGCCAGCCGTATCAGATGCCCCCCCGCCCCTGAGATGGGTGAGCGTTCACCTACCCGCGAAAGGGGTGTTAATATCCTCTAGGCGGCCGATTTTTGCGTCATTATTTCGCCTTTGTTGGGATTAGAGAGGATTTCCCTCGGGCAGCGTTATGAAAAGGCGAGCGGTATCATTGTGATAAAGCTAATGCCTCCCTTTTTATCGGTGGTCTTTTCGAGTTTTTCGCGTTGGCAGGCCGTCGAAACGCCTCCCAATTGAAGATGGACGCGTGGTCAGATCGGACGATTGTGGGGTGATCTGAAATGGCGTTATGAGAAAAAATCGTCCTTATCTTCCCATCCTCCCCCTTTCTTATGCTGCTGCTCCCTTTCGAGTCCGCAAGCATCCATTTGTCTCCCGTGTTCATTCTCTCCCCGTGCTTCGTTTTTAGCTCGAGTTTTCCAGGTTAGTTCCCATGGTTTCCTCACCTTCTTGCTCCATCTCTGGTTCCTGGGGAGGTTCCCACAACCCTTCTCAGACTTCCGATTCCTTACCAAGCCAATGGTCTACCCCTTCCTCTAACCGCTCTTCACCGGGGCAGCGGCCAGTTAGTCATCCCCTAATCGGGAGTCGTCCAGCCGGCGGGCGGATTTCCATCCGGAGCCATTCGATGGCTGCCGGTCCTTCCAGGGTCGCCAAGGAGTCCCCTGAGGGTACGGCTTCCGCTATGTCAGCTCAAGACATAGTAAACCTAAAAGCCAAGTATAGCTTCCCATCGGACCTTCGTTTGTTCCACCCTGCCCCCAATGACAGGGTAACTTCTTCCTGTTCCGGAAGGGTTGCTTTGTACGGAGCCTTTTTTAAGGCCGGGCTTCGGTTGCCTATCTACCCTTTTATTCTCAATCTCCTGGACCGATACTCTTTGACACCCTCCTAGTTGGTTCCCAACTCAATCCGAACCATCGTCGGTTTTTTGTTACTCTGCCACCTGCAAGGCATTGAGGCCAGTATCTCTTTATTCCGCAGCTTTTACACCCTTCGCAAGCAATCGGGTTGGTGGTCCTTCACACCTAGGTCGAATAGGATCCTCAAATTGTGCCTTCTACTTCCGTCAAAGGGTGGAAGGACAAATTCTTCTTTGCTGATATCAGTGGGGTTCATGGAAGCTGGGGGATACCCAACATTGACGCTAATAGGGATCCCTCCATCCTTCCACGAGATCGGATGGCATTTGGGTAGCTTCTGACTGCCGACATCCCTCGGTGTAACATGCTTTTAGCCGAGGAGAACCTTCGTCTTGCCGGTTTAATTCCCTCGAGGGGTGAGCACTTGATCACTCGCCTCTCTTCTTTCCCCTTTACTTTTTTCTTTTTCTTTTCCTCTTCTCTTTTTTTTTTTTTTTTTTTTTTAACTACTCTTCACCTGTATAGGGATGGCGCCATCGCTTCATGAGCTCAAGCAAGCTTCTTTTTTTTTTTTTTTTTTTAACTACTCTTCGCCTGTATAGGGATGGCGTCGTAGCTTCATGAGCTCAAGCAAGCGGCCACCAGGAAGAGGAAGGTTACAGGGGACGTGCTTCCTGCCCAAAGAAGCGCCATTGCTAAAGTCCCGAGGAGGGCCGACGCTGGGAGGGTTGATACAGAGAGGGCCGACGCTGGAGGGGCTAAAGTCGTAAAGCCCCTGCGTGCAAAGGTTTTGAAAAAGGGCGGCCCTAAAAGGGCCGACGCTGGTGAGACCGAGGCTAAGGGGGCCAGAACCGTGGAATCCTCGCACGCGTGCGAGGCGGCCAGGGCCCAAGGCGACAAGCCCGTCATGACAGAAGTGGTAAGGGCCGAGACCGGCAAGGAGGTAGAACGGAGCCAACTAGAGGGAAGATCTTCAGCTTCAGCTTCTCCGGTTATCCTGCTCGACCCTTCTCCTGAGAGGATTACAAGGGCACCGTCGCCCTTGCCCAAAGCCGTAGAGACGGAACAAGTTCCGGCGGCAGTAGTGACGATTCCAGCAGTTATCCTGCCCCCATGGGGGCAACAGCTAAAGTGCCTCCACCAGTCAAGGGGTTGGAGGCGGCAGGTTCAGAGTCAGAATCTGTCTCTGTAGGCCCAACACCAAGGGGAGAGAGGGGCGTCGATCCTTCCTTCCAATCGCTGTTGGCGAACCACAGTCGCTGGGCTGAACGGACCTTGGAGGAAGCCACGGTGGTTGAGGTGCAAGAGTTTCTCCGGAGTCAGGGGAGAGCCACCTTCTTCCGCGAAGCATCAGTGGCGTATCTCTGGGTGAGCTTCTGCTCAATTATCATCTCTTTTTTTTTTTTTTTTCACCTTGACATTTTCTTCAGGCATTGAACTCTCTAGTCGCCCTGAAGAACCTCTGGACCCTGAGCGACACCGCTATCGACCAAGCGCGGGAGGAGATGTTGTCCTCCGAGTCAAAGCGGAAAAGGCGGAGATGGCTCTGGAGGATACTCGGGCCACCCTAAAGGGTGAAATCGATGTCATCCAGCTAAGAGCCGAGAAGGCTGAGTATGCGCTGGAAGTTGCCCAGCACCGCGCAGCCAATGAGCTGGATAATGCTCAGGTGGCCGAGGAAAAACAGAAAGTTATCGAGGAGAAGCAAAGGGCAGCCGAAGAGAAGCTGAAGGTGGCAGAATTGGAGGTGTGTGTTTTAAAGACCCAATTAAGTTCAGCCTCCATTGAGACAGATGCGGCCAAAGAGGCCACCCGCCAGTGCGTCGCCAAAATTGCAGATCTAGAGGCGGCGGTGACAGAGGCCCAGAGGGGGGCCATTGAGTCTGAGAAAAGAGCTCTCGAGGCGGAAAAAAGAGTTGCCGATGCCGTAGAGGATTTTAGAAAGTCCAAAGCCTTCGATAAGGAGGTGGCCGAGTCAGCGGCGTTTGCTTATGACGCCGGCTTTCAAGACTGCAAGGATAAAATCCAGGAACTCTACGACCTAGAGGATATTGAGGGACTGAAGCCTGATGACGTTCCTGAGGATGATGTCCTGGCCCCGGATGACCTTTAATGGCTTTAGTTTTTCTTTTTGTATCGATCTGTGCCTGACTTGAGTCGGCAACTTTGTAGCCTTTTAGCTATCAATGAATTATTTTTTTTTTTGCTGTGCACCTTTGGTCATAATCAGCTTCGGCTGAGTCAGCTGTTATGAATCACCAACCAGTGGTGTCTTGTCAGATTGATTACATAGAATGTGACTGAGCCACATATTGTCCCAGATACCAGTACAGGGAGCTAACTTTTAGTGCCGACGCAGGGCGCCAGTGTCTAATATGCCGACATAGAGCCAGTCTGTGGTGCCAACATGGAGTTTGTCTTTTAGTGCCAACGCGGAGTTGGTCTTTAATATGCCGATGCGGAGCCGATCTCTTATATACCGACGCGGAGCCGGTCTTCAATATGCCGATGCGGAGCCGGTCTTTAGTGTGCCAACGCGGAGTTGGTCTTTTAGCGCCAACGCGGAGTTGGTCTTTAATATGCCGACGCGGAGCCGGTCTTTAGTGTGCCAACGCGGAGTTGGTCTTTAGCGCCAACGCGGAGTTGGTCTTTAGCGCCAACACGGAGTTGGTCTTTAATATGCCGATGCGGAGCCGGTCTTTAATATGCCGACACGGAGCCGGTCTTCAATATGCCGATGCGGAGCCGATCTTTAATATGCCGACGCGGAGCCAGTCTTTAATATGCCGATGCGGAGCCGGTCTTTAGTGTGCCAACGCGGAGTTGGTCTTTAGTGCTGAACGTACTCATCCGAAAATAATTGAACATGTTGAACATTCATTTATCAAATAGATTCAAATTAACGAAATAACGTTCTATTGATAATACCGGCGTAAGTTGTCGGCGTTCCAAGTGCGAGGGAGCGGTTTCCCGCCTAGCTCTTCAACTTTGTACGCCCCGTGGTGAAGTATCTCCTTAACACGATATGGCCCTTCCCATTTTAGTGCCAGCTTGCCTCCCTCTGTTGGCTTCGATACTTCCGCTCTCCACAAGACGAGGTCTCCAAGACGGAATGTCTTGGGCCGCACCCAAGCGTTGTAGTGCTTGGCCACTCGCTGACGGAATGCTGCCATGCGAAGCTGTGCTTGGTCTCGCAATTCTTCCACCAAATCCAGATCGGCCCTCAGCTGATTTGAGTTGCCTTCTTGGGTCTCGCAATTCTTCCACCAAATCCAGATCGGCCCTCAGCTGATTTGAGTTGCCTTCTTCGTGGTATAATTCTGTCTGGGGGCTAGGAACTCCTATTTCCACCGGGATGACCGCCTCGGTCCCAAAGACCAGGCTGAAAGGGGTTTCCCCAGTGGATGCTCGTGGCGTCGTATGGTAAGCCCACAGTACACTGGAGAGTTTCTCCACCCAGCATGCTTTGCAGCTATCTAGCCGAGCCCTGAGTCCTTGGAGGATGATGCGATTGGTCACCTCGGCTGCACCGTTGGTTTGGGGGTGCCCTACTGAAGTGAATCGATGATGGATTCCTAGGCCGTCGCAAAATTCCCGGAAGGCCGTGTTGTCAAACTGCCGACCGTTATCTGTAACGAGGGTGTGCGGTAGCCCGAATCGGCACACCACAGACTTCCAGAAGAAAGTCCTTATTTTGGCTTCCGTGATCTTAGCAAGAGCTTCCGCCTCGATCCACTTGGTAAAATGATCGACGGCCACAACTAGAAACTTGCGTTGTCCGGAAGCAGGAGGGAACGGTCCCAGGATGTCCATGCCCCACTGTGCGAAGGGCCATGGTGCAGCTAGAGGGGTCAGCTGGGATGCCGGCTGATGTTGGATATTGGCATGACGCTGGCAGCTGTCATACCTTTTAACAAGTTCGGATGCGTCTTCCTTCATTGTCAGTCAATAATACCCTTGTCGCATGGCTTTATATACAAGAGCCCTGCCCCCCAGATGGCTTTCACATATCCCTTCATGTATCTCTCGCATAATATAATTGGCTTCGATGGGACCAACACACCTGAGGATAGGGTATGAGAACGACCTTCGGTAGAGCTTTCCTTCCATAATGAGAAACTTTGGGGCCCGTCTTTTAAGTTTCTTAGCTTCGGTAGGGTCTTCTGGGAGGTTACCCCCAGTAAGGTACCGGACATAGGCGTCATCCAAGAGGGCTCCTGCTCCACTGGTAAGGTTTCTCTTGATACGTCAATACTCGGGACCTCTAGGTGCTCCATATAAGCTTTTCCCAACATCCCATCAGCTGAAGTGGTAAGACGGGATAGGGCATCGGCTCTAGCATTCTCCTATCAAGGAATGTAGCTGATGCTAAAGTGAGTGAAGGGGGAAACCAGCGAGTGCACCATACTTAAATAGCGAGCCATGATGGGATCCCTTGCCTCGTATTCCCGTGTAATCTGGGCAGCAACCAGTTGGGAATCGATGAATGCCCTAAGGCGTTTCACCCCAAGCTCTCGAGCTAACCTCACACCGGACAGCAAAGCTTCATATTCCGCCTAATTATTAGTGGCTGGAAAGAGGAAGCGAAGTGCACACTCGGTCACCACCCCATCCGAGTTGGCCAAGATGAGGCCTGCTCCGCTCCCTTGAGAATTCGATGCCCCGTCCATATGAAGGACCCATTCATCAGCACTGGTTCCGAGGGGTTGAGTGTCCGTAGGAGGTTCTTTAGGTTGCTCCATTCCCCAAGTACATTCGACCAAAAATATGCCAAGACTTGAGACTTCGTGGCCGAACGGGGGCGGAAAGATAGATCAAACTCCCCCAACTTGAGGGCCCACCTTGCCAGCCGGCCGAAAGTATCTGGGCGAGCAAGAACTGTCTTCAGAGGTTGGTCTGTGATCACCGCGATCGGGTGGGCCTGGAAGTACGGCCGCAGACGCTGGGCAGACACGATCAATGCAAAGATGATCTTTTCCATATTTGAATATTGGGTCTCTGCATCGTGAAGCACCTTACTCGTATAGTATACGGGCCTTTGTGTTCCATCGGTGTCCACACGGACTAGCACAGAGCTAACAGCTTCAGGAGAGGCCGCAAGGTATAGAAGGAGTTCTTCTTCACCCGTCGGCTTGGCTAGCAGTGGCGGGGTAGATAAGAATTCCTTTAACCCTTCGAACGCCTCCTGGCATTCTTTCGTCCATTCGAACTAGTTGACTCTGCGAAGCGCCTTGAAGAAAGGTAGACACCTTTCAACAGACTTGGATAGGAAGCGGCTTAGGGCGGCTACCCTTCCTGTCAGGCGCTGTATTTCCTTCTTATTGGCAGGAGGCCTCATGTCCAAGATGGCTTGGACTTTGTCCGGGTTTGCTTCGATCCCCCTCCGGGTTACCATGAAGCCCAAGAACTTCCCGGCTGTCACCCCAAATGCACACTTATGAGGGTTCAGCTTCATCTGGTACCGACGAAGGTTGTCAAAAGTTTCCGTTAGGTCCGCGATGTGGTCAGTAGCATGAATGCTTTTTGTCAACATGTCATCCACGTACACTTCCATGTTACGTCCTATCTGACCTTTAAAGACCTTGTTCATCAGCCTCTGGTAAGTGGCTCTCGCATTCTTTAACCCGAAAGGCATTACCTTGTAGCAATATAACCCTTTCTCAGTTATGAAGGAGGTAGCTTCTTCATCCGCCGGATTCATCCGTATCTGGTTGTATCCAGAGAAAGCATCCATGAAGCTAAGAACCTCATGGCCGGATGTAGTGTCCACCAGTTGATCGATTCGGGGCAGGGGAAAGCTGTCTTTAGGGCATGCCTTGTTGAGGTCGGTGAAATCTACGCACATTCTCCAGCTTCCGTTGGTCTTGCGGACTAGCACCACATTAGCCAGCCATTCAGGGTAGTGGACCTTCCGAATATGGCCCGCAGCCATTAACTTGCGGATCTCTCATCGATAGCTTTCTGTCTGTCTGGAGCAAAGTTTCTTTTTTTCTATCGGACCGGCCGACACTCTGGCTTGAGGTTAAGTCGATGGGTGATTACTTCTTCAGGGATGCCCGGCATGTCTGAGGATGACCATGCGAAGACGTTAGTGTTGGCACGCAGGAAAGTAAGAAGTTGATGGCGTGCTTCCTCTGGGAGTAATGCCCCTACCTGAACAGTCTTTGCCGGGTCATCACCCAAGGGGAGGGTTAGAAGGTGCTCTGCCGGCTCTCCCCTTCTTCCCAACTCCCGAGGATCGAGTGACTCAGAGGCTGTCGCCGACGCCGCGTTCAGCGGGCTGGGAGACAAATGGTAGCAAGGCGAAAATGGGCTTTGCTCCCCTTTCATTTCTCCGACCCCTTCATTGGTGGGGAACCTTACCAATAACCTCTTAGTGGAGATTACGGCATCCAGCAGATTCAACCCTGGTCTTCCCAAGATAGCGTTGTAAGCCAGTGGGACTCGGACCACCAAGAAATTTATAACCACAGTGCTCTGACACGGAGGAGTTTCAGCCGTGACCGGGAGGGCAATTTCGCCCTCAACATTCACTGAATCTCCAGTGAAGCCCATTAGCGGCGCGGCAACGGGTCGGAGCAAAGATCTTGACAAGTTCATCCGAACAAAAGCCTCATAGATCAAGACATCCACCGAGCTCCCACTATCAATTAAAATTCTTTTTACAGGATGTTTGGCTATAGTCATGGACACCACGACGCTGTCGTCATGTTTATTAACTACCCATCTAGATCCTTTCCGAAGAAAGGAATTACAGAGTCTATTCCCTCTCGCTGCCTCTTCGAACCACCATCCGCTCTCCAGGAAATCATAGCTATAGTCTTTTCAGTTGGAGCATTATCCACGCCATCCGGGCGACTCGGAGGCACCGGGGGGCCCGACGCGGGGAGATTTCCCCGTCGAACAAATTTGCTTAGGTGGCCTTGCTGAACCAGCTCCTCAATGGCCTTTTTCAGATGGCGGCAATCCTCGGTGTCGTGGCCGTAGTCTCGATGGTACCGGCAATAAAACTCCTTGTTGCGGGGGGCCCCAGACTTCAAGGGAGTCGGACGCTTGAAATAAGGTTCCTCCTCTATCTCCAGTAGGATGTGAGAGATGGGAGCCATGAGGGGGGTGAATTGCTCCTTAGGAACCAGTGTCTGTGGTCGGTGATCTGGACGGCGTGGAGGCTCGGGCTTACGAGGTCGTGCACCGGCGTGTTCAGTAGGCGGTGGTTTATTATAGAGGTTCTTGTCAACTTTCCTCCTGGAAGAATCCGCCTCGTCGGCACGGATGTACTTTTGGGCTCGGCTCAGAAGCTCAGCATAGGAACTCGGAGGCTTCTTATCCAGGGAATACGCGAACCTGGATGGGCGAAGTCCTCGTTTCAGGGCCAAAGTGGCCACGGAATCTTCCAGGTTGTACACCTCCAACGCTGCCTCCTTAAATCGAGCGACGAAATCCTTCAAGGTCTCGCCACTCCTCTGCTGAACAGCAAAGAGGCTATCTGCCACTCGCGGAATCTTTCGACAGGCATCAAAGTGAGCCAGGAAAGATCGCTCGAGCTGCCGAAATGAGTTGATGCTGCGCGGGGGCAAGCGAGAGTACCACGCGCGCGCCGCTTTCCAGAGAGTGGCCGAAAGGCGACGTATAAAAGGGAGTCCGTCGCTCCCTGGACCTGCATAAGGACCTTGTAGCTCTCCAGGTGGTCAAGGGGATCCGTCGTCCCATCGTATGGATCCAGTTGGGGGAGACGGAACCGGGGCGGGACCGGCTCCTTCATGATATCACGGGAAAGCGGGGGACGGCGCTCATAAGCCGTCCCGTAAGGGTCGGTGATCCGGCGGCTGAGCTCGTCCAACCGTCGGTGATACTCGTCGAGCCTTTGCTCGGCCCGACGGGTGGTTTTCTGGAGAGTGCCATCTTGGGATGAATCAAAGGAAGGAGCCGAAGAAGATCTCCGGCGCAAAGAACGCCCGCCTAGACTCTCTTTCCTTCGGTCGGTGGTGGGAACGACCGGAGTGGCTAGAAGGGGACCGCCGTCGCTTCGAGGTCCCTCGGTGATGAGGTTCGGGGGGTGAGCGGTGGGAGACTTCAGGCGGGGTCCCACCTTGGTGAGACTGGAATGTTCCCTGCATTCCTTCGTCAAGCATAGGGGGCTGAGTTGCAGCAGCCAAATGATGCTCTTGCAGCCCCCGGACCATTGTCGTCAGATCCTGGACCTGGTGGGCCAGAGCTTCGAGCCGGTCAAGTTGGCTCATCTGCGCAGGGGGCGGAACATGAAGATTGGCCTCCGAATGCTCAGCCCGTGAAATGCGCCTGGCTGCTTGACTGGAGGAAGCCTCCTGTGCTCGCGTGGTCACCATCGTTTCCCTTGCAAAATTGGTGGGGTCACGGGGAGAACTTTCGTCTTCCTCCCGTGTGAACTGCCCCCCCTACCTGGCGCGCCAATCTGTTGCCGCCAACTCACTTATGATGAATGTCGAATGGGCTAGGATTGTGGTGAGCGTAGAAAAGTCGCCGTCTTCCTTCTAGAGCCTGCAAAAAAGTCCCGGACCGGTATTTCCGACGGGGACCCTCCGACGCCCAAGTCAGCGAGTCGTGGAATAGGGAGATTATATCTAAGTGGAATTTTCAAGAGGAAGCCAGAGAGAGAGTCCCCTTCGCATGGAGCTCGGGTCCTCTTTTTATACATGTCTGGGATCTCGTTTACCTCGTTCTGTTGGAACCGTCGAATCTTTCCTGTTGTGATGTTTCATCGAACGGCAAGTCGTTGGGTTGTTGCTGGATAAGAGCCACTTATAGCGGTAACTACCGATCGAGCTAACACTTGCCCGTGATTTCAGCGAGCGAGGTGCTCGGCAGTAGACCTTAGATCATGTGATCCATTGTATGAGACTGGTCATTGTGCATGTGAAAGATACTGAAGGCCGACGCTAGGAGTCGGAGCTGGAGGCCAGCACTGGAGGCTGTCGCTGGAGGGCGGCGCCAGTCTCAGCGTTGGGAGCCGACGCTGAAGGCCGACGCTGAATGCCGGCGCTGGGGGCCATCGCTGGATGCCGGCGCTGGAGGCCGGAGCCAAAGTCTTAGCGCTGGGGGCCGACGCTGAAGGCCGACGCTGGATGCCAGCGCTGGAGGCCGGAGCCAAAGTCTCAGCGCTGGAGTCGACACTGAAGGCCGACGCTGAAGGCCGACGCTGGATGCCAGCGCTGGAGGCCGGAGCCAAAGTCTCAGCACTGGGGCCGACGCTGAAGGCCGACGCTGGATGCCAGCGCTGGAGGCTGGAGCCAAAGTCTCAGCGCTGGGGCCGACGCTGAAGGCCGACGCTGAAGGCCCGCAAAAGGGGTTTTGCTGTCACATCATTGCTTTCAAAAACTATGCAAAAGATAATACCACCTAGAGGAAATGGCCAGCCGTATCAATCCTGATTATTAAGCAAAGAATATGATGGGCTTATCTAACTTATTTACATCATTGTTTAGAAGTTTATATTATATCATATAAGAACATAACAAATTTGTAAACCTTGTTCTCTTGCTGTCTTATAACAAAAATATTTAGACTATTTCATATAGATATCTTTTTCTATGCCTTCATTTAGGAATGTATTTTTCATATATATTGATAAATTATTAATTTATAGATAAAAGCAACAATTGAAAGGATTTTAAGAGTTGCGGTTCTTTTACAAGGGAATAAATATTAAAATGATATAGGCATTTCATTTAGTTAAAGTTTTTATCTATTAGTCTAGTCTCATATTGTTCCATAAATCTATCAGGCTTAAGTTTCATTTAAAATATACACTTTCAGCTTAAAGGTTTACTTTTGGGTAGTAGGTAGATCCAAGTTTATTTCCCAATAACTAGATGTTTTACCTTCAAAAAGAAAAGTAAAGAAATTTTCACCTAAGTCTTCCTCTTTTCTTACAACCATGCCTCTTTTGAGTCCAAACAGTCACTATTAGGTCTATATTTTTTTTTTCTCCTTATACTCACAAAAAGGCTTTAGTTTAATAAGATTAAATTTATATAATTTGGATGGTTTAGATAATATTAAATCAATCACTTAATTTTTTTTTATTTTTTTAAACAAGATATTTCTAAAGTAAGTTATATCTCTAATCTTAGTAAGAGTTTTATTAGAGATATCATTTATCTCTAAATTTATTACTAAAAATCTATTAATATTCCTATTTAGGGAATATACTTTGGGTAGATCTTTGAAGGCATCAAAATTACTTGAGAATCTAATTTTTTTATTATTAAACCTAATCTAAAGGACTAGTTAAGAAATAAATTTTCATTAAAATTAAGTCAAGGTCAAAAAATTCTAAAATCTGTAGCCCAAAAATCTATTTAGAGAAATGAAAATCTCAATTTATAATCCATAAAATAAAATGAAACTATTATAATGGATTTAAGTCCACATATGCCTGTTGTGATCCACATATTAAGATATGATGTATGAAATTTAGAACACTAAATAATAATATAAAATTTATATCATACTTATTTTATATCAACTTTAATTTATGCTACGCTGAAAGTACTCATGGAGTACATGTCTAAATCTTTCTCTTCTTGCTTCTCATTTGAGTGGCATTCTTGATGGAAAAACTTGATAATAATATAAAAGAGAAGAAATGTTCTAGCTTATTTATAATAAAATTTTAATAGATCTTCGGGCATTATTGGGCTTTAGGCTCACATAACTGCTAACTGCATCACTCAACAAAAGTGCAATCAAGCCTAAAACTATGTGGATCACAAATATAATAATACTGGGCTCATCCCACTTGCATCATTGGACCACATTTATTCAACCAGATTTATAAAATTAAAATCATTAATAATTAATCATAGCTTATACATAAAAATTTTTCAACACCGGAACTTATTAATATTAAGTTAACCATGTTCAATAGAGGTCGATTTTTTTATTTCACTACATAGTTAGATTGAGGGGAATAAGGAATGACTTAAAAAATGAATCCTGGATCAAATAACGTCATTTTATTCAAGATATTCTCAATATCTCTAGTAGATCTAAGTATTTTATCGGTTTTCTAAATCAAGATGCCTATTGAGGTCTAAAAATTTTAAATTTATCTAGAGTTTTAGCCCTAGATTTGATCAAATATGTATAACAATACTAGGAAAAGTCATTTATAAGCATTATAAAGTAATGATTACCTTCTAAATTGGTAACTTGATAGAGTCACACATAATGCTATGAACAAAATCAAGAAGGCTTGAACTTCTACGCAAAAACTTAAAAATTTTCAAGCACTCTTCACTTGTACACAAATGTTTGCATTTAAATTTTTTATCAAGATGCGTGCTAGGAATTAGATTTATGTCAATCATGTAACTAGATTCACTAAAAGTTTACATGACTAAGCCTACCATGCCATGTAGTGAAGGATTCAAGATTAATAATAATATAGGGATCCTTATTCATATTTTTAGAAAGTATATTTAATTATAATAGGCTCTCAGACACAAAACCTTTTTTTACCACTATGTTGTCACAAGTGATTATGAGTTTATTAGATTCTATAATGATTTTATAACTTTAGATATTAGAAGAGATCAATTGAAGAGTTCTTCCTATCATTGGCCACGTACATAGTTTCATAAAAGATCAAGGTCGGCCATCTTTAGTTTCACCTGTTTTTTTCTTAATATTTGTGCTTCCAAGTTGTTCACAAACATTATAATTCCTAAAATGTAGAGAATCAAAAGCAATTGAAACAATTATAACATTAGCTTTGAGTCAAGCGACTAATCACAGGATGAGCAGACGGGTTTGTCAAGAGATTTTCTAACCCAAAAAAAAGTTTGGTATCACTTTCTATCATATTAACTTAATATTTGAGCATACTAGCATATTTTCTTAATGGTCCATTACTCTTGTGATAGCAATTTTCTGCACATGGTTTGTAATTGAGCATACAAAGTATAAGGTCTCATTTCAATTATTCTTCAACTTCTAAGGTGGTTGATTTTGTTTTGGACAATCTTGATTTTGAAAAGGTTGAGAGAAAGGATTCTATTTGTTCAATTCTAGGGAAGTTCTTTTTCAAGATTTTCTCTTGAGGTTTTAATTAGCTTGATTTGATGGTTTATAATTGAATTAGATCAGGTTGATCTTGGGTTAGACTCTTATGGTTGACCTTAATTTGGTGCTTTTCTCCTTTTTTTTTATAATAAAAAAATAAATTTGATATCAAACTGCACTTTAGTAATTAAAATTATCATGAAATTATTAGCAACGATAGTTATTATTTAGGCTTAACTTAATCGATCCATCCGTAGAAGGAGAACGGGTGGGAGGAGATTATAGCACCACAGGCCATTCTCATCCGTATGGACTCTTACTTCGAAGCCCTCCAGGGAAAAATCAAGTTGAGGCACTTTGCTAGAGTAGGTGCTGGAGTTTCAAAGTTCTGGCTCCGTTGTGGGGGAACAAATAGGAGGACGTCCTCACCTCCCATTGCCCCTTGAGTTTGGGCCCTCGAGTCAGTAGGAAGGAAGCAAGCTGTGCTGGCAAGAGGCGATCGATCGTGATGGAGCCAGTTGATCCTATGGAGAATAAACAATTTTTTGAACGGCCCCAAAGGTCGATACCTCCAAGACCGGTGCCTCCAAGGCCGGCACCTCGAAGACCGTCGGCCCCAAAGGCCGACAGCTCCAAGACCGGCACCTTCAGGACGGTACCTCCAAAGACCGACGGCTCCAAAGGCTAATACCCGATGACCGACGGCCCCAAAGGCCGACGTCTTCAAGACCGACGGCCCCAAAGGCCGACGGCTCCAAGACCGATGGCCCCAAAGGCGGCACCTCCAAGGCCATCGCCCCCAAGGCCGGCACCTCCAAGCCAGGCGGCCTCGGCACTTCCCAGGCGGCCCCGGCACCTTCCCAAGCAGCTCGTCAACTTCCTAGCCGGCCTCAGCACTTTCCAGCCGGCCCCGTACTTCCAGGCGGTCCCGGCACCTTCCTAGCCGGCCCCCTACGTCTCCAAGCTAGGCGGCCCAGGCACTCTCCTAGCCGCCCCGGCACCTTCCCAAGCGGCCCCGACTTCCTAGCCGGCCCCTACTTCTCCAAGCAAGTCGGCCGCGACACTTCCCCCGGCGTCTCAGTCCCGCCGAGTCGGCCAAGGCCATCCCAGGCCGGCCCGACTCGGCACCGGCGTCTCCAGTCCCGCCGAGTCGGCCAAGGCCATCCCAGGCCGGCCCGAGTCGGCCTCGGCGTCTCCAATCCCGCCGAGTCGGCCAAGGCCACCCCAGGCCGGCCCGACTCGGCACCGGCGTCTCCAGTCCCGCCGAGTCGGCCAAGGCCATCCCAGGCTGACCCGACTTGGCCCCGGCGTCTCCAGTCCCGCCGAGTCGGCCAAGGCAACCCCCGGCCGGCCCGACTCGGCCAAGGCAACCCCCGGCCGGCCCGACTCGGCCCCAGCATCTCCAAGTCCGTCGATTCGGCCCCGCCCGGCACTGCCTTGCTAGCGGGATGGGCCCCAGCCATCTCGGGTCGACCCAGCTCGGCCCTGATAAGACGGGATTCCCCAGTTCCCGCCAGATCAGCCCCAGCGGTTCAAGAAACCACCTCTCTGACGCGCACTGCCCGACAACACCAGACGCGCGCCGCCCAACAGCCCTGCTGGTGATGGGACAGGACCCACCAACCAGCGCAGATTCACGCAACTGAACTCTGCAGACATCTCCCCCTCACGCAACCCCACGTGGTCATGCCAGGGTCAACCCCTATAAAAAGGTAAATCCACTCACCAAACATGTATGCGCGATAACCCCCAAAATCGCCATCTCAACTCTAAAAAGGATTTCCTCCTCCCTGAGATCCCTCTTTCCACACTAAAAAGGGCTCTCTCGAGCCCCTCTTCAGCTGTGACCTCAGTCACTAACTTGGCCATCAGAGGGTCCCGTCGGAGACCCCCTCCAGCCCTGGAACTTCTTTGCAGGCAACCCGGCGAAGTGAGGATTCGAGAAGCGCCTCCGTTCCCGACGTCCAGGAGAGGTGATCGAGCATTATCAGATTGGCGCGCCAAGTAGGGGGATGAGAAAAGGTAGCGAACGTTCTCCCTGAGCTACGTCTTTCGTCCTCTCTCTTCTTCTAGAAGCCATGGTGGTGACTCGAGCCCAGGACGCCTCCGTCAGCTGCCCGACGGGGCTTCCCCCGCCAGTTAGGCAGCAGGAGGTCCTCCTGCAGCTGGCCCTCCGGTCACCTGCCCGCCGCCGGACGCCTCTGACCAAACAGCAGAGCATCAGGCGACCCTCTCCCAGCAGGTCCAAGCCCTCACCACCATGATCCACGGGCTCCAGCAACAGTCCGTGGCCACTCAGCACCAAACCGCTCCCCCCGCCAGTCAGCAGTCGGCGAGGGAAGGTTCCCCTCGGAGGGAGGCTGGTCGGTGCGAGACCGGCCGACGCCCGGCTTCCCCTAGGAAGCCTCGCTACGAGCCCCCCAAGCGGCCGTGGTCCCCCGACCACGGCCCCGGCAAGATCAAGCTTTGAAAGTAGCAGTTCATGAACTGTAGAAGCAACGCTCGGGGGCCACTCAGCGGCACCCCAAGCCTCTCACGTCGCCCACGATAGCTGCACCAGCGGGCTAGCGATCCGCTCGCTATAAAAGCTAAGTACACCGCACTTAAGACGGTTTTATTTCATTAATACTTAAAAATGTCATGCAGGGAAGACCTACCTTGTATCAACATCCAAGGCCAACCTCGCTTAGGCATCAAAAGCCCTGGGCCAGCCAGGCACAAAGACCGACTCCGCGTCGGCACCAAAGACCAACTTCGCGTCGGCAACAAAGACCGACTCCGCGTCGGCAACAAAGACCGACTCCGCATTGGCACCAAAGACCGACTCCACGTCGGCAACAAAGACCGACTCCGCGTCGGTAACAAAGACCGACTCCGCGTCGGCAACAAAGACCGGCTCCGCATCGGCAACAAAGACCCGCGAAGGCAAACAGCTGCGAAAAAGCTAAGTATACTACACTGAAAAAAAAGTTTCTTTTCATTAGTATCTGAATGCGTTATAGGAAAACCAACAAAGACCGACTCCGCGTCGGCACCAAAGACCGACTCCGCGTCGGCACCAAAGACCGGCCTCCGCGTCGGCACCCAAGACCGGCTCCGTGTCGGCACCCTCAAGCTCAAGACCCGCGGGTTCCAATCAACAGAGTTTTCTGGGGGCAGATCAACCCTGCAGAAGGAGACCAATTTCTTTAAAGAAAAAGGCACCTGAGCCTGGCCCAAGCACCCTCTGGGATTCAAAAGGTTCTCGACGGCCTCAACTTTGCCTCATCGGCTTCATCTTTGCCTCAACGGCTAATTGACGAGCGTCCCCCCAAAAAGTTAGCGTACGCTGCTTTCAGTGGCGGGCGTGAGGTAATCAATTTGCCTCCAAATTTTTTTTTGAAGTTCTACACTCCTTTCGCTTAGCTGATGCAGGGCACGCAAGCTCAAGGAGTGTGGGAGGCATTTGATGGAGCCAGTTGACCCCATGGAGAATAAAATTTTTTTTATTCTGCCCCAAAGGCCGACACCTCCAAGATCGGCGCCTCCAAGGCCGGCACCTCGAAGACCATCGGCCCCAAAGGCCGACAGCTCCAAGACCGACACCTCCAGGGCCGGCACCTCCAAAGACCGACGGCCCAAAAGGCCGACACCCGACGACCGACGGCCCCAAAGGCCGACATCTCCAAGACCGACGGCCCCAAAGGCCGACAGCTCTAAGATTGACGGCCCCAAAGGCGGCACCTCCAAGGCCGGCACCTCCAAGCCAAGCGGCCCCGGCACTTCCCAGGCGGCACTTCCCAGGCGGCCCCGGCACCTTCCCAAGCAGCCCGGCAACTTCCTAGCCGGCCCCAGCACTTCCCAGTCGGCCCGACACTTCCCAGGCGGTCCCAGCACCTTCCTAGCCGGCCCCCTACGTCTCCAAGCTAGGCGGCCCTGACACTTCTCAGCCGGCCCAGGCACTCTCCTAGCCGCCCCGGCACCTTCCCAAGCGGCCCCGACGACTTCCTAGCCGGCCCCTACTTCTCCAAGCAAGTCAGCCGCGACACTTCCCCCGGCGTCTCCAGTCCCGCCGAGTCGGCTAAGGCCATCCCAGGCCGGTCCGACTCGGCACCGGCATCTCCAGTCCCGCCGAGTCGGCCAAGGCCATCCCAGGTTGGCTTGACTCGGCCCCGGCGTCTCCAGTCCCGCCGAGTCGGCCAAGGCCACCCCAGGCCGGCCCGACTCGGCCCCGGTGTCTCTAGTCCCGCCGAGTCGGCCAAAGCCACCCCCGGCCGGCCCGACTCGGCCCCGGCGTCTCCAAGTCCGCCGATTCGGCTCCGCCCGACACTGCCTTATTAGCGGGATGAGCCCCAGCCATCTCGGGTCGACCTAGCTCGGCCCTGATAAGACGGGATTCCCCAGTTCCTGCCAACAACCCTGCTGGTGATGGGATAGGACCCACCAACCAGCGCAGATTCACGCAACTGAACTCCGCAGACATCTTCCCCTCACGCAACCCCACGTGGTCATGCCAGGATCAACCCCTATAAAAAGGTGAATCCACTCACCAAACAGGTATGCGCGATAACCTCCAAAATCGCCATCTCAACTCTAAAAAGGATTTCCTCCTCCCTGAGATCCCTCTTTCCACACTAAAAAGGCTCTCTCGAGCCCCTCTTCAGCTGTGACCTCAGTCACTAACTTGGTCGTCGAAGGGTCCCGTCGGTCCCCTCTTCAGCTGTGACCTCAGTCACTAACTTGGCCATCGGAGGGTCCCGTCGGAGACCCCCTCCGGTCCTGGAACTTCTTTGCAGGCAACCCGGCAAAGCGAGGATTCAAGAAGCGCCTCCGTTTTCACGTCCAGAGAGGTGATCGAACATCATCAGATCGCAACACAAACATAACGGCTACCTGCAAACCCTCGTTCTTTTATCCAGCGAGCTCTAGCGAAAATTCCACTCCGCCATCCTAAACATGTTCAACCCATACGATTGACCATGTCAACCCGCTGCGTCCGTACCATCCCCAAACTTTTCAATCTCGAAATAACTTCTCTTTTGGTGTTAAAATTTCCAAGATTGCTTTTATAACCAGACAGCATTCCACTAGAGTCTCACTCGAGGGAAATATCCTTTCCGCAGCAGCTTAGCGCACAAAGAAACACAACCAAAACATAGACGAGGATCAACCCCGCCAACTTGGGAGGGAGACCCAAAACTCAAAAAAGATTTCATACACATTTCAATGTCGTCACTAGTCAAGGTCAACACTTCGACCCCTAATATTCGGTTATCGAGCAGCAACAATCCAGAATCTCATGAAATGCTGCCGCAGTAAGTGACACACAACATCATACTTCCTGATTGGAATGTAGTAAAATCTTCATAAATGCTGCCACAGTAAATGACATAACACCATACTTCCTAATTGGAGTCTAGTAAAATCTTAAAGGGCAGAGATGGCCGTAGGCATAACCGTGACTAAAAATCCACTGTCATAGACAGCTGGGATGGACCTAAGACAAGCAAAAAAAAGATGTTTTGGGTTAATAAGTTTTGCTACAGAAACGGCTAATATTCCTAATACATGCGCCTGCCTACCAAAGCTTGGAATATTGACTATTGTGAACAGGCCCGTGGCTTCTAAATGAGCTTAACAAGCACTGACATTGTAAGTTGAGCTAACAAGCTGCTTATAGGACTCGAGAACATCAGTGTTCTTATTATAAACTGCATTGACGGGAATTGTTTCCTCTGCATGAAATCTACATTTCATAATGCTTCACTTTGGAGTCGAACAATCTTCAGTTTTGAACTGCAAGTCTGCAAAATCAAGATGCTAAGTTACCAGAGTAGCCTACTCGATAGAATGAGAGATGAATCATGTGAAGCAGTTGTTATTGGCTCTAGACCGATGATTTTCCTGTAAACAAAACACAGATAATTGTTGCTAGTAAAAATAAAAGTTGAAGCACCTTTTCTTTTCTTTTTTTCTCCTTTTCTTTCTTTTTTTTTTTTTTTTTTTTTTTTTTTTTGAGGCGAGAAGTTGAATCGCATTAAAATGCCCCATGACTTTATTCACCATTTCTCTTTGTGATAGTAGTGTAATATGCTGTTTTTCAGGATTATATTCCTTGAAGAAATAATATAGCATTTTAAAGCTTCGTGCAAGACTCAAATGGATGCCTGAGTGCATGTCCAAGTGATACATCTAACATGAGTGGCAAATGACTGAAAAGAGGTGGTGGAGGAATGTAGTGGGAGGCATTTGGAAGGTCATCACTCCTGCAGTCCATTATTTCCGAAGAACTGCCTTAAAAGTAATATTTAATATCGCAAAAGTCCTGAAATTGCCAGATAAACAACCCTCCTGATCCTTTTCATTTTTACCTGCCACCTCAACCCAAACAACTCTTTCTCTTTTGAGAGGTATATATGGATGGCAGTAGTTGGGCATCCAAACATCTTCATGATGTTCTAAGTTGTCTAATATATAGTGGAATCCAATATATTGAAAATTACAAACTGACACATTCAGAAAAAAGAAACAAGAAAAGAAAGAAAAACAACTGGCACATTGGATCTCAATAGTTCATAGAAAAATCCAATTCAGCAGTCCCTATCATGCATTGTACACCCAACTGGTATTGAGGATTAAGGATGAGAACTTGTTCCACTTTCAAGAAAAAACAGCTTCTCAATTCATGAAATGATCAGAGGTGCAAAAAAGAATCACCCAGGCTTATATCAATCCAAATAATTGCGGGACACCTAATGCATGGCTTACCATAGTTTGCATGCAAATTATATTTTATTGACAAAATCCATGAGAATTCAGGCAGCATATGTTCAACTTTTCCGAGTTACGCTTACCACCTCCACTTTAGAAAGTCCCAAACAAGCTGGCCAAGTGACATTTTTGGATTGAACCGGTGGTTTTGTCCATCTTTTGAACCAGGCATCAATCAGACTTTAGTGAAAAAGCTTATACAATCACTATGCGAGTGTCCAATATTTCCAAAATTCCTAAAATACTCGTCTAAAATTCCTAACATCTCTAGAATTCCCAAATGTTCTCCTAATTCAGGCAACTCGCTCTCTTCTCTTGTCCAATGAGAAGAAAGACATGGCCTCTATCATAGCTGCCTCCGCCACCACTATTGTCGGTACCACCAAACTCTTCTACAAGATCAAGAATGCTGCTGGCATCATTAAATTCTAGGAGCTAGAAGTTAGCCCATACAACTTCTCCTACAAGGAACTTCTCACCACCAAGGGCTTTTAAGACCAAGAGCTCCTTCATTTTGGTGACTTTGACAAGATTTACTAAGTGACCATTCCAAAACCTCTGGTCAAGGTTTCATTGAAGTGAGTTTTTGATGAGTCAAGACAAGAGATTTGGGAATTTATGGTGGACTTAACATCATACAGCTTCACCACTAATATCTGGTCCAACTCCATGGTGGAGCTCAAAGAGTGGCTCCTTTTGCCCAAATCCTTAGCCATCATCAAGATTGTGAGTCTTTCTACCATCACCCCTATGGTGCCACTAGCCCTGAAATCCTAGGAATCCTCCACCATTGCCATCCTCATCCGCATCGCCATCTCCATCCCATCTCTCTCCTTAACTACATCTCCCATAAGATCCTTATTGGGATACTAATCCTTCCGACGATGGTAAATAGGGTGGTATCAATAATTAAGATTTGGTGATGGTTTAGGGTGAGTATAACCTACTTTGGCAAGCACTGAAAGTACCTTAACCATCACAATAATGCTAGCAAGATGCACCATCATGGAATCTTCTTTGACAAGTACCACCATAGGTACTTCAGCAAGGTTGACTTATGGTCCTTCTATTATCTCTACAATAAGTTCTGTTACCTCACCATCAACGTTGATCACCTCTAGTCCTTTGTCCCCTATAACATCACCACCAGCATAAGCATCGCCTCAATGATCGACATCACCAGGATTCGATACTTCAAGATGCTTGACAAGGAGATTGTGACATCCACTGCTTTATTGTTGTGAAGTTCAAGTTTATATCTAAGATCACCGAGAAGATCAAGCCTATAGGCATGAAATGCTCTTCTCATCTCTGCTCCCATGGCAAAGATGCACAACCACCACTAAGATAAAGATCCTCATCTCCATGATCGCTCCCTACTAAGATTGTTGACCCCTTAAAAATTATTTTATAGAGATTTTCTCTACTTTCTTACACTAAGTTTATCTTCTCTTTCTTATTTCCGGTTTCTTCTTTCTTATGTCCCTATTGTACCTTTTGTTTTTTCCCTCATTTTTAATCAACTTTGGTTATTTTTATATACATCATAATGATAGTTGGTGTGGTGATGGTGGTTGTGTTACTGCTATTTTTGCTATTGTTGGTCATGGTGGCGGTGGCAATGATGAATGTGGCTGTAATGATAGTGCTGGTGGTGGGGTTGATGATGATGGTCATGATGGTAGCCATGGTCGTGGTGATTGTTATGATATAGGTTTTGATGAAGGTTCACATCAAATGTTGAGGGATAACAAAGAGAGAAGAGGGATGGTGAATATCATACTCATCCTCAAAAATTTAGAAAGAGAATGACAGACAGGAAAATCTAAAGTTGAAGTACTTGTTAAAAAAATAATAAGTGTATTTCAGTCATTTGAATAAGATTGTCAATGTTTTCAATGGGTAAATAGATGGAAGGGTTGGTTTAGGATAGAATATAAATTCATAGGGTGGTATGAGACTCTCGAATTGAGAGCGGCAAGTGTAACCCAAGATAAGTATAGGGAGAAAATTGCATCTTTCCAAAGAAATTTAGGTTTCATCATGATAATTTGGATAATCACCATCTCAAAACAGATGCTATGTGCGCAAGTTTAGAGGTCTGTACTATGTCTATCCCAACAATAGATGGTTTCAGTTAAGGATTTCCAAACATGGTAGGGAAAATACTGTAACATTGACTGATTAAAAGGGAACAAAAGAAGATAAATATGCATACAATACATTATGTAAGTGCTTAGATGCTTGATCTAAAGCTGAGATCTAGAGCTATGTACAAATCACTTCTTGAATCAATGTTAAATTACCTTTTAATCAAATGCATAAGGATCATCATTGTAAGGATTCAAAGAACCCTCTGAGAACAAATCACCTATATTTGCTGCATGTGGATGGGGTCCTCCAACTACCTGTAAATATAAACAGATTATATAAACAAATGCTAGAGATGAATCATGTCATATTCATGCACATGTATACACCTACACAAGCACAAGCACATGCGTGTGAATCTTGGTGGCAAGATATGGTTTGTGAATCTTCCATTTATGATAGCAAACCTCTTCCAAAACTTCTTGAAAACTCATCCCTCAACCTGCTTCTTGTTCCCTTACTACTGCACCCGCCCCCAACCTAATTCTGGTTACTCATATGTGAAAATGTACCCTCCCCCCAAGAAAAAATCCAAGACACAAACCACCAACAATGGTGCAGCGCACATGCATAACACATACGTGAGCCAACCCAACATACTCATTGACACAGCATGCATATATGAAAGCATGTTCATGCATGAGAACAAACCTGCATCCACCAATACTCACACATAAGCCATTTGCATTCACGCAAAAAATTAACTATATAAGTTCCAGCTCTAACTTCAGCTGGTGCAATCCAAAGACAAACCACCAGCAGTTGTGTAGCAGCATACATGTGTTTGTGGGAGTATTGGAATGTGATGGCTAACTCAATCAAAAGAAGACAAGACCGAGTCTAGAGTTAAACTCTATGTCCTTAAGACAAATTCGTCCCGTGCTGGTGCTTACGGATTTATGATGATTGTCTCTCAGGATACAATGGTCTTCTTCTGATGAAAGCAGCACTACTATTCACCAAAACGAACCAAGAATGCTATACTCTCTTTAATTCAGAGTATACAAATGCCTAAGGAGGAAATATTTTTTCGATTGATGCTTGGAATGCATGTGGCATGTCCTATTTATAGGTTTGAAGTGCCTCTTGGAAGTACTCTTACGAGATAGATTAAAACCGATTTGACTTAATCGGATGTGATCAAGAGACATGAAGGAAGGGGCTTATCGGCTTTCGATATGCCGATTCATCGTTTTAATCTAAAGATCACGCTATCTGTACGCTGTTACAAGCTAATCGGTACGTATCTATATGCCGTTTCAAGATTCGATTTGCCGATCAGCGATTGGGTGCGTCGATTGATCAATGCCACCGCGATCACTTGATTGCTTCGATCAGATGCGTGATCATTTTGTCGAGCTAACTGGCTGAGCTATCTGATTGAGCCATCTTGCCGAACTATCTGGCTGAGCCATCTCATCGAACTAACTGGCTGAGCCATCTATCGAACTATCTGTCTGAGCTATCTGACCGAGCCATCTCCCCGAACTAACTGGCCGAGCCATCTCGTAACAACTTACCATTGACCCTTCATTTGATTGATCTCTACATTTGATCTTGTCCCCTTATCCGATCGATCAACCAATCCAACGATGATCTCAACCCTTCATCGTACAATATGGATTCAGTCATTTTTTATCGTCAGATCTTCATGATTATAAACAAATTTTGACTCCTCATGCTCCTTATAACGATGCCGTGCGAAGTGCAAAGTGCATTTACAAAGCACCCATTGCACCCTTCGCGCACGCACACATGTGCGCATGCGCTACACATCACCCTCAAGCTCTCTTCTCAAGATGAGCCCAAATGCATAAACATGGAAAGAGGTTTCATATAAGGTGCTTCTATCTTTTTAAAACTTTTTATGTGGGACTAAAAAGATGTCACTAATTTCTCATTCAAACCAATGGGTATAACCTAGGGTTAAAACGACCCATTTTCCAACAACATGCACCCACCCACCCCCACACACTGACACAGCACGCACAAATGAATGCACGTTCATGAATGAGAACAAAAGTGCACTACCCAATAATCTCAGACATGCCATTTGCATTCATGTAGACAATTAACTGAATAAATTCTCTCCAGCTTCAGCTGCATAAAGATCAATTGATGTAGCTTTTTCTAAAGCCACCAAACAGATTTTGCCCATATAGTCTGATTGGTGCGAATTCAGCAACAATATGCTATTTTGTTTGAATGCATTTATTAATATTATCTTTTTCAAGGATTTACTCAAAAAGAAGCAATACTGACAAACCAAACTCAGAAAAATGATGCCATTATGTAGAATCAGGATCATCAACTTGCTAAATCCATTATCCATTTTTATATATATCCACTTAAGAAATGACTTAGGACTCTTCCCTTTAAAGGAAAGGTGAAATTAGCCTAAAAGAGTCCTATTTTCTACTCAATACATCAATCGATTATGAGCTTATCACAGAGAACAGAGCCAATTCAGACACAAGCATACATGTGCGCGCACAGAGTGAGAATTAAATGCCAATCAAACTCAACCTAGCCAAAGTAGTCTTTGTGCCAACATATTGACATTGTAAATTGTAAAATGACATTGATTATCATTTATAAACAAAAATATTTCAACACAGAAAATTATACTAACCAGAATGAAAGGAGAAAAATTATTTTCCTAAAATTCAAATTAAGCTGATATATATTCACCATCAACACCCCACCCCAAAAAGAAAAAAGGAAAAAACGCAAAGAAAGAGACTGGAGAGAATATCTAGACATCCTTTAAAGTTTAGACCACTAGACAAAGTTCTTTATGATAGTCTGACTTGTAATTCTGGCAACAGCTTCATTGCTAGGAAACTGATTTTTTTTTTTTTTGTAATGCTTGCACTTCCAGCATCATCAATACCTAATTAGCTGCACTTTTTAAATCAGGTTCATACATGCTGAAATGATAAGTTCTGCATTCTGAGACAGTTCATTCAGAATGTAACAAAAAAGAATTCAGTGAGATACTCACAAAACCTTAGATAAATTTAAGCTTCTCCAGTTTTTATGCTCAACTTTATACCCAATTAATATTCCTTTCATGGTTTTTGCACTTCATCCAAACAATGAAAAGATGATTGAGAAGAGCATAAATATCCCGAGGATCCAATATCGTCTATTTGTTCTTTGATTTTGCAATGAACTCACTATGATTTTGGCATCAGTGCCCCCATGATTCAAAGACCAAAGTAGATAGACTCTTGGAAACTCATAATACTAGAAAAATCTTCTATTGCTTCAGATGTATGTTGGCTGCAATCTCATAATTGCAAGTCTGTATACCAACAAAAATAAATTTGAACTCATCTAAACTTAAATTTCTTTGCTTGGAACTGGATCCCTTAATCTAATCCACTTTTGAACTTAAAATTAAAGTGGATAAGATGGTCTTCAGTCGCACAAGTGGTCAAGATCTTTAGGTAAAAATAGATAATTAGGGAACCTAAAAATTCGATCTGCTTATATCCAAAACTATGCCATTGGGTATTTATCCATTCTCCAAATCATTACGTCTGACTCAAATTGCATTATGGTTTGATGCTCTACAGCCCATCAGAGAAGAGAAGAAGTGATGGAATGTCGAACAACAGCCCATATTTATATTTTCTATAATTAGAACCTGCTCCATATGCACACCTTCCATTCATTCTCATCCACAAGGCTGCCTACTTTGCCTTTCACATCTGTTCTTTCCTTCCACTCCTCTTTGACACAAGATAATTTTTTTTTCCTTGCTTCTCATTCTTTTCATCCTCACATACTGTGTGGTTGTCAATAAATTAACTCATCTTAATAGGTATATTTCTAGACGGCGATTGTCTCCCAAAGGTGAGTGTTGCGTAATTGGAGTACCATCTAATGTTAATTGAAGCTTTTCAATGTTTCCTTTCCTGACAAATAAAACCAAGCTATGAGTATGCTCTGAGTGCCCTATGTGATCTAGGACAACTCTGCAAGAGATGGTAAACAGCACCTATGCAACTTAATAGATACAATTGTACAATGTCATCATCTCCTATGTTACCCAGACCCTTCAGTTTAGCTTAAGAACCCGCACCTAATAAACATGGACTTTTGTCTGACACTTGGATACAGCTCCTTAAGAAGAAATTCTTAGATATTGAAAGGACCCAATGCCTAGACATGCATGTAAATCCAAGATACAACCCAATTCCATGTAACGTAGGTCATCATCACATTCATCAGACAAAGGCTCACGAAGAAACCTCTAGAAACTCCATGAGAACATTTAAATTAAATAAAAGGCATATATAAATACTTGATGTGATCTTCATCATACCTTCCTGATTTTCATGATATCCTTGCTAGCATTTGGGGTCTTGGTATGCACTACCTTATGAGAGTTTGGCTCCTGAGAGTGCAATATAGAAGGCAGTCTTAGTTACATTCATGCACGTGACTGTAGTATATACATTTCCCAAAAGAAAAATTGATGCTATCATGCAAGGATTTAGGTACCCCAAACATCACGGTGCTCTTTGTCTTTCGACGCTTTGTTATAGTTCTCCCATTTGAAGTCTCAACTTCATATTCATGGCGTGTCACCTTTACAATTTGAAATAAGGACCAATGAAAGATAAACTTAAAATTAAGCAACACCACCAAGACATACAACTCCATGATTCAAATAACACCATGCATTTTTATTAAAAATATATGAACATGATTACGCATAATATAAATAATATTATTAGAGATATATATATACATACAGGAATATTGATATATTACATAAGGACAATTTGGGGAAAGGTAGAGTCACCTTTTTTCTGTGCTTAGGAATATCTTCTAGGCTCCCCTTCTCCACTTTCTTTAGTATGCTCGTCATAGGTGTCTGCATTATTCCTGACAAGTTTACATCCTAGAAGACATCCAAAAGAAATGTTACAATCAATTCAGCATCGGAACATATGCAATGACAGAACTAGTTACCAAGGACTAAAGGTTCAGTATCACCTTTCTTCTGCTCTCAGGACTAGTCAAGGCAAGATGGTTTTTTCTGCCAAATGGATTCCTCATTTTGATTGATGAAACAGAGTATTCCTGCAACAATATAAATCCTCAAATATTATTTTATTGACACTATGTTGAAATGATAAACTTATAAGAAATTTAAACCAAAGTCCACAAAATCAGTATCGAGACCCACAATTGTACATTATTAGTTTGGTACGGTATGGGTTGGTACAATATAGTACACACCCCATATTGAGATAGGGCACCTACTCTTTTCTTACCCTTAAATATAATATCACTTACTACTATGCAATATATGTCAGTGCCAAGCGGTACAAGGTATTTAGCTCGGTCCAAATCAGTTTGGTTCATACCAAATTGAGACTCGGTACTGAACCGATACCTTATCAATATGGTATGATCAGTATGGGCCTATACGGCAAACCTTAGTTTAAATAAAGTAGACCAAGACAGGATTGAAATACAATTCTCATATGGGCATACCAAGAACTTGCTATTGATCTAGAATATGACCCAGAAAGTGCCAAAAGAAATAAAGCAAAAGTCTATGAAAATTGAGCTTATAAGCCATCTTATTTGCCAGTGTAAGAGCACTAATATTGTTATTCTTTTGCTCATTATTGGAGAATAGTATTTAAAGTTATGAGCAGAAACCACTCACAGATGTCACCTAGTGCAAGACTACATCTTGAAGAAACAGAAATTCCTAGGTTCCATTTTCTTTGTTTTTAAATTCTTTCAATCCTCTAGACAAGCATAGTAGCAAAATTCTATAGTCTATACTGTTGGAAAATATTTGCAATATTAAATTTTTTTGTTGTCCCAATGATTCTTGTAATTATTCTTTGGTTATTAAGGGCTAACCAAATTCCAGATTACCGAGATCTAATAATTGATTCATGAATAAAAATTTTATGATAATATCCATTGTGGTTGGTCGAGTTGTTGCTTTTGTCTGTTATTCTTGCCTCTCTAATGCTTGCTTCATGATGACATATAAAAATATCCATTTTTAACTTTCTCATTTTTTAATAGTCTGAAGGCTTTCTAAAATATTGTCAGTCTCCATGCTTTTTGTAAAATTTGAACCTCTACTCAAATACAAAATTATGAATATAATTATACTCGGGATTTGAACACAAAAATGTACTTTCTTTTTGGCAACTTTGTTGACTCATCACCATGTTTACTTCCACATCAATTAGCGCAGTTTATATGTCAATCATGAGACACAATAAATGAAATGTTCTGGTTTCCTTTCTCGGATCCTTTGGATTGATACATATGGAAGCCATAACAATAAGAGCCAAACTAAAACATTCCAAGAAGAAAAAAAAAAGCAAGCGACCAAACTAGGTTTTCTTATATTTCTATTCTAGCTCCTGATTGGATGTTGGAAAAATGATAATTGTTAAGAAAAAAATAGTCTACAAAAGCATGGAAGAAATGGAGCTAAAACTAAGAAATAGAAATTCTGTAATCGCCAACCCGTCCGCCCCCCACCAACCTCCACAAAGGATTAAAAAAGCATTTGAGAAAATTTTTGTACTCCAATTGCCTAAACCACTTAAACTAGCCCAAAGATTTAACAATAGAAGAATTCTTAGTACTTTAAAGGTCATTGATGGGGATGAGGATTGAAGTATCTCATGGTGGTAGCATGCACACTGGAACCAACTCATGCATTGTCAGACAGCTATTGCCATTGTGCCACCAAGAAACTTACATGTTGCATATCAGTCCTTGCATGTGAACTAGAATTTAAATCTGTGGATGAGGATCCAATTCACTAAATTACAGTGCTCTCCACCAACCTAGACCTCAAACCCAAGCCTTCCTCTTCCTCTCCTTTCACTATGATTCTTCAGCCGGAAAGTTTTATATGTTTCAGTCAAAACATATGCAAACCCTAGTTTACCTAGGACCAATTGAACAAACAAAATAGACAAGTAATTGTTATTCCAAGCACATCACTTATCATTGCAAAGTAAATAATGAGGAAACAATTTTGTATATGAGTAAACTCCGCCAAGGCTAGTCCCAAGCCTGGGTAAAGGAGGAGGGTTGCGTTAGGTAGCTGACATCCAGCGTAAAACTTCGTCAGAACCCTTAAAACATGAGTTGAGTTGCTTGTCAGCCATGATATGTAATATGGTGCACCAATTAACATCAAAAGAACAAGTTAGAGATCCAATATGGGACTCAATCTTTCAAACACTTGAAAACTTCATACACCACCTTGCAAATGTTTTCCCCTTATTATTTTGTCACTTATATAAAAGGTGTCATATTTTTGACTGATTGAATAGTTAAGGTTGGAAAGAAGCATAACCAATAAAGTGGAGGTGCAGACACCACTGGAATCATTGATGACTTTACTATTGAAATCTTAGTGGCTTTGCTGCTTATATTGTGAGTCATTAGAAGAACAGACACTTTATCCATTAGACCTATTTGTCTTGAAAATCTTCAAAGTAACGAGCATAAAAGTCATTTTAAAAGTCAGCTGTCCAAAATTTTAAATTGTAACCAAGAAATAGAAAAAAAGATTCACCAGTTGATAATCTGGTAGGCAAATGTCTTTCTATTCTATATTCCAAAGTCAGATAACAATTTCAACCAATTAAATGGTTGTGATTTAATGAATATATAATAGGACATTATTTAGAGATTGATTGGACATCACACCATCCTTCATGGTAGTTAATGTGTCACGTTTGAAATGACCAATGGATCAACCACCACATTTATTGGATAGTCCAAAATCACCAAGCTGGACAGAATATGTCTCAAAATAATGGATTTTGAAGACAGAACAAATCTTAAAACAAAGAACTGCCAGAAGATAAAGCACAAGGCACATCCAAGAGAAATAGAAAAAAGGACGAAATAGAAAAAAAAGAGAGTAAAGATGACCCTCTCAACCTAACTATTCATATATTATAAATCCTCACAAGATCAAATTTGTTTCTAGATTTTAACTGAGCTCTATTGTTCTGAATTTTCTAGTTTTGCACCAGATCGCATTGTGAAAAAAAGCCTAATAGGAATTATTTCATGCTAGCCTAGTTTAGTCACATACTTTGGACAGATAGGAGGAGGCCCCTACTAGAAGCCAAGGGATTCAAGTAGCCAATTGAAGTTTAAACTTCCACCGGAAATGAAAAAAAAGGGGTAAATGTGCCACATTCCATCCTCTATTGTTCATCTTGCAGCACTTGTCTACTAGAATTCTTAAAGAAGGTCTTCCGAGTTAAAATATATTTCAGGTCAGCAATTATTCAAATATCTACCTATACCAAGGAATTTGAGCCAGATTTTGAAGGTCAAAAGAATAACCATTTATTTGTAGTTTGAGAATCAGATTACAGTGACCTGCATTAGTAACATAACTGTCCTTAACATCTTGACTTCCTGAGCAATAGGAATGTCAAGAAATTGTAAGCAATTTCTCCCTAACATCCTTCTGGAAAATCAGAAGAAGTCCTATAGAAACAACCTTTAACCTAACAAAGTTGCTTAAAAACATCTCCCAGAATCTCACTGTAATACCCTTTTCCATTGTGAATCTGCCATTAGGTTGAAAACATCCCAAATTTCTACCAAGTTCCTTCAAAGGTAGGACACAATCCTACTAAGATGGATGTTTATCCTTGTCACCAATTATTAAATATAATTCTTGTCACTTCTCTCCAGATCTATCTTCTTCCTCTTCACAGAAGTTTTCAACCTCTGAAAGTAGTTGTTAATGATGCAATCAGGTATAGGGGCACAAAAAGGTCTTCCATCTGGCCCATTGTGGGCTAATGAGATCTGGGCCTCTTCTCACTGATTATAGAAATGAGCAAATAAGGATGTTTTCGCCAATTTCTTTGAGATTTTATTGAGACATTGACAGCTAGACATAGAGATCGAACATAATAAATTTCTCTCCAAATTTGTAGATTCATGAGCGCAATCAACTAATTAAGCTTGGGGGTCAATTCTGTCTACAAAGAGGCCAGCCAGGCATGAGAGGAGTTTGGATTCTGATGGGTATTTTTGTTGAAAGAAAAGGTGTGGGCCTCCTCTTCCTGTTTTACCATCTTGTTTATCTTCCTATCCATCTTGCTACCCTTTTCTCTTTGCATCCTCTTCCACGTAATTATTCTCCTCCATCCAACCTCTTTTTACTAGTTTAATTGATAGTCGTGGCAGCCGTAATCAGTGTAGTAGTTATTAAAATCACAACTATGCCCTTGATCTGCAAAGTTCTTTGTTAAGCAGAATACTATAAAAAGTATAAATATTTTGCTTGGCTACAACAATAAGGAGGCTATCTACTGCTGCAATTCATTGGAGTACTAGATCTAACCCAAAAATAACAGCAGTTAAGCATGTGACTTTCACTTGTTTTTTGAAAATTAGCAACCACAAATCCCAGGTTGCATTAGTTAAGCAATGTTTATTTCATTAGGGAACCTAACAAAAGGAAAAACTTTCCTCCTGACTCTGCAAACTCCCTCCACCTTCTTAATGTGTAGCAAGAATTGCCCTCAACCTTGCCACCTTTCCACCATCTATGTGTTTAGTAGTAACACATAGAGATGATTCCAAATGTTACCTTTTTTCTTTTCCTTTATTTTTTGGTGAGAAAAGGAGGTAGATTACTGATGGTTCCAACTGTGTCATGAGTCAAACTTTTTGTCAGTCACAATTATGCTTTGACAGAAGAATTTCATGAGATCATGTACATATAATCAACAAAATCTTTAGTCAAATGACTTGTGATCTGATAGGTTTATCGAGTAAATTAATTGGTGACTATGATAACTAATCATGTTAACACCTATCAGGGTCAAGACCCACGTACATACAAAGAAAGTTCTCGCATCGAAATATACATATAAAACCTCCCTGGTGGCCATCCCATAACTAACACCTGCATGAAGTATGAAAATAGGTGCATTTGTTCAAATAATAAATCTTTGAAGTTCCCTTATGATAAAGAAAATTCTCTTTCCAAGAATAGTGTTATCTACGAGAGAAGTTAGCATCTGGATAACTTTTAAGAGATAATAATAATTCTGAACATTATAGCCTAGGTCAAGTTATAGGTTGTCATATTAGAGCACCAAAGTTGTTTAGACAACTTCCCTCTTTGTGATCTGGCAAACTGTGTATCTTATGTTTAACTAGCTCTTGCTCAAGCATGATCTGCTTCAAAGATTTGTTTAGAATTCATATCAAGATCAATAAACTGATATATAAGCTCTTGGAATGTAATTCACTTAGAAATTGCTCTAACTCTATTTATATCTACCGGTTTCTTGCTTCATTTGATACTGAGTTATGGAGCATGGCATGCTGAACTATTATGAACCACCTGATTCAGCCTAATTTAGGGCAATTCATAGCTTGAGGCCCCCTAATCCACTTGACCAGTATGCCACTGATTCAATATGGTATGCCTTGTATCGAACCATACCGGTTTCTAATATGACAAACCTGGCTATAGAGAGAACAATTTTTGAAGAAGTATAAAAAGTCTGGTAGATATTCCCACAATTGATTTTGTTGACAAGCTGAATTCTGTTTAAAACCAAATGAAATGATAGAAAATATATAAAGATGGGATTTCTTTTGAATTATCAAATCTACAATCTTTTATAAATCACTATTACAAAGTACAAATAGTGCATTTAAATAATACTCTTTACCAAATCACAATGCAAGAAATGTTGCATAGGCCTACATCTTCAAAACCATAAAACATTGAGTTTTTTCTTAGAAAAAGTACAGAAGAATTATTGAACCATTTATTGAGGCCATTTAATCATATTATTAAATATTAATTATTATATTTTGTACCAAAGGCATGGTTTTAAATTCCAATGGGATACAGGACATCTAGTCATTCTAACCCAATCCTATGAGAAAAAGAGAGGTAAGATAAGGGTAGGCCACTCGAAATCCACCTGCATGGTGCAAAATCAGGGAGGAGGGGTGGAGTGTGCAATGAAGGAAGAAGGGAAAGGAGGAAGAAGATGAAGAAGAAGGAGAAGAAGAAAAAGAAAAGAAAGGAAGGAAAGAATGAAGGAAAAAAGAAGAGAAGGAAAAAAGGAAAAAAAGAAGTAAAAAGGAAGAAAGGAAGGAAAAAGAAAAAGAAAGAAGAGGAAAAAAAGAAAGAAAGAAGGATAGGATGATGAAAGAAGAAAGAAAGAAAGAAAGAAAAGCAGAAAGAAATGGAGAGATACAGAGGACTATAGAGAGCATCCATCGGAAGCTCATCAAGATGGTCGCTAGGACGAGGCAGCATCTTGATACGTCCATTCCACAATATTTAAAACCTTCCCTAAGGGTAAGAAAGAGAATATAAGTATCACAGCCATAGCCACATAATAACCTAGGACATGCTTTGCAATTTAAGGTAACTTATGGTGTTCATAAATTGGAAGCAAATACAAGTCATGAAGTGACTTAAAATTATTCTTCATGCAACATCTTGACAAGAAAGTAAAAACCCAAGTCTCCATCATATCTGTCTCAGTAAATATGTTATGACAATGTAACAATTAAATCTACAGAAAGATATATTAATAACATTTAATTAGCCTGAGCTAAGAAATTTTAGGAATATAAAGTAAAGCAGTATGAATTAAATATTCTGATCATAAGGCTGGCAGTTCAGATTTACAGAACCTTCTTAGAGTTCACTTCTTGGTCGACTTGTTGACTTTCACCCATCACCTTCCACTGTAATTGTAGCAATGCTCTCTGCTTTTCCTCCTGCATTGGAAAATATCGAGAACTAAATTATAGGGCCAATTTGCAGATACCCAACCAGTCATAATTATAAATACCTTGACTTCTGGAGCTCCAATTCTTCATGTAGTTTTCTATAGTCATCTTCATGTTGCAGCTTCAAAGATTTTATTTGAATTTCATGTTCTTTTCTCAGTGACAATATTTTCTAGATCAATTCAGATATCAAGTGTTAGATTCCAGACAAGGCTCTTAGACATTGATAAAACAAAGGTGCAGACCCTCATATGATAGTACCTCTCTCATTTCATTTTCAGCCTGAAGTTGCATCCGTTGTAGCTCTTCCTTCTGATGAGTTCGAAGACTCAATTCCTTCTCATCATAATCCTGCTTAATTCTACTAATCTACAAAATGCAAAAGAAGCCTGAAAACATTATTCAATAACATAGGATTTATTTCTTCTTTTCTTCCCCTTGAAAATTAGGACTCTTCTGCTTCTTTTTTCCCCTTGAGAACTAGGACAGGACGAAGCCTATTCAGAATTGGGTGAGGATGGGATTTAAATCCATGTTAGTGGTATCCAATATCCAGTGATTCACCAGCTGAAGCAATTTGCACCCTCTAGGATTAATCTAAAAGATACCAGTGGGCAGAAAATTTTTAGTTAAGTTAAAAATAATGGTCATGGTGATGAAATACTTCAAAGAATAGTGTGCTTAGTTGTGTGCCATGAGAATCAAGAGTAAGACATCTATATGCAATGCATGATACCAACCATGAAGAGCCAATATGCAGTGACAGTCATACCCCTCATCTTCTAGCATAGTGTTGTATTAGCATATGATGATATGCCGCATAATTTCTCAATTAAAAGTGGCAAAGAATCATACATCCCATGAATTTCTTTCCAAAATGAAGGGAGAGAGTAATCATATGAAGGCACACTCTAAATGCAAATAGATTTTTAAAGCCCAACGAAAGCACAAGAAAATGACAAGCCAATAGGTTCCCTACCAATGTAAGAGAACTACCCACACCCACTTGTGAACAAGAAGGATACTTCTCAAGAAAAAATGTTAGAAGATAAGTAAGTCGTATGCTTTAAAGCATGGTTTCAAATCCCGACAGGATGTCTTATGGAACATCGGGACAAGTTGCATAATAATATGTCAGGATGAGGTGGGATGGTGGCATGCCCTATTCTATTGATAAATCAGGACGGTCTCATCCTACGGGATTTAAAACCTTGCTTCAAATATTCTTTCAACTATTAAGCCATGCATAGCAAAAAGATTGTGGTTTGGCAATATGTCACAATTTGGCACATGATAAAGGCAAGCAGATCAATTTTTTTAGCATGAAACTTAAATGTTATAAGCTGCAAAGATGGGAAGAATTTAAACCTTATAAATTGCCAACATAAGAAGTATCCATACATTTTGTGGGCAAGTTTTTAACATGGCTGGAGGGCAATGCTTTTCATGTAAGATTAAATTCCATTAGAGTAGATTGGTGACAAAGAAAAGAAAATACTATAGGAAAGCATTATAGAACAATGGACGCAGCTGGCTGTCTTTCACTATTTACAAAATGAAAATAGTCTCTAAAATAATCATGTATTGTTGAAATCACTATCTAAAGTCATGCAAAGATCCTTAATTTCCCTTGCATATGAACTATTGAATCCCTGTACATACCATTGCACCATGTTCCTCTTTAACAAGCATCAAGTGCTGCTGGGCTTCTTCTTTATTCACTGAGATTTTTTCACCACATTTCCTTTCCATTTCTTTTATGAGTTTCTCTGCCTGGAGCATTAAACAGTCAGATATTGAATGATTTCCAAGCTTATGTTGTGTAAGGTGACATTCAATAAGTGTGCATGCACGCGCACACGTGCAAGAGAGAGATATGTAGAGAGAGAATGAAGTGCAAGGAACACACCTTCTCTTTTTCAGCATTAGTAATCTCTATCTTCTCTGCCTCATACTTCCTGCGGATATCATTGATAGCCTGAAAAAATATTATCGCTTTATTAACTCGCCTAAAGAACAATAAGGCTTATGTAACAGCACAATGAAAAACCAATACCTGATCATTTCTCTGGGACAGTTCCTTCAAATGTTTCGATAGCTCCAACTCTTTACCTTCAAGCATCAAATCATACTGCTTTCTTGCTTCTGCAAGTTTAGATTCAGTTGCGGCCAGCAATGCCTGAATCTGAGAACAGATATAACAGTCTTTAAATCTTCATCAAAACATTCTAGTTTCACACAATCAAAAAATTTAGCTGCTATAACCTCGGATTTTTGCTCTTCCAATTGTTTTTCTCTTTCCACAGAACTTATGTGAAGCTGTTCCTTCTCATCTAGAACATTGCGAAGATGGTTGATCTGATTCTCCAGTGAATCGACATGCTGATCACGGTTAGCAATCTCATTTTGCAGAGCTTCTGTGTTCTTAGATCTTTCCTGTAACACCGACTGCATCTTGTCCTGAAGGTCCTGCTTCTCCAATTCCAACTCTGAAATTTTCCGTAACAGATCTTGCTGCAAAGTGCAATGACACAGGTAAGGAAAAGCAATACAACAGCCTACCTCCTTATTAACAGGAATAGCAAGGTTGACAAACCGTTTGAGCTTCAGTTAGGCTACAAGCTTTTGATAAATCTTTAACTTTCTCCCCTAGTTCAGAAGCCAACTTCTCTGATTTATTTTTATTTGAAACAAGAACCTCAGCTTCAGCCTCCAATCTTCGAATTTTATCTTCTGCAGAGCGGCATTCCTCTGCATGTTGAACCATAGCAAACTCTTGAGCTTTTTGCAGCTCCATAATTTTATACTTTAGCTCTTCAATTTCCAATTTGAAGGCATCATTCTCTGATCTGGTATGCATAAATTGTCCATGTAGTTGATCATATTTTCCCTGAGCAGATTTTACAGCCAAACATTTCTCCTGCTGAACCAACTCATAGTAGGCTCCAAACGAAGAGAATAGTCTAGAAACCTGATCTGACATAGTTGCACTCTGTTTGTTCAATTCAACTAGTAGGACCACTAAGTGATTAAGCAGCATTTCAAGTTCCTTAAACTCCTGATATGATTTGTCTATTTTCTGAGCAAAATTCTGATTGCTAAGTTGCAGCGAATTTCTCTCATTTTCCAGGTTGCTTAAGGTGGCTCTCAAGCATTTGCAGGAATCTTCATTTACACTTAATTCACGTTGCACCTCTTGCATATGTGATTCAAGAGTCTCCAAATGCACCTTTTGCTCTTCAACAGTCGCTTCTAACTGTTTAATAGCTACATCTACATACAATGATGTGAAAAAACAATTTCATTTCCATTAATTTTATATATGGATAAAAAAACACATGAAGATAGTAAGCAGGTGAACTAACAAACTCTCTGCACCTACATTGCTAACTTAGATTTTCTGGGCCAGATGCCAAAATCCAGGCAATTCATCTAAATTATATATACTATTTTTCTAAAAATTGTATATCCTAAATGTCACTTTTTGATCTTTCAATATGCCAATCTTAGCAATGAGAGGAAAAAAATTCTATATTATTGACACTAACATGGAGACATCGTTCCTCTGACAGAACAACCTTAAGTTACCTTTTTCCTTCATGACATTATCAGTTGCAGAGCGTTCATCCCTCAAAGATTTCTCCAATTCTTCTTTCTCTCTCCTAAGATCCAATATTTCTTGTTTCCCTATTCAAAAGAAAAGGATAAAACATATCATATATGAGAAAAATAAATCATAAGTTTGAACTTGTCAAGAAACAGGTTGCCAAACATTCGCTGATAGTTAAATTTCTTCTGGTGCATCCAGGATTATGTCAAGTCCACCAGTGAGAGTGTTGGAGACATATGAAATAGGGTTTCCAAACAATTAATTAGTATATTTTCACTTTGATTATACAGGCTTACCAGCATTTATTGTATTGCCTGCACAATCTAACTTTACAGACAAATCATTTAGAAGGCAATTCAAATTATCAAAAGCTTTTGAACTGAGTGAAAGCTTTTCTTCAAAGAAGTTCTTGTCTTCCTCAGCTGCTAGAAAAAAAAATTGAGCATGTTAGATGAATATTCTGGGACTTCAGTATAGAGAATATCAGCAACTTAACCATACCTGCATGAGTCTGACCAGCTAAGTGCTGTAAGGTTTCAGTTAGCTGATCACACAGTGTCTTGGTTGAAGAGAATTTTGAATCTAATCCCTGCCAGAGCTTCGTATCTTCTGTATGCTTTACTTTGAGTTTTGCATTTTCATTGACTGCCTGCTGTAGTTTGGCCTCTAGCACATGTATCTGCTCGGTTGCTCTTTTTAGCCTTGTGTGCTTTAATATTCATTAATAACATCATCATTTATCAGCTTAAAAACAAATCACAAAGAACCTACATAAATATTTTATAAACCATGACTCATTTTTGAATGACAACCTGAACAATAAGTACAATAGCAGGCATTATTTCATCCAAGTCAAAAACTAGCAGCTTCCAGTATTATATTTATAAAATGGTACACTTTAAGCATAAACAATTTAGGCTAGCTATGCTATGTGATGGCAATTCCATTTGACTGGATTTTTCATGTAAGGCAGTTAGACTAGTATTTTTATAGAAAGCCTTTGTTTGCAGTTGGAGCAAGTTTTATATTCCAAACAGCCAATTTAGAAGCATATCAAAGAGGAAAGCACTTTTATGTGTAACAGAGACAACACTGAGCAATTTTTATACGCCAAACAGCCAATTTGGAAGCATACCACGGAGAAAAGTTCTTTCATCTCATTAAACATGAGAACCAAAGTTGGACCATAATGTCCTTGTACCAAAAGCAGAAATAGGCACAGCACCAGGATATAGAGAATTATTAGGTCCAAAAAGAGAAGGGTATACATGAAATCATCAAACTATGACCAACTAACCAGTTAACAAAAAATTTAAAAAATCTGAGATTAAAACAAAGATGTGCATCACTAGAAGATTATTGAATAGGAAAAGTTTTAGCAACTATCCAAGAAAAGCTTGATTTAATGTATGTACACACTCATGAATGCATGTAATGAAGCAAATCACAAAATATAACAAGGAAAAAAGAATGCAGAAATTAAATATGTTATGAAGAGAGTCTCAATATAATTTTTATTAGATATGAAAAAAGCTCAAGAAGCTTAAGGACAATACTCGTGAAGAAAAGGAGAACCGTGCAAATTAGATAATAATAGTACAGGAAGAAAAACAGTGGCCATATAAAAAGGAATATATCAGATCCAATAACAAACAGATAGGAAGACTACACCTCTAACAGCATTATATGTGCGATTACTTCAATATAAGTACAAATGATGAATTACACACACAGAGAGAGGGGGGAGGGGGGGAGAGATGTTAGGGATGAGAACAGAGAGTAAAAGCATAGAAACAAAGGGATCAGGCTCCAAAAGAAGAGATAAATCAACAAATTGGGGGATCAACCAAAACTAGAGATTAAAAACACTGAAACTAGAAAAATATATGGGGTTTAACTAAGCCAACGCAATGAAATATCTAAGAAGGCTCAAATCCAAAAATAGGTATGTAAAATCCTATCGGAAAGATTTTTACCGCCATTTCAAGATCGGTTTTCACCGAAGCTTGTTCTTTAACCAATCTCTCTGAAATCACACACATCAAGAAGGCTAGTCGTCTTAGTGAACCGATATGTCATATCAAACTATGAGCGGAATTAGATTTCTTTACAAAAGAAGCACGACCTGCAGTGAGCTTTAGATTAGCAAAGCTCCCATACGAGATGGAATCCGAAGACAGCCGGGGATTTGAGATATGAGAAGTTTTCGCAGCTCCAGCAAGAGATCCATTGAAGGATCTGAGATGATCCAAGCTCTTCATGCCGGGAAATCCGAGCTTCTGCATCTCGGCTCCTCCAGAAAGTATCGGCCTCTTTCAAATCCTAAGAACGAGATCTTGGTCGCCTATACGAGCTCGCCGGTTCGAGTCGATGGCAGAAATGCTAACTCAAGCCTCAAGAATAGATGAGAGACAACCCAACGCCCAAGATGATTCGATATCTTTCGTCTCTGAAACCCTAACTTCTCCGGAACGAATTGGAAGGAGAGACGACGAACGCTCCGTGTGGTTGTTCCACGGCGAAGCCGCGACGAACTCCAGTTGAGAACGGAGAGGGTGGATGGTTTGAATGAGATCGGGTGCCATCCCGCGCCTATTTATAGTGTTCCCTTTCCTTCCTACCAGTGGCGGTTCCGCCCAACGAAAATCCCCTCTTAAGCAACGGTTAGTAGCCGATACCGATATTGGTGATATTTCGGTCCATCTCAGCCGACAACGCGAGGAAAAGTGGGGAACCGAAGAAAAGAGACGGCATACCCTGAGATCTGATGAGATTCTAGACGGCAACAAAGGATGCGAGGTATTTCTCGCAAAATTCATCATCACATCGGGTCGAAGCCGCAACATTGGGTGTTTTTGACTCAATGCCACTCCGATGCGGAGAAGCCTGTAAAATTGGGTGGGACGGTGGATTTTGGGTGGATTGGGATAAAATTGGGTGGGGTGGTGGATTTTGGGTGGACTGGGTGTCACGCCCTAAACTCAAAATTTTGAGCTAGGGTGATAACCCACCGCATGCCGGGCATGCAAGGCGTCCCAAAATTTACACATCGATCAATATAAGGCAATAATTATATTTAGGCAATTCAAATCCATAACTTAACACAAACCATAAATATAAGTTTGGGCTACAAGCCCTACACACAAGTAATACTGGGGTTACAATGATATCAAGAAACTGATTTATATAGAAGCTCCATCTACCCCATAAATCCATCTTCAATCATGAGGCTCTGAAAAACATTGTGAGACATTCAATAAGTAAGCCTATAATAATAATATAAAATAGTCATAATTTCATAAACTTCCAATTTTAAATGCATTTATCATGTTATCAGAACATGCATATCACTACTCAATTAATTTGGGAGCTTATACAATAAATACCAAAAATGCATAGTAAACAACCTACTGTTTATATGATCATTTTTATATTATATTTTATGTGTCCCACGGCCCTGTTATACCTCAATCAGCGTACATCCTCTAGATGTGTGTGGCCTCCATATGCCACCTCATTGTCAATCATAGCACATCCTCTAGATGTGTGGCCTCCACATGCCATATCATCATTAGTCAGAGCACATCCTCTAGATGCGTGGCCTCCACATGCCATACCATCATCAGTCATAGCGCATCCTCTAGATGCGTATGACCTCCACATGCCACCTCATCATCAGTCATAGCGCATCCCCAGATGCGTGTGGCCTCCACATGCCACCTCATAATCAATCAGCACACATCCTTTAGATGTGTGTGGCCTCCACATGCCATATCATCATCAAACAGAGCACATCCTCTAGATGTGTGTAGCCTCCACATGCCACATCATAGGAGAACCGCGACGACACATATAAATATAATTAGGGTCATCATTATATATGCATATCACACATCATGCATCATCATAAGCATAATCTTTTCATATCACATAAACAGTGGTTTGTACATTCTTAATCATTGCATGTAACCAATTTACTTTGCAAAGTAAAAATAAACCTGTATATCATTTTTGGCATAAGCATAATAAACCATTACTTTGCAAATTAATACCAGCTATTGTAACAAATATTCAATTAAATACTCATGGTACAATTTACCAATTTCAAAATAATTAATAAAACTCCATTTCATAAGCATGCATAAAACTATAAATACAACGATTTATAATTTATAAAATTATTATATTTAGCTTACTTACCTCAATACGCAACTCTAAAATGATAAACCAGCTACTTGGACAACTGGGCACCTACAGAATTATTTTTCATAATTAGATCTCTAAAATCAGAATAATAAAAAGACTCCTATAACTCTACCCAAACTAATCCACGGGCCCGACTTTGGGCTTGAATATCTCCCAATAAAAGCGTCCAAATGTGAAATAAAATTACTCCAAGAAACTAGAATTCATCCTGAATCTGGCCATAATTTTATTTTCCATTTCTCGGCCCATTATAGGGTCCAAAAACCCTGCCCAAAAAGGCTCCAGGAATGGCCAAACAGCCCATAGAACAGTAGCCCAGCCGGCCCGATTTGTCGCCTTCCTCCCAGCTCCCATGTTTCAACCGAAATAGGGGCTGAGATGAGCCGGGGCCAGGGCCGCCGCCGACCAAATCGGAGGCGGCTCGGCCGTCGTTGGTCAGACCGAAGCCGGCCGCCGCCGCGGCCGGCCACCCCCTCTTTCTCTCTCTCTCAATTTCTCTCCCTCTCTCTCTTTTTCTCTTTCGTCTCCCGCACGACGCAGTCTGTGCCGGCGTCGACTCCGACCAAATTGGAGTCAGTCCGGCTGCCGTTGGCCAGACCAGAGCCGGCCGCGCTCCCTTCCTTCTCTCTTTCTCCAATTTATCTCCCTCTCACTCTTTCTCTGTTTTGTTTCCCGGGTGGAAATTACCGTGCTGGCAGCACGACCGACTAATTGGAGGCGGCCCGGCCACTGTTGGACCGGAGCCGGCTCGCGGCCAGTCCCTCTCTCCCCCTCTCTTCCTCCAATTTCACTCTTAACTCCCCTTTTCTCTCTCTATCAGCCGCGGCCTATTACAGTGCCAGCGGCACAGTCAGCCACCTTGGCCGGTCGGACCTCCCCCCTTCTCTCTCTCTCATCCTTTCTCTCTCCCGATCTGGCATGGCTAGGAGGTTTACCTAGAGAAGACGAACGCAGGGATGGAGGAAAGAGTCACCCTCCATCACCTTTTAAACTCCCACGTGACGCTTCGGGTCAGGTAAAAATCGGGAACCCAGACATCTTGCCAGTAGCGTAAGCGGCGACAGGACTCTCTAGATGCCAGGTGTCCGTAATTAAAGCTGGGGGTTACATTCTCCCCCCCTTATAAAAATTTCGTCCTCGAAATTGACATACTTTCAAATATACTATAGAATTCAAATATGATCTATCAACAATCTTGAATAGAGAATTTACCTGCAAATAATTGTGGATACTTCTTTTTCATTTCTTCCTCAAGTTCCCAAGTAGCCTCCCTCTCAGAATGATTACTCCACTGAACCTTGACATAGGGAATGGTGCGGTGCCCCAGGACCTGATCCTTGCGATCCATGACACGCACAAGATGCTCCTCATAAGATAAATGCTTCCTCAACTGAATAGGCTCATATTCTATTACATGGCTTGGATCGGAAACATACTTTCTCAACATAGAAACATGGAACACATTATGAACACCAGATAGAATCGGAGGCAATGCTAAGCTGTAAGCCACATCTCCAACTCTGCTCAAGATTTCAAAAGGTCCAATATATCGTGGACTAAGCTTTCCTCTAATCCCAAATCTCATCACATCCTTGGTTGGTGATACTCTTAAGAATACATGATCCCCAACCTGAAATTTCAATTCCCTTCTTCTAACATCAGCATAGCTCTTCTGTCTGCTCTGACCTGTACGAAGATGCTCCCTGATCAAATGCACCTTATACACTGTCTGTTGAATCAGCTCACGGCCTAACAATTTCCTTTCTCCCACATCATCCCAACATAAAGGAGATCTGCACCTCCTACCATACAAAGCCTCAAATGAAGCCATCTGGATACTGGCTTGGTAACTATTATTATATGCAAATTCCACCAAAGGTAATGATTATCCCAAGCACCGCCCAAGTCCATCACACAGGCTCGCAACATGTCCTCTAAAATATGTATGGTTCTTTTTGATTGTCCATCTGACTGGGGATGATAAGCAGTACTGAAGTTTAATTTGGTTCCCAAGGCCTTATGAAGACTCTTCCAGAATTGAGACACAAACCTGGTATCCCGATCCGATACAATAGATACAGGAACACCATGGAGTCTCACGATCTGCTCAATATACAAATTAGCCAATCTTTCACTAGAGACCCCAACTCTGAAAGGTAGGAAATGAGCTGACTTTGTTAGTCTATACACAATAACCCATACTGCATCATTATTCCTGAGAGTTTTGGGCAAACCAGTCACAAAATCCATAGTAATCTTCTCCCATTTCCATTGAGGAATCATCAAAGATTGAAGAGGTCCCGCAGGCCTTTGATGCTCGGCCTTCACTCGCTGACACACCAAGCACTTGGCTACATATTGAGCAATCTCCCTCTTCATGCCCTTCCACAAGAAATTTTCCTTTAAATCTCTGTACATCTTAGTGCCACCTGGATGCAAAATATATGGAGAGTAGTGAGCCTCTTTCAAGATTTCGGCCTTTAGCTCCCCAATGTTTGGCACACAAAGTCTACCTTCAAATCTCAGAGATCCATCATCCTTGATATAAAATCCCTTCTGAACTCCTGACTGCACAGCTTCCCTAAGTCTTTGCAGATCTGGATCTTCAATCTGGGAGGACTTGATTCTGTTAACTAAGGTCGGCTGAGGTACAAGTGCTGCAACAATCCCATCAGACTGCTGAACTCTCAATCCAACCTCCCACCTCTCAAGGTCTCTCAAAATGTGAGTCTGGGACATAATCACAGTAGCTAACTCTGAAGAGGACTTTCTGCTTAAGGCATCAGCCACAACATTGGCCTTCCCAGGATGATAATGCAGATTCAGATCATAATCCTTTAGTAGTTCCAACCACCTTCTCTGCCTTAAATTCAATTCCTTCTGTGTGAAGATGTATTTTAGACTTTTATGGTCTGTATACACATCACACGATACTCCATAAAGATAATGACGCCAAATCTTCAAAGCAAAAACTACAGCAGCTAACTCCAGATCATGAGTAGGGTAATTCTGCTCATAAGGCTTCAGCTGTTGAGAGGCATAGGCTATCACCTTTTCATTCTGCATCAGGACACATCCCAATCCTTTTCGAGAAGCATCCGTATATAGAGTAAATCCCTCAGATCCTGTCGGAAGAACAAGGATGGGAGCTGACACCAAGCGTTGCTTTAACTCCTGGAAACTTTTCTCACACTCCTCTGTCCAGTCAAACTTCACTCGCTTTTGGGTTAAGCGAGTTAGGGGTAGAGCAATGCGAGAGAAGTCCTCCATAAATTTACGATAATAACCAGCTAGCCCCAAGAAACTTCTGACTTCTACCACATTGGAAGGTTGGCTCCAGCTAATGATAGCTTCAATCTTTTTCGGGTCCACATATATGCCATCTTTAGAGATTATATGACCCAAGAAAAAGACTTGATCCAACCAAAACTCACACTTCTGCAGCTTGGCATAAAGCTTTTTCTCCCGAAGAATCTGTAGCACAATCCTCAAGTGATCTTCATGCTCCTTATGGCTCTTGGAGTAGATCAAAATATCATCAATGAAAACCACCACAAACTGATCCAAGAATGGCTTAAAAATTATGTTCATCAAGTCCATGAATGCTGTCGGGGCGTTAGTCAAACCAAACGGCATCACCAAGAACTCATAGTGGCCATATCTGGTTCTGAATGCGGTCTTAGGTACATCCCCCTTTTAACTTTGAGTTGATGGTAACTGACCTAAGATCAATCCTTGAGAATATCCGGGCTCCTTGGAGTTGATCAAACAAGTCATCAATCCTCGGCAGAGGGTACTTATTCCGCACTGTTACCTTATTGATTTCTCGGTAATCAATGCAGAGCCGAAGACTACCATCCTTCTTCTTAATAAATAGAACTGGAGCACCCCAAGGAGAAACACTGGGTCTGATAAATCCTTGATCAAGAAGCTCCTGCAATTGATCCTTCAATTCCTTTAACTCTGCCGGGGCCATGCGGTAAGGGGCCTTGGATATAGGTCCAGTTCCAGGAACTAAATCAATGGAGAATTCAACCTCCCGATCTGAGGGCAAATTAGTCAATTCTTTAGGAAAAACATCAAGGAATTCTCGAGCAACAGGAATATTCTCAAACTTGATCTCCTCCTTCTGAAGATCCTTGACTACAGCAATAATTCCTTGACCACCATTCATCAGATACTTTCCAGCCTACAGCGCTGATATGAACACTGAGGCTAGTTGTTTCTGACCACCAGTAAAACTGAACTCAGGCTGACTTGGAATTTTGAAGTTGACAGTCTTTCCGAAGCAGTCTACTAAAGCATGGTAAGAGGCCAACCAATCCATTCCAAGGATAACATCAAAGAATTTTAGTGGAAGGACAATTAGATCAGCATTTAACCTCCTATCCTCCATAACAATCGAACATGATTTGCAAACTGTCAACCCTCATAATGTCTCCATTTGGAAAAGCAATATGCAACTCTTGCTCTAGAGGAACGGGTGTCAATGATGCATTCTTGTCGAGATATGTGTCAGATATGAAAGAATGCGTGGCACCCGGGTCAATTAAAGTTTGAGCATAAGTAGTGCCTACTTTAATCATTCCTGAACATAAGTGAAATTTGTTTTAACATCAAATATTTAACCTAATGTTATAATTAACTATCAATGCATTGCAATAGATAAGAATGTAATACTAGATGTCAAATTAAATGGTTTACCTATTACCACAGATTAGAGGCAGCAGCATCCTGCTGAGTGAGAGTGAAGACCCTTCCCTGGGCCCTCGGTGGCTGCTGCTGATGCTGCTGACTCATCCCTTGACTGGAAGAGGGCTGCTGATTTTTTCGAAGGGGACAGGTGGCAATCTTATGGTCAGTCTTTCCACAAAGGAAGCAGGCACCCGGCCCACCGCGGCAAGGTCTTCCTGAGTGAAAATACCCACAGTGGTGGCAGCGAGTCTCCCTATTCCTTTGTCCGACTGGGGCCTGATGTGCACCTTTCTTCTTGGCTTGAGCTGGGGGTAGACCAGAAGTAGACCCTTTCCTCTTCCTCTGTTGCTCCCAATCCCTCTGAACTGTATTCATATCCCTCTCAATCACCAAGGCTTTATTCACCACAGCACTATAAGAATGTAGCTCGAATGCATTGACTGCCTGCATCAGTCTGGGTCGCAGTCCCTCAATGAATCTGGTGATATTGGCCATTTCATTTGTCACAATACTTGAAGCAAAACGGGCCAACCTGGTGAATTCAGCTTCATACTGGGCCACAGACAGATTCCTTTGCTCCAATTTAAGAAATTATGTTTCCATCCGCCTCTGCACACTCCTGGGAAAGTATTTGTCAAAAAATACCTCCTTAAACTCTCCCCAAGAAATAACCTGACCACCCCGACGTTGCTCCTCCACTAACCACCAATCATAAGCTTCTCCCTGAAGAAGATAGGTGGCAAATATGATCCGCTCCATCTCCTGACTACCATGGGCCGTAAAAGCCTTCTCCATGTCTCGCACCCACCGCTCAGTGTCAACAGGGTTGGTGGATCCAGAGAAAAGGGTAGGGGCAAACTTTTTAAAATTTGCAAAGCTGCCGCCAATCCCTACCCAGGGTTGAGGTGGAGTAAGCTAGGTCAATGGTATGGATAGAGTAGGTACGGATGACTGAATTTGTGGAGCAGAAGGGACAAGCTGAGTCTGTGGAATAGTAGGGGCAGGCTGTATCTGCGGAATAATAAGGGCAGGCTGAGTCTGCGGAACAGTGGGAGCAGGAGTGGTAGACTGAGTGGATAAAGCTTGCAGGATCTGATGCTGCATGTCTCGCATCGACTGAGCCATACCCGAAAGAACCTGAAGCATCTCGGTCTGGAGTCGCTGATGCTTAGCCCCGACTGGATTGACAGGGGCAGCATCTCCAGTAGCTTCCTGACTTCCTGGTTGACCGACATTTCCAACCTGGGAACCTTCATCATTTTGTTGGCTTCCAGTGTGACGAGTCATTCCTATCTCCTGATAAATTATGGTAAACTTTATCATATCAGGCTTTCAAAACATAAGGTCTGAAGTCATATAACGTGATAATTGTCTCAATGTCATCCTATTAATTTGCCTAAAGTGTCATCATGTATGTGTCCCTAAGATCAAAACCTAGGCTCTGATACCACAAAAGCTATCACGCCCCAGACCCAAAATTTTGAGCTAGGGTGACAACCCGCCGCATGCCGGGCATGCAAGGCGTCCCGAAATTTACACATCGATCAATATAAGGCAATAATTATATTTAGCAATCCAAATCCATAACTTAAAACAAAACATAAATATAAGTTTGGGCTACAAGCCCTACACACAAGTAATACTGGGGTTACAATGATATCAAGAAACTGATTTATATAGAAGCTCCATCTACCCCATAAATCCATCTTCAATCATGAGGCTCTGAAAAACATTGTGAGATTTACATGAGCTCACACTCAATAAGTAAGCCTATAATAATAATATAAAATAGTCATAATTTCATAAACTTCCAATTTTAAATGTATTTATCATGCTATCAGAACATGCATATCACTACTCAATTAATTTGGGAGCTTATACAATAAATACCAGAAAATGCATAGTAAACAACCCACTGTTTATATGATTATTTTTATATTATATTTTATGTGTCCCACGGCCCTGCTATACCTCAATCAGCGCACATCCTCTAGATGTGTGTGGCCTCCACATGCCACCTCATCGTCAATCATAGCACATCCTCTAGATGTGTGGCCTCCACATGCTATATCATCATCAGTCAGAGCACATCCTCTAGATGCGTGGCCTCCACATGCCATATCATCATCGGTCATAGCGCATCCTCTAGATGCGTGTGGCCTCCACATGCAACCTCATCATCAGTCATAGCGCATCCTCCAGATACGTGTGGCCTCCACATGCCACCTCATAATCAATCATAGCGCATCCCCTAGATGCGTGTGGCCTTCACATGCCACCTCATAATCAATCAACACACATCCTCTAGATGTGTGTGGCCTCCACATGCCATATCATCATCAAACAGAGCACATCCTCTAGATGTGTGTGGCCTCCACATGCCACATCATAGGAGAACCGCGGCGACACATATAAATAAAATTCAGGGTCATCATTATATATGCATATCACACATCATGCATCATCATAAGCATAATCTTTTCATATCACATAAATAGTGGTTTGTACATTCTTAATCATTGCATGTAACCAATTTACTTTGCAAAGTAAAAATAAACATGTATATCATTTTTGGCATAAGCATAATAAACCATTACTTTGCAAATTAATACCAGCTATTGTAGCAAATATTCAATTAAATACTCATAGTACAGTTTACCAATTTCCAAAATAATTAATAAAACTTCATTTCATAAGCATGCATAAAACTATAAATACAATGATTTATAATTTATAAAATTATTATATTTGGCTTACTTACCCCAATACGAAACTCCAAAATGATAAACCAGCTACTTGGACAACTGGGCACCTACAGAATTATTTTTCATAATTAGATCTCTAAAATCAGAATAATAAAAAGACTCCTACAACTCTACCCAAACTAATCCACAGGCCCAACTTTGGGCTTGAATATCTCCCAATAAAAGCGTCCAAATGTGGAAATAAAATTACTCCAAGAAACTAGAATTCATCCTGAATATGGCCATAATTTTATTTTTCATTTCCCGGCCCATTATAGGGTCCAAAAACCCTGCCCAAAAAGGCTCTAGGAACGGCCCAACAGGCCCATAGAACAGCAGCCCAGCCGGCTTGATTCGTCGCCTTCCTCCCAGCTCCCCTGTTTCAACCGAAACAGGGGCTAAGATGAGCCAGCTGCCAGGGCCACCGCCTGCCAAATCGGAGGCGGCCCGCCCGTCGTTGGTCGGACCGAAGCCGGCTGCCGCCGCGGCCGGCCACCCCCTCTTCTCTCTCTCTCAATTTCTCTCCCTCTCTCTTTTTCTCTTTTGTCTCCCGCATGATGTAGTCTGTGCCGGCATCGACTCCGCCAAATTGGAGTCGGTCCAGCCACTGTTGGCCAGACCAGAGCCGGCCGCCGCCGCGGCCGACCTCCCTTCCTTCTCTCTTTCTCCAATTTCTCTCCCTCTCCCTCTTTCTCTATTTCGTTTCTCGGGTGGAAATTACCGTGCCGGCAGCACGGCCGACTAATTGGAGGCGGCCCGGCCACCGTTGGCCGGACCGGAGCCGGCTGCCACCGGCCAGTCCCTCTCTCTCCCTCTCTTCCTCCAATTTCACTCTTAACTCCCCTTTTCTCTCTCTATCAGCCGCGGCCTGTTACAGCGCCAGCGGCACGGTCGGCCACCTTGGCCGGCGGGACCTCCCCACTTCTCTCTCTCTCATCCTTTCTCTCTCCCGATCTGGCATGGCCAGGAGGTTTACCTGGAGAAGACGCACGCAGGGATGGAGGAAAGAGTCACCCTCCATCACCTTTTAAACTCACACGTGACGCTTCGGGTCAGGTAAAAATCAGGAACCCAGACGTCTTGCCAGTAGCGTAAGCGACGACAGGACTCTCTAGATGCCAGGTGTCCGTAATTAAAGCTGGGGGTTACATTCTCCCCCCCTTATAAAAATTTCGTCCTCGAAATTGACATACTTTCAAATATACTATAGAATTCAAATATGATCTATCAACAATCTTGAATAGAGAATTTACCTGCAAATAATTGTGGATACTTCTTTTTCATTTCTTCCTCAAGTTCCCAAGTAGCCTCCCTCTCAGAATGATTACTCCACTGAACCTTGACATAGGGAATGGTGCGGTGCCCCAGGACCTGATCCTTGCGATCCATGACACGCACAAGATGCTCCTCATAAGATAAATGCTTCCTCAACTGAATAGGCTCATATTCTATTACATGGCTTGGATCGGAAACATACTTTCTCAACATAGAAACATGGAACACATTATGAACACCAGATAGAATCGGAGGCAATGCTAAGCTGTAAGCCACATCTCCAACTCTGCTCAAGATTTCAAAAGGTCCAATATATCGTGGACTAAGCTTTCCTCTAATCCCAAATCTCATCACATCCTTGGTTGGTGATACTCTTAAGAATACATGATCCCCAACCTGAAATTCCAATTCCCTTCTTCTAACATCAGCATAGCTCTTCTGTCTGCTCTGACCTGTACGAAGACGCTCCCTGATCAAATGCACCTTATACACTGTCTGTTGAATCAGCTCACGGCCTAACAATTTCCTTTCTCCCACATCATCCCAACATAAAGGAGATCTGCACCTCCTACCATACAAAGCCTCAAATGAAGCATCTGGATACTGGCTTGGTAACTATTATTATATGCAAATTCCACCAAAGGTAAATGATTATCCCAAGCACCGCCCAAGTCCATCACACAGGCTCGCAACATGTCCTCTAAAATCTGTATGGTTCTTTCTGATTGTCCATCTGATTGGGGATGATAAGCAGTACTAAAGTTTAATTTGGTTCCCAAGGCCTTATGAAGACTCTTCCAGAATTGAGACACAAACCTGGTATCCCGATCTGATACAATAGATACAGGAACACCATGGAGTCTCACGATTTGCTCAATATACAAATTAGCCAATCTTTCACTAGAGACCCCAACTCTGAAAGGTAGGAAATGAGCTGACTTTGTTAGTCTATCCACAATAACCCATACTGCATCATTATTCCTGAGAGTTTTGGGCAAACCATTCACAAAATCCATAGTAATCTTCTCCCATTTCCATTGAGGAATCATCAAAGATTGAAGAGGTCCCACAGGCCTTTGATGCTCGGCCTTCACTCGCTGACACACCAAGCACTTGGCTACATATTGAGCAATCTCCCTCTTCATGCCCTTCCATCAGAAATTTTCCTTTAAATCTCTGTACATCTTAGTGCCACCTGAATGCACAATATATGGAGAGTAGTGAGCCTCTTTCAAGATTTCGGCCTTTAGCTCCCCAATGTTTGGCACACAAAGTCTACCTTCAAATCTCAGAGATCCATCATCCTTGATATAAAATCCCTTCTAAACTCCTAACTGCACAGCTTCCCTTAGTCTTTGCAGATCTGGATCTTCAATCTGGGAGGACTTGATTCTGTCAACTAAGGTCGGCTGAAGGTACAAGTGCTGCAACAATCCCATCAGACTGCTGAACTCTCAATCCAACCTCCCACCTCTCAAGGTCTCTCAAAATGTGAGGCTGGGACGTAATCATAGCAGCTAACTCTGAAGAGGACTTTCTGCTCAAGGCATCAGCCATAACATTGGGCTTCCCAGGATGATAATGCAGATTCAGATCATAATCCTTTAGTAGTTCCAACCACCTTCTCTGCCTTAAATTCAATTCCTTCTGTGTGAAGATGTATTTTAGACTTTATGGTCTGTATACACATCACACGACACTCCATAAAGATAATGACGCCAAATCTTCAAAGAAAAAACCACAGCAGCTAACTCCAGATCATGAGTAGGGTAATTCTGCTCATAAGGCTTCAGCTGTCGGGAGGCATAGGCTATCACCTTTCCATTCTGCATCAGGACACATCCCAATCCTTTCGAGAAGCATCCGTATATAGAGTAAATCCCTCAGATCCTATCGGAAGAACAAGGATGGGAGCTGACACCAAGCGTTGCTTTAACTCCTGGAAACTTTTCTCACACTCCTCTGTCCAGTCAAACTTCACTCGCTTTTGGGTTAAGCGAGTTAGGGGTAGAGCAATGCGAGAGAAGTCCTTCACAAATTTACGATAATAACCAGCTAGCCCCAAGAAACTTCTGACTTCTGCCATTGGAAGGTCGGCTCCAGCTAATGATAGCTTCAATCTTTTTGGGTCCACAGATATGCCATCTTTAGAGATTATATGACCCAAGAAAGAGACTTGATCTAACCAAAACTCACACTTCTGCAGCTTGGCATAAAGCTTCTTCTCCCGAAGAATCTGTAGCACAATCCTCAAGTGATCTTCATGCTCCTTATGGCTCTTGGAGTAGATCAAAATATCATCAATGAAAACCACCATAAACTGATCCAAGAATGGCTTAAAAATTCTGTTCATCAAGTCCATGAATGCTGCCGGGGCGTTAGTCAAACCAAATGGCATCACCAAGAACTCATAGCGGCCATATCTGGTTCTGAATGCAGTCTTAGGCACATCCCCCTCTTTAACTTTGAGTTGATGGTAACCTGACCTAAGATCAATCCTTGAGAATATCCGAGCTCCTTGGAGTTGATTAAACAAGTCATCAATCCTCGGCAGAGGGTACTTATTCCGCACTGTTACCTTATTGATTTCTCGGTAATCAATGCAGAGCCGAAGACTGCCATCCTTCTTCTTAATAAATAGAACTGGAGCACCCCAAGGAGAAACACTGGGTCTGATAAATCCTTGATCAAGAAGCTCTTGCAATTGATCCTTCAATTCCTTTAACTCTGCCGGGGCCATGCGGTAAGGGACCTTGATATAGGTCCAGTTCCAGGAACTAAATCAATGGAGAATTCAACCTCCCGATCTGTGGGCAAATCAGTCCATTCTTTAGGGAAAACATCAAGGAATTCTCGAGCAATAGGAATATTCTCCAACTTGATCTCCTCCTTCTGAAGATCCTTGACTACAGTAATAATTCCTTGACCACCATTCATCAGATACTTTCCAGCCTACAGCGCTGATATGAACACTAAGGCTAGTTGTTTTGACCACAGTAAAACTGAACTCAGGCTGACTTGGAATTTTGAAGTTGACAGTCTTCCCGAAGCAGTCTACTAAAGCATGGTAAGAGGCCAACCAATCCATTCCAAGGATAACATCAAAGAATTTTAGTGGAAGGACAATTAGATCAGCATTTAACCTCCTATCCTCCATAACAATCGAACATGATTTGCAAACTGCGTCAACCCTCATAATGTCTCCATTTGGAAAAGCAATATGCAACTCTTGCTCTAGAGGAACGGGTGTCAATGATGCATTCTTGTCGAGATATGTGTCAGATATGAAAGAATGCGTGGCACCCGGGTCAATTAAAGTTTGAGCATAAGTAGTGCCTACTTTAATCATTCCTGAACATAAGTGAAATTTGTTTTAACATCAAATATTTAACCTAATGTTATAATTAACTATCAATGCATTGCAATAGATAAGAATGTAATACTAGATGTCAAATTAAATGGTTTACCTATCACCACAGATTAGAGGCGGCAGCATCCTGCTGAGTGAGAGTGAAGACCCTTCCCTGGGCCCTCGGTGGCTGCTGCTGATGCTGCTGACTCATCCCTTGACTGGAAGAGGGCTGCTGATTTTTTTGAAGGGGACAGGTGGCAATCTTATGGTCAGTCTTTCCACAAAGGAAGCAGGCACCCGGCCCACCGCGGCAAGGTCTTCCTGAGTGAAAATACCCACAGTGGTGGCAGCGAGTCTCCCTATTCCTTTGTCCTACTGGGCCTGATGTGCACCTTTCTTCTTGGCTTGAGCTGGGGGTAGACCAAAAGTAGACCCTTTCCTCTTCCTCTATTGCTCCCAATCCCTCTGAACTGTATTCATATCCCTCTCAATCACCAAGGCTTATTCACCACAGCACTATAAGAATGTAGCTCGAATGCATTGACTGCCTGCATCAGTCTGGGTCGTAGTCCCTCAATGAATCTGGTGGTCTTGGCCATTTCATTTGTCACAATACTTGGAGCAAAACGGGCCAACCTGGTGAATTCAACTTCATACTGGGCCACAGATAGATTCCTTTGCTCCAATTTAAGAAATTCTGTTTTCATCCGCCTCTGCACACTCCTGGGAAAGTATTTGTCAAAAAATACCTCCTTAAACTCTCCCCAAGAAATAACCTGACCACCCCGACGTTGCTCCTCCACTAACCACCAATCATAAGCTTCTCCCTGAAGAAGATAGGTGGCAAATATGATCCGCTCCATCTCCTGACTACCATGGGCCGTAAAAGCCTTCTCCATGTCTCGCACCCACCGCTCAGTGTCAACAGGGTTGGTGGATCCAGAGAAAGGGGCAGGGGCAAACTTTTTAAAATTTGCAAAGCTGCGGCCAATCCCTACCCAGGGTTGAGGTGGAGTAGGCTGGGTCAATGGTATGGATAGAGTAGGTATGGATGACTGAATTTGTGGAGCAGGAGGGACAAGCTGAGTCTCTGGAACAGTAGGGGCAGGCTGTATCTGCGGAATAATAAGGGCAGGCTGAGTCTGCGGAACAGTGGGAGCAGGAGTGGTAGACTGAGTGGATAAAGCTTGCAGGATCTGATGCTGCATGTCTCGCATCGACTGAGCCATGCCCGAAAGAACCTGAAGCATCTCGGTCTGGAGTCGTTGATGCTTAGCCCCGACTAGATTGACAGGGGCAGCACCTCCAGTAGCTTCCTGACCTCCTGGTTGACCGACATTTCCAACCTGGGAACCTTCATCATTTTGTTGGCTTCCAGTGTGACGAGTCATTCCTATCTCCTGATAAATTATGGTAAACTTTATCATATAGGCTTTCAAAACATAAGGTCTAAAGTCATATAACGTGATAATTGTCTCAATGTCATCCTATTAATTTGCCTAAAGTGTCATCATGTATGTGTCCCTAAGATCAAAACCTAGGCTCTAATACCACAAAAGCTATCACGCCCCAGACCCAAAATTTTGAGCTAGGGTGACAACCCGCCGCATGCCGGGCATGCAAGGCATCCCGAAATTTACACATCGATCAATATAAGGCAATAATTATATTTAGGTAATCCAAATCCATAACTTAAACAAACCATAAATATAAGTTTGGGCTACAAGCCCTACACACAAGTAATACTGGGGTTACAATGATATCAAGAAACTGATTTATATAGAAGCTCCATCTACCCCATAAATCCATCTTCAATCATGAGGCTCTGAAAAACATTGTGAGATTTACATGAGCTCACACTCAATAAGTAAGCCTATAATAATAATATAAAATAGTCATAATTTCATAAACTTCCAATTTTAAATGCATTTATCATGCTATCAGAACATGCATATCACTACTCAATTAATTTGGGAGCTTATACAATAAATACAAGAAAATGCATAGTAAACAACCCACTGTTTATATGATTATTTTATATTATATTTTATATGTCCCACGACCCTGCTACCTCAATCAGCGCACATCCTCTAGATGTGTGTGGCCTCCACATGCCACCTCATCGTCAATCATAGCACATCCTCTAGATGTGTGGCCTCCACATGCCATATCATCATCAGTCAGAGCACATCCTCTAGATGCGTGGCCTCCACATGCCATGCCATCATCAGTCATAGCGCATCCTCTAGATGCGTGTGGCCTCCACATGCCACCTCATCATCAGTCATAGCGCATCCCGCAGATGCGTGTGGCCTCCACATGCCACCTCATAATCAATCATAGCGCATCCCCTAGATGCGTGTGGCCTCCACATGCCACCTCATAATCAATCAGCACACATCCTCTAGATGTGTGGCCTCCACATGCCATATCATCATCAAACAGAGCACATCCTTTAGATGTGTGTGGCCTCCACATGCCACATCATAGGAGAACCGCGGCGACACATATAAATAAAATTCAGGGTCATCATATATGCATATCACACATCATGCATCATCATAAGCATAATCTTTTCATATCACATAAACAGTGGTTTGTACATTCTTAATCATTGCATGTAACCAATTTACTTTGCAAAGTAAAAATAAATGTATATCATTTTTGGCATAAGCATAATAAACCATTACTTTGCAAATTAATACCAGCTATTATAGCAAATATTCAATTAAATACTCATGGTACAGTTTACCAATTTCTAAATAATTAATAAAACTTCATTTCATAAGCATGCATAAAACTATAAATACAACGATATATAATTTATAAAATTATTATATTTGACTTACTTACCTCAATACGCAACTCCAAAATGATAAACCAGCTACTTGGACAACTGGGCACCTACAACTCTACCCAAACTAATCCACGGCCCGACTTTGGGCTTGAATATCTCCCAATAAAAGCGTCCAAATGTGGAAATAAAATTACTCCAAGAAACTAGAATTCATCCTAAATTTGGTCATAATTTTATTTTTCATTTCCCAGCCCATTATAGGGTCCAAAAACCCTGCCCAAAAAGGCTCCAAGAACGGCCCAACATGCCCATAGAACAGCAGCCCAGCCGGCCGATTCGTCGCCTTCCTCCCAGCTCCCCTGTTTCAACCGAAACAGGGGCTGAGATGAACCGGCGGCCAGGGCCGCCACCGGCCAAATCAGAGGCGGCCCGACCGTCGTTAGTCGGACTGAAGCCGGCCGCCGCTGCGGTCGGCCACCCCCTCTTTCTCTCTCTCTCAATTTCTCTCCCTCTCTCTCTTTTTCTCTTTTGTCTCCCGCACGATGCAGTCTGTGCCGGCATCGACTCCGGTCAAATTGGAATCGGTCCGGCCGCCGTTGGCCAGACCAGAGCCAGCCGCCGCCGCGGCCGGCCTCCCTTCCTTCTCTCTTTCTCCAATTTCTCTCCCACTCACTCTTTCTTTGTTTCATTTCCCGGGTGGAAATTACCGTGCCGGCAGCACGGCCGACTAATTGGAGGCGGCCTGGCCACCATTGGCCGGACCGAAGCCGGCTGTCGCCGCGGCCAGTCCCTCTCTCTCCCTCTCTTCCTTCAATTTCACTCTTAACCCCCCTTTTCTCTCTCTATCAGCCGGCCTGTTACAGCGCCAGCGGCATGGTCGGCCACCTTGGCCGGCCAGACCTCCCCCCTTCTCTCTCTCTCATCCTTTCTCTCTCCCGATCTGGCATGGCCAGGAGGTTTACCTGGAGAAGACGCACGCAGGGATGGAGGAAAGAGTCACCCTCCATCACCTTTTAAACTCCCACGTGACGCTTCGGATCAGGTAAAAATTGGGAACCCAGACGTCTTTCCAGTAGCGTAAGCAGGACTCTCTAGATGCCAGGTGTCCGTAATTAAAGCTGGGGGTTACATTCTCCCCCCCTTATAAAAATTTTGTCCTCGAAATTGACATACTTTCAAATATACTATAGAATTCAAATATGATCTATCAACAATCTTGAATAGAGAATTTACCTACAAATAATTGTGGATACTTCTTTTTCATTTCTTCCTCAAGTTCCCAAGTAGCCTCCCTCTCAGAATGATTACTCCACTGAACCTTGACATAGGGAATGGTGCGGCGCCTTAGGACCTGATCCTTGCGATCCACGACACGCACAAGATGCTCCTCATAAGATAAATCCTTCCTCAACTGAATAGGCTTATATTCTATTACATGGCTTGGATCGGAAACATACTTTCTCAACATAGAAACATGGAACACATTATGAACACCAGATAGAATCGAGGCAATGCTAAGCTGTAAGCCACCTCTCCAACTCTGCTCAAGATTTCAAAAGGTCCAATATACCATGGACTAAGCTTTCCTCTAATCCCAAATCTCATCACATCCTTGGTTGGTGATACTCTTAAGAATACATGATCCCCAACCTGAAATTCCAATTCCTTCTTCTAACATCAGCATAGCTCTTCTGTCTGCTCTGAGCTGTACAAAACGCTCCCTGATCAAATGCACCTTATCCACTGTCTGTTGAGTCAGCTCAGGGCCTAACAATTTTCTTTCTCACATCATCCCAACATAAAGGAGATCTGCACCTCATACCATACAAAGCCTCAAATGAAGCCATCTGGATACTGGCTTGGTAACTATTATTATATGCAAATTCCACCAAAGGTAAATGATTATCCCAAGCACCGTCAAGTCCATCACACAGGCTCGCAACATGTCCCCTAAAATATGTATGGTTCTTTTTGATTGTCCATCTGACTGGGGATGATAAGCAGTACTGAAGTTTAATTTGGTTCCCAAGGCCTTATGAAGACTCTTCCAGAATTGAGACACAAACTTGGTATCCGATCCGATACAATAGATACAGGAACACCATAGAGTCTCATGATCTGCTCAATATACAAATTAGCCAATCTTTCACTAGAGACCCCAACTCTGAAAGGTAGGAAATGAGCTGACTTTGTTAGTCTGTCCATAATAACCCATACTGCATCATTATTCCTGAGAGTTTTGGGCAAACCAGTCACAAAATCCATAGTAATCTTCTCCCATTTCCATTGAGGAATCATCAAAGATTGAAGAGGTCCCGCAGGCCTTTGATGCTCGGCCTTCACTCGCTGACACATCAAGCACTTGGCTACATATTGAGCAATCTTCCTCTTCATGTCCTTCCATCAGAAATTTTCCTTTAAATCTCTGTACATCTTAGTGCCACCTGGATGCACAGTATATGGAGAGTAGTGAGCCTCTTTCAAGATTTCGGCCTTTAGCTCCCCAATGTTTGGCACACAAAGTCTACCTTCAAATCTCAGAGATCCATCATCCTTGATATAAAATCCCTTCTGAACTCCTGACTGCACAGCTTCCCTAAGTCTTTGCAGATCTGGATCAAGCTAAAACCATAAGGGCATGTTGAAATCATGTGATCCTAAAATCTTAAGTAAAAGCTAATTAATAATAGGTGAACTTGAGTTATAAACACTTCTATTTTTTTCATCCAATATAAAATTATTTTTTAGTATTATAATCTCTCTTTTTTTAATGTAAGATTCTCATTGCATGCCATAAACTATACCCACATGCTATAAGTTAGTTAGAATCTACATCTTTAACAGAATTATTGGTGCTGCAAGAATGGCTTGACCCTAATGCGACCCAAGTTCACTCATTGGTGCTGTAAGAGTGACTCCACGTTAATATGACATCCCCGTCATACTCTGTATGCCACAAGTTGCTAGCCGAATCATTAGTTCTATAAGAGTAGCTTTATGCCTATGTCATAGCTCTTTTCTCATGCCCATCAACCTCATGCCTGCCAATCGCACACTCATGTCAGATCGGATCTTCTCTCAGGTCAAATCTAATACTATTTGTAACAAAACCACATAGCCCTAGAAACTTTAGTGGAAGCTAATTGGTAGCAGGTGCATTTGAGTTATAAGTACTTAAACCTTTTCTTTTCATCGAATGTGGAACTAACTATTTCTTTCTATCGGATATGGGTATATTTTTGAATATCATAATTAGTCAATGTCCCATACCAAATTGTTGGTGCTACAAAGATGGCTCCACTACATGGCAAGACTCAACCACCTTTGCAAGGGTAGTTCCATGCCATGGCGAAACTCTACTACTATTACAAGGATAGCTCTTTCTTCTTACCCATCAACTTTCACATACTTTGATTGATTCTAATATTATTTGTAACGCTATAAACCCACTTGCTGGCCCAATTAACTTGTTAGGGCTGAAACCATATTGTCTAAAAATTTGAATGAAAGTTAATTAGTAACAAATAAATTTTAATTATAAATATGCTTTTTTTATCTATATGGAATTATTTTTGGATACTACATTTAGCTTTTGGCATTTTAGAGAGAGAAAGAGAGATAAAGAGGGATGAAGAGAGAAGAAACAAGAGATAAAGAGGCACGAGAAGAGAAGAAAGAAGGGAGAGGTCGGGTGTATAAAGGTGGATAGGAGAGGGGAGCAAGCTCTATCCAAATGGGGGAGGATATGCTTCTTTTTCTTTTCCATGCAAATAAGACAAATAATTACCATAACATTCAATTATTTCTCAAATATCATAAATAACCTACTTGAATAAGTATGATGATTTTAAAAACAATAATAAATACTATAATAAATCTTTTTTTAAAAATTATGCTTTTATTTATTAAACGAATGATAATTCTAATACTTATATTTATATTTTTGGATTACCACATGCATATTGTCCAAGATTTTGAATTTAAAATTTAACAAACTTATTCTAACTTAACATCCCTGTAGGGGTGTGTAAAAAAATCGAATAAACCATAAAACTATATGTTGCTGCCAAATCACTTGCGACGGATGTCGGATGAGCTGAGATCTTCGTAGGCCTTTGAGAATACAGAGGGGTCATCGTCTTCCTTCGAGAGCCTGCAAAAAGTCCTGGACCGATGGTTTCGACAGGGACCCTCCGACGCCCAAGTCAGTGGGTTGTCGAACAGGAATGTATATGAGTAAAGCTTGAAAAAAGAAGAGAGAGTCCCCTCTGTTGAGCTCGGGTCCTCTTCTTGTACCTGTCTGGGGGGTCCCGTTTACCTCGCTTCGTTAGAACCGTCGAATCCGCTTTGTTAGGATGAGCTCCGTCGAACGGCAAGTGGGTGAGCCGTTGCTGAATGGGCACCGTGTATGCCGGTAACTGCAGGGCGCGCTAGTACCTGCCCATAATTTCAGCGAGCAAGATATACGGTAACGAATGTCTCGAATCTCGGGGTTCATTATCTGAAGTGGTTTTAGTGTACTTTGGAAAATAAGGCACCAAGTTAGAGTCAGAGCCGACGCTGGAGACCGTAGCCAAAGGTCGGAGCCTAAGGCTGAAGCCGACGCTGGAAGCCGGAGCCAAAGGCCAAAGCCAAAGGCCAGAGCCGATGCTGGAGACCGGAGCCAAAGGTCGGAGCTGGAGGCTGTAGCCGGAGGCTAGAGCCGACGCTGGAGACCGTAGCCAAAGGCCGGAGCCAGAGGTTAGAGCCGAAGGCTAGAGCCGACGTTGGAGACTATAGCCAAAGGCCAGAGCCGACGCTGGAGGCCGGAGCCGGAGGCCGGAGCCAAGGCCGAAGCCTAAGGCCGGAGCCGACGCTGGAGACCATAGCCAAAGGCCGGAGCCAAGGCCAAAGCCTAAGGCCGTAGCCGATGCTGGAGGCCGGAGCCAAAGGCTGGAGCTGGAGGCCGGAGCCAAGGCCGAAGCCTAAGGCCGGAGCCGACGCTGAAGACCGTAGCCAAAGGCCGGAGCCGGAGGCCGGAGCCTAAGGCCATAGCCGACGTTGGAGGCTGGAGCCAGAAGCTGGAGCCAAGGCCGGAGCCGACGCTGGAGACCATAGCCAAAGGCCGGAGCCGACGCTGGGGGCCAGAGCCAAGGCCGGAATCGGAGGCCGGAGCCAAGGGTGGGGACAAGAATTCCAACATCCCGAAAATGAGTTATCACATCATTGATTCTGGAAATTACACAGGGTGTTATGATGCCGCCCAGAGGAGATGGTCAGCCGTATCAGATGCCCCCCCGCCCCTGAGATGGGTGGGTGCACAGTCACCAGCGAAAGGGGTATTAATATCCTCCAGGTGGCTGATCTTCGTGCCATTATTTCATCCGTTCAGGTTGTTGGGATTGAGAAATATTTTTCTCGGATGAGGAGTTGTAAAAAGGTGAGCGTCATCATTGCGGTAAGGTCACCACCACCTTTTTATTGGTGGTGTTTTTTGCGTTTCTCGCGCCAATGGGCTGCCGAGACGGCTTCCAGTGGAAAGCAGGCACATGGCCCGATCTGACAACCGCGGGATGATTTGAAATGGGGTTATAAAAGGGAAAGATCATCCTTATTCTTCAGTCCCCATCTTCTCTTATGTTACAACCGCCTACCTTGAATCCGCAAGCGTCCGTCTACCTCCTGTTTCTGTTCCCCTCCTCGTGCTCCTTCAGTCTCGGTTCGAGCTTTCCAGGTTAGTTCCCATGGCTTCTTTGCCTTCCTATTCTATTTCCGATTCCGGGGGTCGTTCTCCCATTCCTTCTCAACCTTCTGCTTTCTTACCGAGTCATTGGACCACCCCATCTTCTGACCACACTTCGTCAGAATGGCGGCGGTCGGCCGAACACCCCATAACCGGGGGTCGACCGGCCGTCGGACGAACCTCCCCCCAACGCCGTTCGGTAGCTGCTGGTCCCTCCAGCATTGTCAAGGAGTCCCCCGAGTGGACTGCCTCCACTATGTTCGCTCAAGACATAGTGAACCTAGGAGCCAGATATAATTTCCCACCAAACCTACGTCTATCCTACCCTGCTCCTAATGACAGGGTAACCTCTTCCCGTCCGGAAGGGTTGCCTTGTACGGAGCCTTCTTTAAGGCAGGACTTTGATTACCCATTTACCCTTTCATCCTCAACCTTCTAGATAGATATTCTTTAACACCCTCCCAGTTAGTCCCTAATTCCATCCGAACCATCGTTGGCTTTCTGATTCTCTGTCATCTGCAAGGTATAGAGGCTAGCATCTCCTTATTTCGTAGTTTCTATACCCTCCGCAAGCAAGCGGGTTGATGGTCCTTCACCCCTAGACCCACTAGGATCCTCAAGTTGTATCTTCCCACCTCTATCAAAGGGTGGAAAGATAAGTTCTTCTTTGCTAATGTCGAGGGGGTGAGCGAAAGCCGGGGAACACCAAATACTGATGCCAATAGGGATTCTTCCATCCTCCCGAGGGACCGAATGGCAATTGGGCAGCTTCTAACTGCTGATATCCCTCGGTGCAATCAGCTTTTGATCGACGAAAACCTCTGCCTCGCCGGCCTTATTCCATCTAGTGGTGAGCACTTGATTACTCACCTCTTTCCCCTCTTCTTTGTTCCTTGCATTTTTTTTAACTCCTTTCCTATTCTTTGATATAGGGATGATGCCATCACTTCGTGAGATCAGGCAAGCTGCTTCCAGAAAGAGGAAGGCAAAGGGAATGGGGCCCCCGCCGAGAGGAGGGCCATCGCCAAGATTCCCAGGAGGGCCGATGCCGGAGGGGCTGAGACTATGGAGCCCTTGCGCAAGCACGAGGCGGTGGGAGCCCAAGCCGATGAGCCCGTAAGGAACGACGCGATAAGGGCCGAGGCTAGTAAGGAAGTTGGGCAGAGCAAGGTGGGGGGGAATGATTTGCCTTCACCAGTACTAGCTCCCCCTTTGGTTATTCTACTCAATCCCTCTCCGGAGCGAGTTGCGAAAGCACCATCGCCCCCACCCGAAGCCGTCGAAATGGAGCCGGCCCACTCATCTACAAGACCGACTCCAGCAACTGTCATACCTCCCAAAGGGGCAACAGCTGAGGCGCCTCCCCCAGCAAAGGTGCCAGAGGTGGCAGAGTCGGAGGCGGAGTCCTCCCACATGGCCCCCATGTCAGCGGAAGGGAAGGGCATTGATCCTTCCTTCTAATCGATTTTGGTGAACTACAGTCGCTGGGCCAAGCGAGCACTGAACGAGGCATCCGTGTCTGAGGTGCAAGAGTTTCTTCGACACCAGGGGAGGGCTACCTTCTTCCGAGAGGCGTTTGTGGTGCATCTTTGGGTAAGCTTTGCTCTATTATCAACCTGTTTCATCATCATTTTTTTAAAGACTATTTTCTTTGTCTAATCTAGACACTCTATCCATGCGTTGAATTCAATGATTTCTATGAGGGACATTTGGGCCCTGGGTGATGCTGCTCTCGATCAATCGCTGGAGGAGATGCGAGCACTCAGGGCTAGGGCAGAGAGGGCAGAAATGGCTTTGAAGGACACCAGAGCAGAGACTGCTCGGGCACTTAAGGGCGAAGCCGAAGCCCTCCGGCTAAGAGCCGAGAAAGCAGAAGAGGCATTGGAAATCGCCCAACACCAGGTGGCCAATGAGCTAGATAATGCTCAGGTGGTCGAAGAAAAATAAAGGATAGTGGAGGAGAAATTGGAGGTGGCAGAGTCGGAAGTGTATATGTTGAAGAACAGATTACACTCCGCCACCATTGAAATAGGGGTGGAGAGGGCCGAGAACGCAGAGGGTATCGCCCGTCAGTCCAATGCCAAGATCACCGATTTGAAGGTGGCGGTGATCGAAGCTAAGAAGAAGGCCGCTGAGGCCGAGAGAAAGGCTATGGAGGCCGATGAGAAGGTTGCGGAAGCTGAGCAGAGAGCTCCGAGGCGGAGAAGAGAGCCACAGAGGCCGTAGAGAACTTCAGGAAGTCTAGCACCTTTAGTAGAGAATTGGTCGAATCGACAGCATTTGCATACGAGGGCGGCTTCCAAGACTGCAAGGAAAAGATCCAAAAACTCTACGGCCTTGAGGGGATCAAGGGGTTGGAGCCAGATGAAGTCCCGAAGATGACAACTTAGCTCCAAGTGATCCTTAGTCTCTCTTACTTTGATTGTAATACTTCAAGTCTGATTTAAATCGGCGATTTTGTAAACTTTAGCTATTAATGAATCTTTTGATCCATAACACTGGTATCTTGTATCATAATTGGGTCTACTAGTGTGTGAATTGACACGAACCAAAAACCTATGGCCGAAAAATTATAACATGATTTCTTTTTGAGGGACATTAGAAAATCAATTAGAGAACTGATGCAGGATCAGTCTCAGTTGCAGACACGAAGGTCAGAACCATAAGTAGTGTAGGACTACGTTTGCGCTGACACAAAGTCGTTAAAAGCCAACATGAGGTTGAATAGGATGCCGACGTAGAGCCGAGCATAAGCGCCGATGCGGAGCCGGGCTTAAGTGCCAACACGGAGTCAATCTTAAGTGCCGACGCGGAGCTGGGCTTTGAGTGCCGACGCGGAGCCGGGCTTAAGTGCCGATGTGGAGCCGGGATTTGAGTGCCGATGTGGAGCCAGGCTTAAGTGCCGATGCGGAGCCGGGCTTTGAGTGCCGATGCGGAGCCGGGCTTTAAGTCCCGACGCGGAGCCCAGCTTTGAGTGTAGACGCGGAGCCGGGCTTAAGTGCCGATGTGGAGCCGGACTTTGAGTGCCGACGCGGAGCCGGGCTTTGAGTGTCGATGTGGAGCCGGCTTAAGTGCCGACGCGGAGCTAGGCTTTGAGTGCTGACGCAGAGCCGGGCTTTGAGTGCCGACGCGGAGCCGGGCTTTGAGTGTCGACACAGAGTCGGGCTTAAGTGCCGACGTGGAGCTAGGCTTTGAGTGCCGATGCGGAACCAGGCTTTGAGTGCCGATGCGGAGCCGGGCTTAAGTGCTGACGCGGAGCCAGGCTTTGAGTGCCGACGCGGAGCCGGGCTTTGAGTGCCGATGCGGATCCAAGATTTGAGTGCCAACGCGGATCCGGGCTTTAAGTGCCGATGCGGAGCCGGACTTTGAGTACCACATGGAGCCGAGCTTAAGTGCCGATGCGGAGCCGGGCTTTGAGTGCCGACGTGGAGCCGGGCTTTAAGTGCCGACGCAGAGCCGGGCTTTGAGTGCCAACGCGGAGCCGAGCTTTGATTGCCGATGCGGAGCCGAGCTTAAGTGCCGACGCGGAGCCGGGCTTTGAGTGCCACGCGGGCCGGGCTTTAAGTGCCGATGCGGAGCCAGGCTTAAGTACCGATGCGGAGCCGGGCTTTGAGTGCCGACGCGGAGCCGGGCTTAAGTGAGAAGTATGATTACTCGAAAATGAAGCAATGGGAATACTTTGGATAACCCTTTAGCAAGTAGGTTCAAATTAATGGAGCTAGCACACTACTGATAATACCGTCGCAGGTTGTCTGCGTTCCAAGTGCGGGGGAGAGGTTTCCCGTCTAGCTCCTTAACTTTGTATGCCCCATGATGAAGCACCTCCGTGACACGATATGGTCCTTCCCATTTTGGTGCTAGCTTGCCTCCTTCCGTTGGCTTTGATATTTCAGCTCGTCACAGGACGAGGTCTCCAGGGCGGAATGTCTTGGACTGTACTCGAGCATTGTAGTATCTGGCCACTCGCTGATGGAAAGCCACCATGCGGAGTCGCGCTTGGTCTCGCAATTCTTTACTAGGTCCAGATCGGCCCGCAGCTGACTTGGGTTGCTCTCTTTGTGGTATAACTCTGTTCGGAGACTGGGGACACCTACCTTCACTGGAATGACAGCCTCGGTCCCAAAAACCAGGTTGAAAGGGGTTTCCCTGGTGGGGGCTCGTGGCGTCGTATGGTAGGCCCACAATACACTGGGGAGCTTTTCCACCCAACGTCCCTTACAACCATCTAGCCGGGCCTTGAGTCCTTGGAGGATAATGCGATTGATCACTTCTGCTGCGCCATTGGTCTGGGGGTGCCCTACAAAGGTAAATCGTTGATGAATGCTCAGCCCAGTGCAGAATTCCCGGAAGGCCGCATTGTCAAACTGTCGGCCGTTATCAGTAACGAGGGTGTGTGGCAGCCCGAATCGGCACACAACAAACTTCCAGAAGAAGGATCTTACTTTGCCCTTAGTGATCTTGGCAAGAGCCTCGGCTTCGATCCATTTGGTGAAATGGTCAATAGCTACTAACAAGAATTTGCATTGTCCAGAGGCTGGAGGGAATGGTCCCAGGATATCCATACCCCACTGGGCAAAGGGCCAGGGTGCAGTCAGGGGGGTCAGTTGGGATGCTGGTTGGTGTTGGATATTAGCATGGCGCTGGCAACTATCACACCCCTTGATAAGCTCGGATGCATCCTCCTTCATTATCAACCAGTAATATCCCTGCCGCAAGGCTTTGTACGCCAGAGCTCTGCCCCCCAGATGACTTCCACATATGCCTTCATGTATTTTCCGTAGGATATAATCCGCTTCTGTAGGGCCAATGCACCTAAGAACTGGGTATGAGAACGACCTTCGATAGAGTTTTCCTTCCATTATAAAAAAACTTCGGGGTTGTCTTTTAAGTTACCTGGCCCTGGCAGGGTCTTTTGGGAGGGTACCATCGGTTAGGTACTGGATATAAGCATCCATCCAGGAAGGCTCCTGCTCGACTGGTAGGGCTTCTCTCGTTACTTCGATACTCGGGGTTTCCAGGTGCTCTATATAAGCTCTTCCCAACATCCCATTTGCTGAGGTGGCAAGATGGGACAAGGCGTCTACTCTAGCATTTTCTCCTCGAGGAATATAGCCAATATTGAAATAAGTTAAGAGAGAAGCTTGTGACTGCACCATACTCAAGTAACAGGTCATGATAGGATCCCTTGCTTAATACTCTCCTATGATTTGGCCAGCGACCAACTGGGAGTCAGTGAACGCTCTAAGGTGCTTCACCCCGAGTTCTCGGGCTAGTCTTATCCCAGATTGTAGGGCTTCATACTCTGTCTGATTATTGGTGGCTGGAACGAGGAAGCGGAGTGCACACTCGGTTACAACTCCGTCCGAGTTGGCCAGGATGAGGCCCGCTCCGCTCCCTTGAGAATTTGATGCCCCGTCCACATGAAGGATCCATTCATCATCCCCGGTTCCGGGAATCGAAGGGTTTGCAGAGGCCTCTTCGGGTTGCTCCTCACCCCAGGTACACTCGACCAAAAAATCTGCAAGGACCTGGGATTTCATGGCTGACCGAGAGCGGAAAGATATATCAAATTCCCCCAGCTTGAGTGCCCACTTCGCCAATGGCCCGAAGTGTCGGGCGAGCAAGGATCATCTTTAGAGGCTGGTCCGTGACCACTACGATCGAATGGGCTTGAAAATATGGTCGGAGGCGCTGGGCAGATACAATCAATGCGAAGATAATCTTCTCAATTTTTGAGTACCTGGTCTCCGCATCATGGAGCACCTTGCTTGTGTAGTACACCAGCTTTTACGTGCCATTGGTGTCCACAGACCAGCACAGAACTAACAGCCTCGGAATAAGCCACGAGGTATAGAAGGAGTTTTTCTCCACCCGTCGGCTTGGATAGCAGTGGCGGGGTGGATAGGAGTTCCTTCAACCCCTCGAAGGTCTTCTGACACTCTTTCGTCCATTCAAATCCATTGGCCCTGCGGAGCGCCTTGAAGAAAGGCAGGCACCTCTCAGTGGACTTGGACAGAAAATGGCTCAAGGCCGCTACCCTCCCCGTCAGTCGCTGCACTTCCTTCATGTTGGTGGGAGACCTCATGTCCAAGATGGCTTGAACTTTATCAGGATTTGCTTCGATTCCTTGCCGGGTTACCATAAAACCCAAAAACTTTCTGGCTGTTACCCCAAAGGCACATTTGCGTGGGTTCAGCCTCATCTGGTATCGACGAAGGTTGTCGAAGGTCTCCGTTAGGTCGGTGATATGGCTGGTGGCGTGGACACTTTTTGTCAGCATGTCATCCATGTACACCTCCATGTTGCCTCCTATCTAGTCTTCGAAGACTTTGTTCAATAACCTTTGGTAAGTGGCCCCCGTGTTTTTTAGCCCGAATGGCATTACCTTGTAGCAGTACAACCCCTTCTCAGTTATGAAGGAGGTAGCTTCTTCATCCACCGGGTTCATCCTGATTTGGTTATACCCGGAGAAGGCATCCATGAAACTAAGGGTCTCATGGCCGGATGTGGCGTCCACCAGTTGATTAATCCGAGGTAAAGGGAAGCTGTCCTTGGGGCATGCTTTGTTGAGGTCGGTGAAGTCTACGCACATCCTCCAGCTTCCATTAGTCTTACAGACCATCACCACATTGGCTAACCATTCGGGGTAATGAACCTCCCGAATGTGGCCCGCGGCCACCAGTTTCCTCATCGATATCTTTCTGTCGGTCTAGAGCAAAGCTCCTTTTCTTCTGTCGAACTGGACGACACTCTGGCCTGAGGTTGAGTCGATGGGTGATCACCTCCTCAGGGACGCTTGGCATGTCTGATGACGACCATGCAAAGATGTCAGTGTTGGCATGCAGGAAGGTGAGGAGTCGATCGCGCACCTCTTCTGGAAGCAGCGCTCCAATCTGGACGGTCCTTGTCAGGTCCTCCCCCAAGGGGAGGGTCAGGAGGTGCTGGCTGGCTCTCCCCTCCTTCCCAACTCTCGAGGGTCAAGCGGTTCAAAGGCTTTTGCCGACGCGGCCTCCAGTGGATTGGAAGATAAGTGGCAGCAAAGCGGTGGCGGGCTTTGCTCTCTCTTTATTTCTCCGACTCCTTCGTCGGTGGGGAACCTTACCAACAATCTCTTGGTGGAGATGACGGTATTCAACAAATTCAAGCCCGGCCTCCCCAAGATAGCGTTATAAGCTAATGGGACCCGGACCACCAGGAAATTTATGACTACCGTACTTTGACGCGGAGGAGTCCCCACCGTGACAAGGAGGGCGATCTCTCCTTCAACACTCACTGAGTCCCCAGTAAAGCCCATTAAATGCGTGGTGACGGGTCGAAGGAAGGAATTTGACAGGTTCATTCGAACAAAGGCCTCGTAGCTCAAAACATCCATCGAACTTCCACTATCAACTAAAATTCTTTTCACAGGGTGTTTGGCTATGGTCATGGACATGACGACGCTGTGTTATGCTTATTAACTACCACTTCTAAATCCTTTTCAAAGAAAGGAATTACAGAGTCTACCCCCTCTCGCTGTCTTTTGAGCTGCCACCTGCCCCCTAGAAAATCATAGCTATGGTTTTTTCTGTAGAGGCATTATCGACGTCTGTCGAAGGTGCCGAAGGTGCCGATGAACCCGGAGCAGGAAGGTTTCCCCTTCGAACGAACTTGCCCAAGTGACCCTGCTGGACAAGTTCTTCAATGGCCTTCTTCAAGTGGCGGCAGTCCTCAATATCATGACCGTAGTCTTGGTGGTACCGGCAGTAAAGCTCCTTGCTACGGGGGGTCCCTGACTTCATGGGAGGTGAATGTTGAAAATAGGGCTCCTCCTCTATTTCTAGTAGAATGTGAGATATCGGGGCCAAGAGGGGGGTGAACTGCTCCTTGGGAATGAGTGTCTGGGGCCGGTGGTCTGAGCGGTGGGGAAGCTCAGGCTTCCGGGACCATGCTCCGGTAGGCTCCGTGGATGTCGGTTTCTTGCTGGAGCTCTTATCAGCTTCCCTCCTGGAAGAGTCTGCTTGTCGGCACGAATGTACTTCTGCACCCGGCTTAGAAGCTCGGCGTAAGAGCTTGGAGGCTTCTTATCCAGGGAATAGGCGAACCTAGAAGGGCGAAGTTCTCGCTTTAATGCCAAAGTGGCTACAGAATCATCCAAATTATACACCTCCAGTGCCGCCTCCTTGAACCGAGCAACGAAGTCCTTCAGAGTCTCACCACTCCTTTGCTGAATAGCGAATAAGCTATCGGCCACTCGTGGGATCTTCGGCACGTGTCAAAGTGGGCTAGGAACGATCGCTCGAGCTGCCGGAAGGAATTGATACTGCGCAGTGGCAGGCGATAATACCATGCTCGTGCCGCCTTACGAAGAGTGGCAGGAAAGGTGACACATAGGAGGGAGTCCGTCACTCCCTGGACCTGCATGAGAACCTTATAGCTCTCCGATGGTCCAAAGGGTCTGTCGTGCCGTCATATGGGTCCAACTGGGGAAGACGAAAATGGGGCAGGACTGGTTCCTCCATGATGCATCGGGAGAGTGGGGGATGGTGATCGTAGTCCATCCCGTGAGGGTTGGTGATCCAGCGACTAAGCTCCTCCAACTGTTGATGATACTCATCGAGTCATTGTTTGGCCCGACGGATGGTCTTCCTATTGGTGTCGTCTTTAGAGGAGTTAGAAGATGAAGCCGGTGAAGACCTCCGGTGCAAGGAGTGCACCCGTCTTGGCTCCTTCTCACCCGACCGTCGGTGGAACGATCAGAATGATGGGAGAGAGACCGCCGTCGCTTTGAAGTCTCCCAGTGACGAAGTTCGGGAGGCGAGTGATGGGAGGTCTCAGGTGGAGTCTCGCGCCCCCTTTCGCAAGACGGAGGGGGCTGAGGTGCAGCAGCAAAGCAGTGTTCCTATAATCCCAGCACCACCGTCATTAGGTCCTGTACTTGATGAGCCAGAACCTCAAGCCGGTCAGGTTGGCTCATATGTGCAGGGGGCAGAACATGGAGGTTGGCCTTCGATTGCTTAGCCCGCGGAAGGCGTTCCACGGCCTGGCTGGTGGAAGCTTCCTGGGCTCGCGTTGTCACCATCGTCTTCCTTGCAGAATCAATGGGGTCATAGGGAGAACTTTCGCCCTCCACGTGTGTGTGGCCCCCTACCTGGCGCGCCAATCTGTTGCTGCCAAATCACTTGCGACAGTCGGATGAGCTGAGATCTTTACAGGCCTTCGAGAATACAGAGGGGTCACCGTCTTCCTTCGAGAGCCTGCAAAAAGTCCCGGACTGGTGGTTTCGGTGGGGACCCTCCAATGCCCAAGTCAGTGGGTTGTCGAACAGGAATGTATATGAGTAAAGCTTAAAAAGAGAAGCGAGAGTCCCCTCTGTTGAGCTTGGGTCCTCTTCTTGTACCTGTCTGAGGGGTCCCATTTACCTCGCTCCGTTAGAACCATCGAATCCGCTTTGTTAGGATGAGCTCCGCCGAACGGCAAGTGGGTGAGCCATTGCTAAATGGGCGCCGTGTATACCGGTAACTGCAGGGCGCGCTAGTACCTGCCCATGATTTCAGCGAGCGAGATACACGGTAACGGATGTCTCGAATCTTGGGGTCCATTATCTGAAGTGGGTTTTAGTGTACTTTGGAAAATAAGGCACCAAGTTAGAGTCAGAGCCAACGCTGGAGACCGTAGCCAAAGGTCAGAGCCTAAGGCTGAAGCCGACGCTAGAAGCCGGAGCCAAAGGCCGGAGCCAACGCTGGAGACCGGAGCCAAAGGCCAGAGCCGGAGGCTGTAGCTGGAGGCTAGAGCCGACGCTGGAGACCGTAGCCAAAGGCCAGAGCCGGAGCCAAGTCCGGAGCCTAAGGCCGTAGCCGACGCTGGAGGACGGAGCCAAAGGCCAGAGCCAAGGCCGGAGCCTAAGGCCGGAGCCGACGCTAGAGACCGTAGCCAAAGGCCGGAGCCAGAGGCTGGAGCCTAAGGCCGTAGCCGACATTGGAGGCCGGAGCCAAAGGCCGGAGCCGAGGCTGGAGCCAAGGCCGGAGCTGACGCTGGAGACCGTAGCCAAAGGCCGGAGCCTAAGGCCGTAGCCGACGTTGGAGGCCGGAGCCAAAGGCCGGAGCCTAAGGCCGTAGCCGACGTTGGAGGCGGAGCCAAGGCCGGAGCCTAAGGCCGGAGCCAACGCTGGAGACCGTAGCCAAAGGCCGGAGCCGACGCTAGGAGCCGGAGCCAAGGCCGGAATCGGAGGCCGTAGCCAAGGGTGGGGACAAGAATTCCACATCCTGAAAACGTGTTATCACATCATTGATTCCGAAAATTGCGCAGGGTGTTATGACACCGCCCAAAGGAGATGGTCAGCCGTATCACCATAAAACTGATTTGAACCATAATTTTGGTTTGGTTTGAATTTTTATTTGTCTTTCTATTTGCTCTCTATTTAAAAATGATTATAATAAAAAAAGTCAATGTAGTTTTAGTGTGGATTAAAAAAAATATAAATTAAATAGGGTTATCCTTTATATTACAAAAAAAATTGAGATACTACAAACATGTGTGAATAATTAAGTTGCATGAAAGCTATATTATTTTTTATTATGAGTAACTAGATTATCATTAGACTATATAAAATTTGTTATGAAAATCAATCTCATGATCATTTAAATTATGCATAGTAAATCAATAAACTAAACTAAAATCAAATCGAATTTCTTAATTCCATTTGGTTTAGGCCCTATTTGGTAAAGCCGTTAGTAATAGAGTTTTTGAAAAAAAGCTATTTATTATTTCGTAGCTATATTTTTAAAGTGATACGAGATTTTTAGCATCCATTTGGTAACAAAACTAAGAAAGTATTTTTAAAATAAAAATAGTGAAATATATAGTATTATACTTTTAACTATCTAATCTATTAAAAATTATTATTATAAATTATTCTAGCAATGCTATAATATAATAATGTTATATTATAATATTAAAACATGTCATATAAGTATTGTATAAAAAATATAATAACAGTCCAATGTAATAATAATTATAATATAAATTTATTATAATATATAATTTTACTATTGTTTAATAATTATGTTATAATATATTATTAAAATTTTTATCATTATTATCTAATATATGATTATAGTAATATTAAATGATAATATTATATTTGCATACTATATTATAATATTATATATATTATTATATTATCTTATTTTGTATTACATAATATATGATATTACATTATATTATATTAATATATGTAATTATATTATCATTATAGTATAATATTAAATATTAGTACTCTTATAGTTTGAATTATAACCTTATCTAAAAATGGCTTTCTAACATTTAGCAAGTAGAGCTTTTGAAAAGACTTTAAATTGGAGCTTTTTCAGGAAGAACTTTTAACAAATTTTGGTGAGTCCAAAAGCACTTTTAAGAGTTTTGTCAAACACTATAAAATCATTCAAAAAGCTTTAATCTTTTATCCTCCAAAAGCTTAGCCAAAGAGGTCCTCAATCTACTGGAATAATTAATTTGATTTTAGTCTTGGTTTAAGAAACCAATTCAAATTGATTTGGCTTCAAAAATATTTTTAAATCAATTTGATCTGATTGCGCATACTCTTACTATATATATTAAGATCTCCTTCATATCTTGTCATAGTCTAGATGCTAGGATGAATCTTGAACATGATAATTCATCTCATACCCCATGGCATACAATGTGTCTATCATTATACATTGGCATTTAATTTGAATAACTAATAATCAATCTAATAATATATTTATAAACCACATATTACAATGTCACTATAACTAGAAATTTGTAGAGACTATTAACTAAAAACTAGAATAAAGATGGTAACTAAGTAAGAAGTCTGGTAGGTGCTTTGCTTGCTTATACTTTAAGTTTTTATTTTATTTTTCATTTCTCTATGTCTAAAATAAAAAACAATAATAGAGTTTTGTGGGCTTTTGCTTAATAAGTAATACTAAACATAAATCAGTCGATCAAGTAAGTAAAACTTTGTAAGACTTTTATGAAATAGTGCATATCATTAACTAAAAACTGGTAACTTATTGTTTACAACTTTATATGTCATTAGTATACTAATAATTATAAATTTTGAGGTATCTTGAACTACTACTCAATTTTTGTGTAAATTTTTTGTCATTATCTCAAAATTTTTAAATTATCAATATTCAATGATTTTATGTCATCATATTATTAATACTCTACTATCACTAACTACAGTCACATATATCTTTGTGACAGGACCAGTGCACCACATTTAACTGTCATTACATAGGGTTGACTCTCTACATATATCCCTAAGGTGGTCCTAGTATTTGTTATCTCTCATTACATAGGGATTAAGAGTTATATTTTTAGTCATATTTTTTTCATTAGTAATTCTATATTTATTAATATTTTCTTATTCATGTAATCATGCAAATTTTATTTTTAAAGAAAACATAGAATTTATTTTTTCAAACCTTACAATTTCATTTTTTTCTTTTAACAAATTTTTGTAATAATGGTAATTCTTAACATTCATAATCTATTACTTAATCTAATTTTGTAATAAATAACTATTAAAAATAATTGTACAATGTTAGGCATTAAAACATTAATTGTGCATAGGAAAATAAAATAATAATATTTAACCAGTAATTTATAAATTTTTGAAATATATTTATAATTAAGTAATTTATGAAAATAATCTAATTTATAATTAGCTTGCCTATTTTTAAGATTTATAATAAATATACTATGCAGAATTTAAGCCTTTAATAACATTTAGAAGTAATTGTAAAATTTTATTATTTCAAAATAATTGATTATATAAGAGTTTAGAAATTATTTTAATTCGAATATTCATTCATCAATAATAAAATAAATATTTGATAATCATGTAATATTATAAGAATCTTAATTTATGGTTAGGTTACTCACATGATTCAACTAAAACCGGTGAGAACTAATAAAATTAATATAAACTAATCCTCACATTTTAGGGCTCCATCAATTTTCTTTATCCTTTAACTTTCATCTCCTTCATCCTTCTAAACTATTGATTTCATATCAAAAGATCTCAATTGAGTTATATTCATAAAATATTTTGCTAAAGTAAACATGTCTCTTACTCTTTATAATTAGATACTCATAAAACCAATAAACTTTTCAATATATTAATTTTTTTAAGAAAACTAAAGAGATACATATTCATTAAATTTTTAAAATAGATTCTTGAATTAAAACTAACTTATAACTTATCCAATATAATTTTAAAATATAAAAATTTAGATAAAAATATCAAAAAATCATCCTTAATTAACATTTTCTTAATTATTAGAAGTTTATTAACATTGACATATATTCATAAAATTACTTCTAACTTTCTTAATTGACCTTGGATTTAAGTGATTTAAGATGTGTAAGAAAGGCAAATCAATATTGAACATTATGAATATAGATTCAATTAAAATTTTAATTATATAATTGTTTTATATATTTTTAATTAAATATAGCAAAATTATATATTAATTTAAAGTTAGCTAGGACTAGATTTGACGCTCATTCTTCTCTCACTAAATGAGCATATTTACGTCATAACTTAAAGGTTAACTTTATTAAAGGCTAGAAGTTTGTAAAAATATTGGTTAGAAAGGTATTAGTGATTATGCAGTCTAATCTTGATAAAAATTTAGAACAAAGTTTGATCATGATCCATATAATTAAAAATAATCAATAGATTAAAAAATATATTTTATTGGCCTTTAAATTATACATTAAGTGAATGCACAGATGCAACTCAAAATTTTATCAAAATATTAGCTTTATATTTCGTCTAGTCGGTGCTTTAAAGGCCAGCAACATGTTAGTCATCAAAAAGTGTGATCCAATTAAATTTATACATCATATAAAATGGGACTCAAGACAACTCCCAAGACAACTCAATAAAAAATGTGAATAAATATTTTTTTTAAAAAAAATAGACAACATATAATAGGCAATATATAATGTTTATATTTAAACAAACTTATGCAATGTAAATGTAGTTCATATATCTAGAATATCTAATGCAAGTATGCAAAATATTGATTAATTTAGGAAATTAAACTCTACAATTTTTTTTCTCCAACCTATATATATATATTCTAGAATACAATATGATTTTTAACCAAACACTAACGATAATTTTTTTTCTCATGTAAAACGAATAATTTGATTTAAGAAATAAACAAATTGTAAGATATAAAAGGCTTTTAGAGTTCGTGCGTCTGGTGACCGCGTGCTCTGTTTCTATTGCTGCTTTTAGATTCATGCTTTCGGACTTTTGGCATCCGATCTCGACGATCGTCGGTGCCGGACTGATTGCTTATGTGGATGATGGGTTCCATCCCGAATGTCAACCCAGTGGCTTCGAATGGAGGTAGGACGGGGGCGAGGGCGGGGGCTTGGAATCGGAGGCTCGACAGCCGTTTTGAATGGGTGGCATCTTCACCCTCTTCGGCAAAAGTCGAGGCTCTGGAACGGAGGTTTCCGGAGGTGATCCAAGTCCCGGCCCAGATTTTGGAGGATGAATCTTCGGAGTGGAGGTTGAAGGCGGTGATTGCGCGGAGTCTCTCGTGCTGGATCCCATCGAAGGCCATTCTGAGGGAGTTCCGGCGAGCTGGGATTTCTGGCGATGTGGAAGTCGTCAGCTTGGCCCACCGCCATTACCTCTTCCGATTCGCTGATTCTTCAGCTAAGGAGACTGCTCTTGCTAGACCTTGGATGGCCAACGGTCAGTTGCTTGCAATGGAGGAATGGCGCCCTCAATTTGTGCAATCGAAAGGTGCTTTGGCCTCTGCTTTGTTGTGGATTTGGCTGCCTTCCCTTCGATAGAGTACTGGTCAGAGGAGATTATCAGCTCAATCATCTCGGTTGCAGGCATCTTCCAATACATAGACGATGCTACCAGGGAAAGAAAGAGAGGGGGGTTTGCTCGCGCCTGTGTTCGGGTGGACCTGAGCAAACCCCTCAGGCCGGGAGCAAGGATTCTTGGCTCTGCATTGCCGTTCTGGCAACAGTTCGTCTATGAGCATTTGGAGGGTATATGCGCCGCCTGTGGATCAGTGCACATGGCGGGCCAATGCTCTTCTTCTCCGTATGATGCTTCTTCCTCAGACTGTCTGCAATTTGGGCCTTGGATGGCGGCCCTCCGGCGGCGGCGTTCCTCTCTGGCTACAGTCGCTGCTCCTAGTTCAAAGGTCCAGCAAGCGGGGCGGGGGGCTGGTTATTCGGATGCTTGGCAAACTCCGAAGAAGTTTGCTTGGAGACCTCGTAGGGCTTTGGTGCCTGAGGATGAGGGCCTCTGCTCTGGTGCGTAGAATGGTACTGGAGGTAGGAAGGTGAATTTAGGGGAGTCCCATGGTTTGGGTGTTGATGGGCAAAATGCCTCAGGGGGGGGGGGGGTTCCCAAGCCGTGCCGGTCTCCCTGTTACCTGTGTCATCTGAGAGGGGGCATGCCGTGCCAGTTTCCATTGAAGCCTCAGCTGGGATTCATACTTCTCTGAAACAGTCATTAGTGATATCAATCAACCCCTTTGCTTTGCTTGGCTTCGACAAATCGACTGGTAGGCCGAAGAGCCGTAAAGAAGCCAATCCGGGCCCACTCAAGCGGGCTCGACCTGTTGAACCCGTTGAATCTCTAGCCCCACGGGTTGTTCCAATTAATCGGAAAGGAAAAGGGAAACTTTCGGGGAAAAGAACAGTGCAATCCTCCCTCACTTTATCGGTGCCCATGGCTGAGGTTAATGGACCTGAGACCTTTCGGGGTTTCGGGTCTATGACTAATCGAACTATGGAGGCTCGGGGCTTAGATGAACACTCGGACGCCCCCCAGATGATGCAGGAGGAGGGTCTGTCCCATGATACTGTAGTTTCTCTACTTAAACAGGCAATTCAACCGAAAGTCACAGCAGATGTTATGGATACTCCGGATCAGTGTCCCTTGGAAGCAGTGATCCCTACAACCTGCTCACCTGCTACTGATTGTTAGGGGATGTGGTAGGCCCCCCACCTTCTGAATGGAGATCCTCATATGGAATGTTAGAAGAGCCCTGAAACCTTCGTTTCACTCCTCTTTTGGGAGACTGATGCAGCTTCATACTTGTGATATCTGCATCTTGCTGGAGACTCGTTTGTCTGGTGATAGTCTGGCTTCTGTTAGAAGACAGATATCTAGATCCTGGTCTTCTTATGCTATTGAGTCCGACGGACTATCTGGCGGCATTTTGGTGTTGTGGAGGTTTGCTAATATCAGAGTTGATGCTTTTCATATTTGTGGCCAGCAGGTGGCTCTTGTTATTTCCGAGGGATCGCTGCCCCCGTGGCTTCTGTCTGGGGTTTATGCCAGCACCGACTTCCGGACCCGCCGGGTTCTCTGGGACGAGCTCCTCTCTCTGCTTTCTCAAGGCATCCTTCCCTGTGTGCTGGAGACTTTAATTGTATTACGGAGGCTAATAAGAAGAGAGGGGGAAGGCAGTTCATCGAAACTGCTGCTATCTTGGAGTTTCAAACTTTCATAGCCTTTGCTAATCTGCTGGATTTGGGGTTTCAGGGTGCCCATTTTACCTGGTGTAATAATCGTCATGGAGCTGCTAGAGTGTCAGAGCGGTTAGATAGGGTCTTGGCCACGGCCAATTGGATTCGGTCCTTTCCTTCTACCACTGTCACTCATTTTTCTCGGATTGCCTCTGATCATTGTCCTATCCTAATTTCTACTGATGCTGTCGTTCAGAGCAGAGGCCAGTTTAAATTTGAGAAATTTTGGACCTCTTATTCTGCAGCCCGCTCCCTAATTTCTCAGGTCTAGCATACCCCAGTTAGAGGGAATGCTACTTACAGACTTTCTCGGCGTCTTAAATTGGCCAGGCGCCGATTGTCCAGGTGGCATAGAGAGGAGGTTGGTGACATTGTTAGGAAGATTGAGCAGTTAGAGAACACTATTGCCTCTATACAGGACAAGGAAGATCGGATTGGCGGGCTTCTAGACTCTGACCTTACTACTCTCCGGTCCAGCCTTACTCTCCACCACTCCCTCCTCCGCCAGCAGAAGATTTATTGGAGGCAAAGGTCCCGTGTTCAGTGATCAAGGAAGGCGATCAGAACACTAGATTCTTCCATTAGGTCACCTTAAAGCGCCGAGCGGCGAATCGGATTCGGTGGCTTGTAGATGAGGAGGGTAATGTCCAGGACAACTTTGAGGCTATTGGGGACCAGCTTATTCAGTTCTTTCGCTCTCGATGGTCTGAGACCTCGAGGGTCGGGTTCCCTGTGTGTCCTGTGCCCAACCCCTTCAAGGTCACTACAGAGGAGAACGACTATCTCACTAGGCCAGTTTCTTATGAGGAGATTCGGGAGGCTTTATGGAACCTGGGTCCTGATAAGGCTCCGAGGCCTGATGGGTTCCCCCTTTCTTCTTTCGTCATTATTGGACCATCGTGAGACAAGATGTTATGCAGGCTATCCAGCTTATCTTTCAGGCCAATTCTCTTCCCTCTGACTGGAATCGGACTCATATCGTCCTAGTGCCGAAGCGGCCTGATGCCTCCAAGCCTCAGCATTTCCGTCCTATCAGTCTGTGCACCACCCTATATAAGATTTGTGCTCGGCTCTTGGTCTCTCGCCTGAGAGTGGTCATCCCTCGCATCATCTCTCCTGAGCAGGGGGCTTTTCTCAGAGGATAGTGCATTTCTGATAATGTCCTCTTAGCTCAAGAGGTTATGCATGATCTCCACAGAGCTCCTACTCATCACTGCTTGATGGCAATCAAGATGGATATGGAAAGAGCCTATGATAGAGTAAGCTGGGACTTCCTATACAGAGCTCTTCAGGAGTTTGGGATTGCTGAGCCTTTTATTGCCTGAATTAGAGCCTGTATTCAGAGGCCATCCTTCTCTATCATTGTTAATGGCGGACTGACGGACTACTTCCATTCTGCCGTTGGTCTCAGGTAGGGCTGCCCCCTGTCACCTTTCCTGTTCATTCTTTCAGCGGATGCTCTTTCCAGGGCTTTACATCAGGCTCAACAGGACTCAGCTATTGTTCCCTATAGTGCCGGTCCCCAAGGGCCCTCGCTTTCTTACTTGCTATTTGCTGATGACTGTATCTTGGTGGGGAGAGCCACTTTAAGTAATGCTACGGTGTTTGCTTTAGTGATTCAGTCTTACTGCAGGGCTTCTGGGCAGAAAGTTAATCTTGATAAATCTATGATTTGCTTCAGCCCGAAGACTAGTCCTCCCTTGAGACAGGTCATTAAGTGGAGGTTGGGAATCTCTATTCAGGCGGATCGGATTTCCTATCTGGGTATTCCTATTATGGGGAGATGGCCGCGTTGTTCTGACTTCCTTGACCTTGAACGTCGGGTCCGTGCTCGGATGGATGGGTGGCAGGTCACAAGGTTATCTATGATGGCCAGACTCACTCTTATTCGTTCTGTGCTCACTTCTCTTCCCCTCTACATTCTATCTAACGCAGCCGTTCCAGTGACCTGCTTGAGGCGGATGGAGAGATGGTTTAGAGACTTCCTCTGGGGTTCGATGCAGGATGGTCTTGGGATCCACCTGGTGGCTTGGAATGTTGTCTGTATGCCAATTTCAGAGGGAGGGCTTGGGATTCAGTCCCTCATTGTGAGGAGGGAGGAGCTGGCTGCCAGGCACGTGACGAGATTTTTGCTTGAACCTGACTGTTTGTGGAGTTCGTTTATGCGTGCGAAGTATGGTGATTGGACCACTTATACACTTCCCCAGCCTACTCGTGCCTGCTCTTTCTTCTGGAAAGAGGTGTGTCATCATGCTCAGGACATTCTACCCCATGTCTCGTGGATGATAGGGGATGGTACTTTGTTGATGTGATTAGGGATACATGGGTGACTGATCTTCCTTTGTCCCGATGGCCTACCTTTGTGAGCACTGACATTGCTAGTGGTATAGAGTCAGTGACCTAATTGCTCAGGATCGCACTGTCTGGCATGCCTCCCGGGTTGCCACTTTATTTGGGGCAGAACTATCCCGACGTATTCTTTCCATCCCCCTTATACCGGACGGTGCCTCGGATATCAGACTCTGGAGGAGATCCTATACGACTCATGCTCCGATTCGAGATCTTATCCAGGAGTACAGGCCATAGGCTATGCATATGCTGGATGTCCTGTGGATCTGGAAGCTTCCTATTCACCATAGAGTGCGACTGTTCATTTGGAAGCTGGCTTGGGACTGTCTTCCGACTTGCTCTTTGCTTTCATCCAGGGGTATGATGATCCAGCCTATTTGCCCCTTATGCGGATTGGCGGAGGAGACTGCTGACCACGCTATTTTTATGTGCGACAGTGTCAGATTGGTCTGGCAGGTAGCAGGATTTCAGTGCTGGAGTGATAGTAGTGGCTCTTGTCGTTCTGTTTTTCTGAAGATGATTCGGCAGGACGCTCAGGGGGGCACGCGGCGATTGAGCTCTTCGGTCGCTTATATTGCTTACCAGGTTTGGCTGTCTCGGAACAAGAAAATTTTCTCCGATGATAGTACCCCTTCCCATAGGACGCTCTGGTCAGCCCTGTCCCTCTCTGCTGAGTATATGCTCCATCAGTCTGGCCTTGATGCTGATAGACCTAGTATTTGGGATTCCCCTGCTGCTGCGGCAGCGCACTGGCGCACGGTCTTCGTTTCTTGGGAACCCCCCACTAGGATCTGTCAAGATCAACTTTGATGGCAGTGTTCAAAGTCGGTTGGCTGGATCGGCTTTCGTGATCCATGACCCGGATGGATTGATGATTGCGGTTGATGGTTTTGGCTCTCTTGAGCTGTCAGTACCATAGCTGAGTTATATGCAGCGTGGGCTGGCATATCTTATGCTATCCGCAGTCTAGGCAGCCGCCATCTTATTATTGAAGGAGACTCCTTCACTGTGGTGCGTTGGCTACGGTAGGACATCGGCGACCCTGAGCCTGCTAACCCGGTGTTATGTGACATCAGATCTTTGCTCCATCAGGCTTATGTGACATCAGATCTTTGCTCCATCAGGCTACTAGAGTCCAGGTGAGATATATCTATCGGGAAGCTAACTCAGCGGCTGATTGGTAGCTGCCCGGGTTGCCCATCATTCCAGTTTTTGGTTCTGAAGATCCTGATGCTTGTCCTTTGGTTTTATCTCAAATTTTATACTTTGATATGTCGGGCTTGACTCACGCTAGACTGGTGTGATCTTCGTTTGTAACAATTTTTTTTTTTTTTTCTTATGGAAAACGTCCGAGTCGCATCACCCACGGAATTGAGCCGACACCCACACCTATAAATACTCGACCCGCTCCGATTCCGATATCGTCCAGTTGCCGAGTCGGCCTCCTCTCGTCGAAGTCGACTTCAAGGTTTTCTCGCCGCTGCGCTCCTCGATCGAAGGTAAAGTCCTGTCCTCTATCTTCTTCCCTAGAAGGATTTCTCCAAGCCTTTATCCATCCCTCGCACCTTCTTTTCCTTCACCTGCCAAAACCCTAAGACCCGATTTCCTCCGGAATTCGTTGATCCTTTCGGTTTGATTGAATCAGATTTCCTTCATCGGATTTCTTGGAAGGCTTTCTGTCGGGGGAATTGAGTCAAATTAGTCATTGATGCTGCTGCATCTCTTCTGCTAGTTTTTTTTTTTTTTTTTTGGTGCTGCAAAGCTTTTGCGGAATTGCAGTAGAGGTTGAGGATGGCTGTTGCCGCTCCCGGGCAACTGAATCTCGAGGAGCCCCCCTCGTGGGGATCTCGGAGCGTCGACTGCTTCGAGAAATTGGAGCAGATCGGTGAAGGCACATATGGGTGAGTTCAATAGCCGTCATAGTTCTATCGGTTGCATGGATTCCTGCTTGATTTTAATCCTGTGTTCCTGGATGTCCTGATATATGTCGTCCGTAAAATATGCTCCTTTTCTTAGGAGTGATTCCTGAATTCTGGTAGAAAGGTTGCATCTTTTTCTTTCTTCTTATTTTTTTCTTTGGCGGTTGATGGTATCCTTTTATATCGACTAATATTATTGATATAGACAATGATAACAGGTTCTAAGCCTGAATTGTTCCACAATCCTAAAACAAATGGGAATCATGTGCATATCGATGGTTCTTAATATGAATTGGTTTGGTTGTTGTTAAGTGGAAGGTTTTGTAAATTGTCAGTGAACTACACTGGATTTAACAAACTTCTTTTAAGGAAAAATTATCGAAATCATGAATTAATCCATCTATTGCTGCTTTTCTGTTACTTAAAAATATCACACAACATGGTGTCACGTGGTTTATAAGGTATCACATTTCATTTCGGATATTTTGCTAGTGGATCTGTTTTTTTGGATTGCCATCGGTATGCAATACAGATCCACATGCCAATATAGTTTTGTTTAAATTAGTGCTTGAGGTTTTGATGGGATCTGTTTGATTTGTTCTTTATTGTCATATGCCTTCTGAAATGCATTTAGAGGTTTATATATTGTTTGTGTGATATCAGCACACTCTATTAATATGTATCTGTTAACATCCATGACTTATTTATTTATTGGTTTGATCCCCAAATTTTTTTTCCCCTGTTGTAATGATTACAGGCAGGTGTACATGGCAAGAGAAATAAAAACAGGGGAAATAGTGGCCCTGAAGAAAATTAGAATGGATAATGAGAGAGAAGGGGTACCTCTTTATGTTCTATCTATGTGCTTATGGAAATTCTTCAAGTTGAAGAGTTGAAATGTTCTCCCTCTACTGAGGCAAAATTTTTTTTTGATCTTGCAGTTTCCTATAACAGCCATACGTGAAATCAAAATTCTGAAGAAGCTGCATCATGAAAATGTCATCCAATTGAAAGAGATTGTGACCTCTCCAGGTTTTATTCATGACTGCTCATAAGCTTCTCTTCATACATGACAATTCATATCATTCTAACTCTTTTTTTGGGTTAAACATGGCCAGGACCTGAAAAGGATGAACAAGGAAAGCCAGGTATGTTTGTTCAGGACCTTAGCTACCTAGTTTCACTTTGAACTTCTCGGTTAAAAATCATCTATTTCCACCAATTATGAATTCAGTTTTGTTATTCTCTTCTCGTGCCTATCCATTTTTTCTTGAAGAGATTTCTGATGTTCTTCAAATCGTCGAGTACTGCAGATGGTAACAAGTATAAAGGAAACATCTACATGGTTTTTGAGTACATGGATCATGATTTGACTGGCCTAGCAGATCGTCCTGGGATGAGATTCACTGTACCCCAAATTAAGGTATTAAATAAGGGATCTATAATTCTGTGTTCACTATCCATTTTACTGCCTACTCATTGTCTGCTTCTGCTGCTTGGTCATGCCCAATCAGTGCTACATGAGGCAGCTGCTAACAGGTCTTCATTATTGTCATGTTAATCAAGTGCTCCATCGTGACATTAAAGGTGGTGCAAAGTATCACATATGCAATGTGGAAGAAACTTTGTTTTCAACCTTTATTTTGCTTCTGATTGTTATTATGGTTACTGCTGCAGGTTCTAATCTTCTAATTGACAATGAGGGAAATCTAAAGCTTGCTGATTTTGGCCTTGCACGATCATTCTCCAGCGATCACAATGGAAACCTAACAAATCGTGTGATCACATTGTGGTACAGGTAAATTTCTTCATCAACCTTCAAAGGAAATGCTGATCTCCATATGTTTATAACTTTATGTTTCTTCTGGTTCAACAAAATACACCACTTTTTGCACCTAACTTGTTTAAGTTTCATCTTGTTTTGATGACAGGCCTCCAGAGTTGCTGCTTGGAACTACAAAGTATGGTCCAGCTGTTGACATGTGGTCTGTTGGTTGTATATTTGCCGAACTCCTGTATGGGAAACCAATCTTGCCAGGAAAGAATGAGGCATTGCTCTTCTAAGTGACTCTTTACATTTTCTTCCTCTTGTAGTGGTCTGGTAGGTCAGCTTGGTCTGAACAGAATTAAACGTATGATGTCTAGAGGAAGTCTTAGGTGTTGCAGATGGAATTCAGAATTTTCTGTTGATGCACAGGAATAAGAAGTAGAGGAAAAAATAGTCTACATGCTTTTTTCAGTAGATAGTCACATATTATAATGACTAGCTGATGTGCAATTTAAGAGCATGTGATTGCAATAAAGAAGGTAATGATGGACGATCAGGGAAGGATTGTAATATGCTTAATTACTGAAGGAGGAACATCACTGGCTTTTTTGAGAAAAGTCTCCATAATTTTCATCTACATCTAAATAAGCTGACCAAGACGAGCAGGAGAGAGAGGATTTTGGGGTTATAGTTGAATAAATATTTTAAGGACGCTTTGATTTTTTTTTTTTAAAGAAACATGTTTTTGTATGTCTAGGCTAAGCAGGCTCTTAGTTTTATTTTTGGCTTTCAGAATTAGGGAATCTGCTGAGCCCCTGGCATGTGAATTCAGCTGTTGACATCCATTCATAATGCATTTTAATTACTTATTTTTGTGATATTAGATGAGCCCCTGGCATGTGAATCCTATACCAGTCAGGGATAGTTGAATGCACATCTTTTATGCATCAATTTATCAGGGAAACTAAAAGAAATGCTGATGAGTTCTTATAAGTCAATGATTATGTTAAAGCAAAACATTTGAAAGTGTTTGGGGGAACAAACGGAGTCAAGCTTTCTTGTTGCCAAGCATTAGGGTTTCATTCATTTTATAAGGGTATAAAGAAGGAAAATGATGGTATCTAGAGGTTGCATCGCATCAAAGTTGCAAGAGCTTGAGTAATGGTATAATTTTTGTGTAGTTCACAATGCACCAGGGCTTTCTTGCCAATTGATGTTTCTTTGTTGCTTCATGAAGGAAAAAAATTAAAAGTTAATGCAATAATTAGGTGTTTCCATTGATACAAACAACAAACCATATCTTCACATCTTTATGTGTTGGATTGCTGACAAGCAACAATAACAATCAGAATTACAATATCTTAATAGTAACAAATAATAGTAATCAATAAGAACTAGATAAGGCGATGCCTTATATTCTAAATAGTTACTCATAATTTGGGGAAAAGGTGGCTTGTGTTGCATTTTACACGTCAAGAAGCATATTCGTCACCAGATAATATGCATGTGCTGTAAATGAAAAGGTATGTTTAGTGATGAGTGTTTGTTATGTTCATGAAAGAAGTGAGCACTATTTTATCCATGTCAAACCTAACATCGGTAATCCTTGAATTTGTTTCTTAACATCTTCAGAGTACAGCTTTTTTTAATGGATTTTTTTGTACATGCAGTTGCATATAAAGAGCTTATTATGATGGTCTTCCTGGATACAAACACTCAAACATGGACTGCAGTTTTCAGTTGCTAAAGAAAGCATGAGACATCATAGTTTTCATGTTGTAGAAAGTCTTAATTGTATACTAATTATTTGGTTAGTTCTGCACATTGATCAGTAAGATTGTTTTCTACAATTATTTTTTGTCTGTGCGAATCATAATATTTAACCATCCGTAAGATTTTACTGGTCCAAGATTTTCATTTGTGAAATAAGTTGCATTATCATTGTTTGAAACTTAAAATCAATATTTTCTACGGTGATATCTAGTATGTTACACTGCTGTACTGGCAGAGTACCGTACAGGTATGGTATGGTACACCAGGTATGGACTCTTGCAATGGTAAAAGTTGACCCTTTCACCCTTTGCTAAATATAACCCACCCTTTTCTTGTAGCTGACTTTGGGATGTTGCATTAATCTTAAAGGTTATGTTAAAAGGGATCGGTTTTTAGTTTGAGGTAAGGGCCTGTTTGAGTAACTAGCAAGATTGGACCGGATTTCCTGCTGGATTCATGGATCAGGCAGCCAATTTGGTCATGACATATACCAACCCAACACCCACTCTTCCTGCAAGAGGAAATATATCTAAGGGTTCTTACTTCTTTCTTCCTACTAGTGCGGGATGTGGGCCTGATAGCATTCGGCTTGATACCAAGCAGGACTGGTAACTGAAAAAACCTGATGTTTTTAGTAGCGCAGGCTGGGACTTGGTCGGGCCAACAGGCCCTATTGCTGCAGGAATACCTAAACAGTCCCTGAGATGTGGATTTACTATAGGACTTCGTTCATAATCATCTAAGCAAATGCTTCTACCAATTTTTTGATGTAACTGAATACTTTCTTTACTGTAAGTCTGTTTTGACTTGTTATTGAGGTCTTGTTTTTTGTTTGCTGCGTTCTGTCTATTTTCTTCGTTATATATACAGAATTCAGCTAAGTCTGTTTGGCTTGTTATTTGTCTCAAAGATGAATATGATATTGTGTTACTGACTGTTTCCTGCAGCCAGAGCAACTAACTAAGATATTTGAACTCTGTGGAACGCCGGATGAGGTCAACTGGCCTGGTGTTTCTAAAATTCCCTGGTATAACAATTTTAAACCTTCGCGGCCAATGAAGAGAAAGCTCAGGAGACTTTCAAGAAGTAAGCGACTCAGTATTTTTGCTCTCTTTTCATCCATGTTTTAAGCTTTGGCATGAGATTTTTATTTTTTTGATAAGCAAGGTTTTGATGAGCAGGATTGAAGTTTTGAAATCCTGGATGTTACTTTGTTCATGTCCTTGTCACTTTCACTAAAAAATTTGTGATTTGACAGTTTTGACCGGCATGCTTTGGAGTTGCTGGAAAGAATGTTAACACTGGATCCATCGCAGGTAATTTCATTAATATATTTTCTGTAATGTATTCACTAAAGCATGGTCACTAAGGGCTAATGAGTACAGACCGATTATTTTTGCATCATCACAATTGATTTTATGCAAAGTGTTAGCCTAAATATCATAAGTTACTTTTGTGCTTGATTGTAGCTTCACTCTTGCGTGATAATTTTTCACACTGGCATTGTATGTGCTTTATCTTATTATTTTAACCTAGCAGAAATGAGTCAAAATTATCTTCTTCTTGTTCCTATAATATCTGAAGAGAAACTTGATGCCAATGTATCAGATGTTGAAACACATCAGTACATTGAAGTAGCATTATAATTTGATTATAAAGTTGAAGCAGAATATGCTTCATGCAGAAGAATTTGGAATTGTGATCAACATGGAAACAAAGCCCATGTGAATGAAGCAACAAAAAAAGTCTTGCTGTAGTTTAACTATACATCAGCTGGATAGATTCTTGAGTGGGGCATGATTTTTTGTTGAATGTTGTGGTATGAGACATGGCAGCAAGCAGATGGTCTAACTATGGGACTAGTTCTAGATTCCTCATGTACACGTTAGTGGAGCATAGTAATCAGGCATGGGAAATGAAGAGCTTTTATTACAGTTATCCAACATCTTATATGTATGTATGTATGTCTCTGTGTGCGTGCGTGCGCGGTGCGCGTGCGTGCGTGAATTTTTCTTCTCAAATGAAGTTCTTTTGTTTTGCTCTTCTCAAATGAATTTTTTTTTTAGCTTCCTTACGTGTGAAACATTTGAGTTGATGTTGCATCTGTTAGTCTTTTTGCTTTGATATATGACAGAAGTTTGATGTTTTCTTTCTTTTTTCTGTGTTGGTCTTTGTTGCAATATTTCAGAGGATTTCTGCGAAAGATGCCCTGGATGCGGAGTACTTCTGGACTGATCCCCTGCCTTGTGATCCTAAAAGGTACTTGTTTTTCTCCACACATCATAACCAAATATTCTTTTTTTGCCCCATCTGATTCTTGACCTTGGCTCGGCCATCTGGTTTGAATCAATCTATAATTTACGCATCCCTTAGTGCAAATTAACTTTTTCTTTATTTCTTTCTTTCTTTGTTTTTTTGATAAGAACAAATTACTCACCTTCAAGTCATTGCCATGTGTCTATTTCTTGGTGATACAGCTTACCAAAGTATGAGTCCTCGCATGAGTTCCAGACAAAGAAGAAGCGTCAACAGCAACGGCAGCAGCAAGAGGAAACAGCAAAGAGACAGAAAATACAGCATCCACAACCACATGTCCGTTTACCTCCCATTCAGCAATCTGGGCAACCACACCCTCAGATCAGACCTAGCCAGGGCCAGCCCATGCACAATGCGCCACCTCCCATGCCTACTGGCCCAAGCCATCACTATGGCAAGCCACGTGGACCTTCTGGAGGGCCTAGCAGATACCCGCAGGGTGGAAACCCAAGTGGTGGATATAACCCAAATCGTGGTGGTCAAGGTGGTGGTTATGGCAGCGGCCCATATCCCCAGCAAGGACGAGGACCACCTCCTTATGGTGGGAGTGGCATGCCGGGTACTGGTGGTCCTAGAGTGGTAGCAGCAGTGGTTATGGAGTAGGTGCCCCAAATTACCCCAAGGGGTCCATATGGTTCTTCAGGTGCAGGCCGAGGTCCCAACATGATGGGTGGGAATCGAAACCAGCAGCACCAGCAACACCAGCAGCAGTATGGTGGCTGGCAGTAGTGGAGTTAAAATACTTATTCATGTTTAGATTTTTCGGATTGTTTAGTTGGTAACTTGAGAGTAACTTGTTGGTCACAGGTAAGTTAATTGTGTTGGTGCAGAAGTGGAATTACCTTTGAACTTTGAACTGCAATTAGGGGTTAGGTGTTCTTCTGACTAGTATATTAATTACATGGATGTGATCATTAGAAGTTGGTGCAGAGTATTGTGGTTGCATTTTTCGATATCTTCTCAGGTTGTGTTAAACTGGAGTGGGGTATGGACTGTTGATATACATGTGTTTGAGATTCAACTATCAGTGCTATGGTTCACACGCACGCATGTACGCACGCACGTATAACAAGATATGTCTTCTATATCATTTAAAACATTTCTTGTTATATTTGTTTGTTTTGGTGTGGTAAGTATGCCGCGTTATGTCCAATGTCTCGTCGCCTCAGTTGTTTGTGGGTGGCTCAGTTGGAGCACCTGCAAGAAACAGGATCCTTAAATTTTATTGTTCAGCTATCATTACCTTTCAACTCCTCCTTACTCTCTTAGAGCCATTTCTAATTGTATGGATGGATGGGTGAGTTTAGCCGGTAGATCCATTGAAATCTCCAATCTGATTTCATGCAATATGGATTCTGGTTGGATATGTTTTTCATATAGCTTCTCAAGGGTGTTTAATCTACTCTCTTTAACAGGACCGTCTAGGTAGGCTTCAAGCGCAAGCACGGTGATTCCTGTTGGAAATATCAATCAGGGTTGCATGATATTTCTTTTGCCCTCGAGATTGGTTTTATTCACTTATTCATCAAGAGATTGAAAGCCACGGCGGGTCTAGCTGAGGGCGGGGTAACCAGCATTGTAGGGAAAGCAAAGCCAAGCTAATGTTACAAGAACGAAATTTTGGAAGGCAAAATAGAAGAACTAAGAAGCTAGTCGGTCCTCATGTGCATTACAAATGAAATTCAAGAGCACAGGAACATCAGATATGAAATATGGTAGCATGAGAAACATATCCATCTGAATCATGCCCTTATGTTTGTGTAATGTAATCATCACAGTAAATTCAGGTTATTTGAATAGAACTTCAAAGCCTAGATTGGAAAGCAAGAAGATGACGTTGAGAAAACATAATATTAAGAAAATAAGGCTGCATTTAGTTTTCAAAAATATTTTTTATTTTTTTGAAAATAATTTTCATTGTCTATTTTCTAATATCTAAAAATACATTTGGTAAGTGAAAATGAAAACTATTCTCTATTTTATTTTCATTATAAAAGATATTTTAAAATGGTAGGAAATAAATAAATAAAAAGTATCATTAATTCTTATGTTTTTAAGCCAAGTATTATGTTTTTAAGTTCTTTTTCCCTTGTTTTCTATTTTCTTTTTAGGTAAAAAATAATGAAAACGTCTTTAAATTATTTTAAAGTTTTGCCCATTTTGGAGTTATGTTTTGGAGAAAATTGTTCTCATTTATTTATTAAATATGTTTTTAAAGTATTTTTTTTTTTTTTATGAAAATAAAATATAAAAGAGAACTCTTTTCAAGAGTTAAATTTGCCTTGAATTTATAGAAAGAGAAGTCCTAGGTTTCTAGAAAGTGTTTGATTCATGGAAAGTGTGTTCTTAGAAGACATTTTTTATGTTCGGTCAGTCTTGGAGAGGAGCATTGGAAGGCATTATTTTTCTTTTTTGGACTGATGCTAAAAGGGGGCTCATATTTGGTTTGTTATTTTTTTTTATTTTTTAAGGTGAGTGGAAAAAGAAAAAGTTTATATGCCTTTGAAACAATTTTTCCCCTTCTTGGCTGA